>JAMPIV010021089.1:0-176067 GCA_024509875.1 Oreohelix idahoensis
GGGATGGAGAAACGGCGGTTCAAAAGGAAAAAAAAATATGACCTGAAAAAAAAATTGCGTGAGACTAGCAAGGCTAAGGCGCCGCTTTACATTGGGGGGGGGGGGGGGGGGGGGAACGGAGGAAAAAAGTCACGTTCCCCAAGTTGACATAAAGTGAGGAACTCGACAGAAAGGGACCCTGGATATGATACGCCACAGTCATTTATTGGACGCTTTTGCGATACCAAGCCTTTTATTTCTTGAAATATTACTAAAAATTTTAAAAAGTTAACTTTTTTTAATATTGATGTTAGGAATATAAAAATTAGCTGGCCGGATGACCCATCTTGAGCAGTGAAATAATATACTTTAAATTTTACAGACGGATAGATAATAATGAAGATATTAACAAAAGACGGTGTTGTTCACATCAGCGAAAGACTGCATTGAGTCAAGGCATGCACTATTTGCACAAAAACCGCGACCTTGAGACGCAAGTGTTCAAATCTAATTAGCGTGGAAGAGAAGGGATATTGGTGGGAGCTGTGGCTAAAAATAACTTTTAACGACAAAATTTTGGAGGGGAGAGAAAGGTTAGTTCAAAAACCAAGAATGTTTCTTGCAAAAACGCAAGTAGAGACGGACTGACTAACAGACAAAAATACATACTTGACTGAAGCATGACTGAAATGACTTTAGTGAAAAAAATTTGAATGGGAAAGGAAAGGGGCAGCGATTGGCCACAGAAAAACATATTATCCGCGTTCAAACGCGCCTTTTTGCCATTCCTCAATTAGTTGTCCAGTAATAGACACAGTAAATTTTAAGTGTGGTGAATTCCTAGAAGTGAAGTGAAATAAGTCAAGGGACGCCATACTATAGCCAGCAGCTCAGCTGAGTTTTGCTAGCATTTCTGTGTTCTTTATTCATAATCTGGTAAGATTGAAATTATTTCTTTGTATATTTTGAATATTGTTTAATGTTCGAGTGATTTGATACTGCCATATCGAAATCTAGCCTTACAACAAGTAAGGATTCGCTCTAGACCCCCCGCCCTAGTTCAGGGTCTAGGGACAAACAATATATATAAACTACAGCAAGGTTTGGGAAAGGGTGATCAAGTGTTGAGAATAGTGAAGCATATCACCTATCCTATTGTATGGCAGTAAGATAATGCACATATTTCAGAATCTGTAGACTGGGGAAACTTACCCTATGCGAAACCAACTGGGTAAGATGTGCTGTATGGTCAGAGAGATCTGACCCTGTTTATGTGGTGTTATTGTAAATTGTTATGTGTAGAAGTGGCTTATTAGGTAAGGTTCTGAGCAAAAACCAATACTTTATTTCAGAACTGTGAGTTCGATCTTGACACTAAGGTGGTGTCAAATGCTAATTACTAATTGTCAGTGAGGACCCGTGCAGTGTACATTTCGGCAGAACATCTTTGTATTGCCCAAGCACGGAGAGGTGGGGCCATTGAGCCTTCACAGCTGACCTCACGCATCACACTAGGTGATAACACCACCATACAATACCATCAAAATCCACTACGCACTCACATACATATAACACTCTATAAGGTTATTTTAAATGAGGCAAGTGTTAAAGGTTAAAAATATATGTATTAAGTTCTTTCAATAATAAAGATCCTGATTCAACTACACAGTGAACCAGGAATCATAATAAAATGTAATTACAAGTATTATGTACACAGTTTATAGATATGATCTTTGTATTGACATATATTATTATTAGTATTCTATGTGTGTGAGTTGTGATGTGGTACTAGGAGGTAATACTGGCTGTTCAAGCTATGTTGTTGATTGTCATCACGACTTCAAGTGTTTGTTTCTGTTGGAACTAGTATTGGAGATGTTCTCAGTTCCTGGCATTAAAACAATTAATTGTTATTTAATACAATGTCAATGTTAGAGAGGGGTACATAATGTTGAGCTCCTCCGGCCACAGAAGCTTATCTTTCGTGATGGCGGCAGGAAAAGACTCCTCTGATCAATTGCTTCACTGTGTTCTGGAGACACCCCACTGGTTGCTATCTGGACCAAGGAGTATGCTGTCAGCCTCTGGATTCAGCAAAACTAAGACCAGGTGCTGCTTCAATAACTAGGACCACAGTCCCTGAAACAAGAAGGTTGTACCTCCTACTTCAGAACTAATTTATACTCTATTTCTACACTGAGCACAATACATAACAAACACTGAGTTCAGAGCGGTAGGCCAACTGCTATCTTCATCTGAAACATTTTACACCAGTATTCTCCTCCCTAAGGGTTGCTACGCCTCTGCAATTTCAGCTGTAAGTCCTTCTATACAATAAGATAGGTGTCAGTGTACTATTTGGTAATCCATGTAGGCCTAGTCAGTTAAACTCCTCTCCGACAAGTTTGGTTCAGGTTGGAGCATTATCTAGGCTTGGCCTCATGGTGGCTACTGAACCACACACATATATACAGACACAAATGATCAATTCACAATTAATTTTCATTAAAAAGATATTGAATATATCAAGCTTACCACAATTCATACAAATATTACACAGAAACGTTGACTAGCGATGAATAATGGCACAAATTATGGCACAAATTCCGATCCGCCTCTGTCCCAGGCTTTTATTTAGAAAAATATGAGCTGGATCTCAACGCACTGTTCCGCATTTTAAAATGTGGCACTGAAGTGACGCTTCTAATTGACTATATTGGCGGGTCTAACCAATCGAGCCATGTTTACACAGCTTTTCAAAAAAGTACCTCTACTACGGTTTCCCCTAACAACAAAAAATAGTATTTATAGTCCGACTAATCGTATTTAGCCTTACATTTATTTCTATCCCTGAGACGGTGAGTGAGGCGGAGGAATCTGAGAAGATCAACGGCTCGCAAAGCGAAACAGCAAAGTGTGTGGCGCACTAGAGGCATGTCGGACATAGAAAAAGACAATGGCTAGCCACCGTGGAAGAGATTGGGGCCTTACCACGTACTTCCTACAGAAAGTAATGGAATCACAACAACAAGATAAGAACCGATATGTAGAGAACTCTCTGTCCCCTGGGGAAGAATCTACTGTACAAATTAACAGGGAAGAGGCAACTCCTCTAATGAGTAAGGAAGTACATAATGACGAGTGTTCCTTAAATTCTGTTGAAAGGGAGCATTCTGAGAAAGACCACCTAAAAACTTGTAGGAGAAGCCTAAAAATAGGAACATGGAATGTTAGAACTTTAAACGGAGAAGGAAAGCTGGACAATCTTATATTAGAGGCAACCGACATGAAACTCGATATACTGGGAGTTGCAGAGGCAAGACTTTTGGATACAGGCTACATAACAAGAGACCAGTACACGCTTATACACTCAGGAGGAGAAAAACACGAAAGAGGGGTAGGAATGTTGATAAAGAAGGAGTTAGAAAAATACGTATGTGGATACTGGACACACAATGACAGAATGATGTTACTAAAGATGAGAGCAAAGCCATTCGACATATCAATCTTACAAACTTATGCACCAACTAAAGATTACAGCGAGGAAGAAATAGAAGAATACTATGAAGAGCTACAACACACACTTAAACCAGTCAAATCTACAGATGTGTTGATAGTAATGGGTGATATGAAAGCAAAAGTAGGAAAAGGAAAATACAAGAAAATAGTAGGACAGTATGGATTAGGGACAAGAAATGATAGAGGAGACAGACTTATCCAGTTCTGTGAAGAAAACCAGCTGGTCATATGTAACACCTTTTTTGAACATCACCCAAGGAAATTATACACATGGAAAAGCCCAGGAGATGTAACACGTAATCAAATCGACTATATCATGATAAAACATAGATTTAAGAACAGTGTCACAAGTGCAAAGACACATCCTGGCGCCGACATAAATTCAGATCACAATCCAGTTGTCATCAAAGTAAATATAAAGCTGAAAAGAGCAGGAAACAGAAGACAGGAGGAACCCCAGATAGAAATATCAGCGCTGAAACAACCAGATATAAAACAGAAATATTTAATCGAAGTCAAAAATAAATACCAACAGTTATTGACAGAAAGCATGGAGCAGTATAGAAGAGAAAACCCAGAAGAAAAAGCAACCGCAAAATGGGAATGCTTAAAAACAAGCATACAATCAGCAAATGCAAATTTACCTAAAAAGGAGTCTAAGAAAAATCAAATTTGGATGACAGATGACATCTTGAATAAAATGGCAGAAAGAAAGAAAGCAAAAAATACTCCAGAATATAAAACAATAGACAATGACATACGTACTATGTGTAGAGAAGCAAAAGAACGGTGGATAGAAACAAAATGTAAGGAAATAGAAGACTTGGAAGCGAAGCACATAACAAGAGATATGCATGAAGAAATAAAGAAATTATCAAATCGGTCGCGGTTTGCACAAGGAGGAAGCTGTATCAAGAACAAAAATGGTGTAATATTACTTGATGAGAAAGACATATCAAACAGATGGGCAGAATACGTAAAAGAACTATTCGAGGACAACATAGGTAAAAAACCATCACCAGATTCTAATGAAGGCCCACACATTCTCAGATCAGAAGTAGAGAATGCCATTCATATGATACAAAAAGGAAGATCAGCAGGCATGGATAACATAAACATTGAAATGATAGAAGCTCTGGAGAGCTTTGGTATAGATACAATCACAGAAATATGCAATGATATATACAATACAGGATATTTACCACACGACATGAAGACATCAGTTTTTATAACATTGCCCAAAAAACCAAATGCAACAGAATGTTCAGACTTCAGAACAATCAGCCTGATGAGTCATGCAATTAAGATACTGCTCAAAATCATACAGGAAAGAATAAAAAGTAAAGAAGACAGCGAAATCCAAGAAGAACAGTTTGGTTTTAGACGGAACAGTGGAACAAGAGAGGCAATATTTTGCCTAAGAAGATTAGCAGAAAAATATACAGAGGTCCAAAAAAGTATGTATATGTGCTTCATTGACTATAAGAAGGCTTTTGACAGAATCCATCATGAGAAAATAATTGAATGCCTCAAAGACATAGGTATTGATGGAAAAGATATAAGAATACTCAGTAACCTTTATTGGGAGCAAACTGCCACAGTAAGATCGGGAAGGAATTATTCACCATACATAGACATAAAAAGAGGTGTCAGACAAGGTTGTGTGCTGTCCCCCTGCCTATTTAATTTATACACCGAAAAAATTTTCAAACAGATACAGGAAATACCAGGACTGAACATCAGTGGAAGATCAATAAACAACCTTAGATATGCAGATGATACCGTGTTGTTAGCTGAAAGCGAACAGGAGTTACAAGAACTAGTGAAGCAAGTGAACAGTATAAGTCATGAATATGGACTCGACATTAATATTGAGAAAACTAAAACTATGATAATTAGCAAAACAGACGATAAACCCACATTAAAGATAAGCGTAAATGGGAAAATCCTGGAACAAGTCAAGAGCTACGTATATCTTGGTCATATAATAACAGAAGATGGCAGATGTGAAACAGAAATCAAGAAGAGAATAGGAATGGCCAAAGCTACATTCAACAACATGAAACATATACTGACATCCAAACAGTTATCTCATAAATTAAAACTGAGAATCATAAAGTGTTATATATATTCTGCATTTCTGTATGGTGCAGAAACATGGACGATGAATAAGCATTTGGAAGAAAGAATTGAGGCTCTTGAAATGTGGATATATAGAAGAATGGGGCGTATCTCATGGAAAGAGATGAAAACAAATAAGGAGGTCCTAGAAAATCTAGGTATGAAAAGAGAACTAATGAGAGAGGTCAAAGTTCGGCAGCTAAAATACTTTGGCCACATAAAAAGGCATAACACCTTGCAGAAGACCATAACAGAAGGGAGAGTTGAAGGTAAACGTGCAAGGGGAAGACAGCGCTATAAGTGGGAAGATAACATCAAGAGATGGACGGGAAAGAGTCTATCAGAGTGTACCACCAAGACAAGAGACAGAAGACGTTGGAGATCCATTACAGCCAACCTCCGTTGTGGAGATGGCAACTGATGATGATGATGATTATTTCTATCCAATCAAATAGGATTTAACATGGGGACCTATTTCCCGTACAATGGTGGTTTCAAAATCTGCCACTGAACGATTCTGATTTTGGTGTTGTCTGACAGCACCACCATTTTATTTTGGCTATAACTTGTTAATTCCTAGACTATTTGCGTAACGTTTAACATATTCTTTGTCAGCAAGTCCTAAGGAACCCAATTATATAAATTTAAGGGAGCTAGGTGGCTGCGTTCAAAATGTGCATTTTCTTCTACCTCCTGTTAATTCGATACGATGTGGTGTCTAGGTACTGTCAGGATTTCAAACGTAAACCAGTATAATGTCATGTTTCCCAATAAGCATTTTTCAGGTTTTTAAACCTAACTCTCGTATGGGTAGTGTTTTTTATCACTGTCGATTTGAAAAAAAGTTAGTGCTTCTGGCCTTACTCTTGTTGGGGGTGGCATTAATATCACGAGACTGTGGTAGTATTGCCTGCGTTCCTTCGTGCATCGCTCTCTTTCTCTTTCTATCCTAAGTTCATCTGTCTTTCCGTTTATGTTAACGTAGTGTAATTAATGTTAGTATTAATTTAGGTCATTACGCGGTGTGCCTTATCTCAAGGTTTTCTTAGAAATGCAGTACACGTTCTATTGTGTTGTGGAAACGCGTGTATGCTGCTATAGGCTTTACTATTAACGTTTACGGTGATTCTCATCACACGGATGGCGGCTTAAAAAATCCGCTCCCAGATTTTTTTTTCTCCAGATATATACTCTATGCAAAACTCATAGGGCTGCATCAGTAATGACCAACGGAGTAATCTAGAATTTTCATGTCTAGCCTGCGCTAGAAATGACAAGGGTTTGTGATCCGTTTGCAACTTAAATGCCTTCCCATGCAGATATATATTGAATTTCTTTACCGCACATATTACTGCAAAACATTCTTTTTCGCTGGTTGAGTAGTTGGTTTCAGCTTTATTCAACTTTCTGCTAGCATATGCCACTGGGCTTAATTCCCCATCCAATGCATCTGATTTCTGTAGCAGAGTCGCACCTAACCCAATATTACTGGCATCAGTCCTTACAATGAATTCTTGACTTAAGTCAGGTAATTTCAAAATAGGTTTGCTTGTAAGCTTTTCCTTCAATTCCTGGTAAGCTAACTCACATTGTGGTGTCCATGTAATTCGATCTGGATTTCCTTTACGTGTCAAATCAGTTAACGGTGCACATATGGAATTAAAGTTTTTGATATACTTTTGGTAGAAACAACATAATGAGACAAAGGATCTCACGTCTTTCTTGGTTTGTGGTCTCGGGGCTTTCTTTAGTTTCTCTAAATTCTTGGGGTCAGGGGTCATGTTTCCCTGATAAACTGTGTGTCCCAAGAATTCTAATTCTTTACATCCAACGCAACATTTGGTTGGTCGGGCTGTTAAATTCGCTTCTCTAAGTCGATTAAACAGCATATTCAGAGAGTCATTGTGTTCCTCAAATGTTTCTGTTGCTATAAGGATATCATCCATAAAATTTGTAATGCATGGATTATTCAGAGGGTCCAATAATTTTCTCATCATTCTAGAGAAGACACTAGGGGCATTCTTCAATCCAAATGGCAATCTGTTAAACTCATAGTGTCCCTCTGAGGTACTAAACGCTAGGTATGGTGTAACCTCAGGCTTTACTGGAATCTGATAGTATCCTTTACTCAGATCCACTTTTGAGAAATATTTAGCTTTATTTAGCCTGGCAAACAACTGATTTGTATCCGGCAATTGATCCACCTGTCCTTCTGTAATAGCATTCAGTCTCCTGTAATCTATACAGAGTCTATGTTCTCCAGAGGGTTTCCTTAAGAGTACAACACTGGAACTATACGAAGATTCACTGTGTGAAATAATTCCTTCCTTCAACAAATAGTCTATCTCTTCCTTCAAAGCTTTCTCCTTAGCAAAAGGAATCGAATAGGGTTTCATACAGACAGGTGTGGGGTCTATCAGTTTAATATCATATTCCAATAAAGTTGTATGCCCCGGTCGGTCCGTTAACACCTCTGTATGATTATCTAGAACCCGTTGCACTCTCTCTTTCTGATTTTTCGTTAAATGTGTACTGATTTTCACCTGTGCCGCTGTCTCACAGGGGTGTAATGGATATTCAAATGATGAAAGTGGTTCCTTTTTCATCTCTATTGCAATGGACAAGGTCAACAAGTGTGTCTCTTCCTGATGTTCTCTTTCCAAATATTTCTTCAGGAGATTCACATGATAGATTTTTTCTTTCCCCTTCTTATCTATCTTATAATTTGTTCTAGACACCTTCTCTAGAACTGTATATGGACCTTGCCATCCAATTTGTAACTTATTCTGACTACCGGGGAGAAGAAGCAGTACCTTCTCTCCCACAGCCAAATCTCTGTCTTTAGCCTTCCTGTTGAAATAGGCAGCATGTTTCTTCCTGGCTTGTCTCAAATTTTCATTGGCAAGTTTCCAGCCAGTTTTTAAACGAGTGGTCAGCTCATTCACATATTGGTATGAAGATGTAATATTTTCCTCTCCCTTTTCATCAGTCCACATTCTTAACAGAGCTACATAGGGACTTTTAATTTTGTGGACCTCTTTGTCCATGCACCGGTATGGTCTCTTCCACTCGAAGCGCTATAGTGATGATTTTTCTTCCCAGAATTATCATTCACAAAACGACCGCTACCAATTTTTCTCTTGGGGCTTTCTCCCCACTTAGAATTCTGGATGAGAGATTTCCTCTCTACATCTTCTTCCTCCAGTTTGTTTAAGTCCGATTGAGGGATTTTCGGCTTATCCTGGGGTAAGATATCTTTTTGCACTCTCTGCATAGTGGCCATTGTAAAACAGTTAATTGAAGCTTGTCCGTGAAAAGGGGCTTCCCCTTTCATTTGGTCCACTTTATTTAATTTATTTTTCTCTTCAGTGTTAGGCCTGCGTTTGCCCCGTGGCGTGTCCAGGTCCTGATCACTGTTCCCGTTTGTGGGTGTTCCCTCATGTGCTATGCTACACCGCTCTACAAAATTCACAATGTCAATCATTGCCTTGGGCCAATAATAATTTTGAGCTACCTTTTGGATGATGGTACCTATTTCTCATGGTCCCCATCTTCTCTCACATGTAAGCTCCTTATTAATTCTGCCCTATATGTCTTTGGAAGAACCAGCTGTCCGTGACCCTTGGATTCAGTTCCGGCCTTCCTATACATCAACTTGTTTTTCATGTAAAAATCTCCCTTGCCTGGAGTAGTATGACAAGTTGACAATTTCCTAAAACAGGGCTTGAGGATCTCATCCCCAGCCTGTGCCTTCCTCATCTCTTCTGGAGTGGTATCTAACATAATATCCTCCTCCTGTCTTGAGGTTGACCTGACCTGAAGGGTGGCCATAACTATAGGGTTCCTTCTGCAACGGTCAGTATCATGATTGTTCATCTTACAATTTTTACACCATCTCTTTCCTTGGTTGAAAGATTTTCTTTCATCATATTTCCTTTCATCGAATTGTGGGGTTTTATTTTTATTGTCATACCGTTGCCTATCAAGCTGGTGCTTACCTTTGTTTTGATTTCTAGGATCAAATTTATTCAAGTTCTGTGGTGCCCTAAAATTTTCTACCTGTTTCTTCTTATTACTTGATACCTCTGCCTTAGCTACTTGATACCTTTCAGCAACATTTAGTAACTCACCCAGCCTCTCTGCACCTTGTTCCGTGAGAAACTTTCTCAGGTCTGGAGCCATGGACTCTCTTAATTGTTCTATAAGGACCATTTCCTTAAGATCTTGGGTTTTCCCCAGAGAAGTCCATTTTTCCAAGTATGTCTCTATCCGTGCAGAGAACTGGTGATAGGTTTCACCTGACAGTAGTTTAGCATTGCTAAATGTTTTCCTATAAAATTCTGCGTTCTTTTCGTATCTTAACAAAAGAGCCTGCTTTAACATGTCATAATTTTCTTGATCACTTCTGTTCATTTTGGCAAAAACTTCATAAGCTGCCCCACGAAGACCTTGAGATAACTTTAAGCTCCACCTTTCTCTCTCTAACCAATATGTGGTAGCTAATAGTTCATATCTATTTAGATAGCTCTCAATATCATCGTCTTTCTCAACAAAATGATCTAAATGAAAGTTCATAGCCGAGGTTGAGGCTCCCTGACTAGCAGTAGCATCGGAGGTAAAGGGACTGGCACCATTTTCAGGAGCATGGCCTTGAAACTCAAACTCCCTTAGTCGTAACTCATGTTCCCTTTGTAATCTCTTCTCCTCCTTTTCTGCTTCCCTCTCTGCAGTCTGTCTTTTTCGGCTTCCCTTTCTGCAGCCAATCTTTTGTCTTCCCTTTCTGCAGCTAATTTCTTCTCTTCCTTTTCTGCCTCCAATTTCTTAGCCTTAGCCTCAATCTGCAGCCTCTTAGTCTCAGCCTCAGCCTGCAGCCTCTTAGTCTCATCCTCAGCCTCAAATTGTAACTTCTTAATTTCTTTTTCAGCCTCTAACCTCTTATCTTCGGCAACCTTTCAGATTCTAATTTTCTTTCGGCCTCTTTTTCTAATCTTCTTTCTTCCCGTTCAATATATTTGTCACATTCAGCAGTGACATAAGCAATCATAATTTGCCCGTCCATTCCTAACTCTTTTGCAGTCTGCACAGCAGCAGATCGAAATTTGGCCAGGTCCGCCATTTTCTAACAGGTAAATGTATATAATGTCTAACTAAACAATACAATTTCTAACTAAATAGCCAATAACCACCACAGGCACTGAGAGCTCAACGTTATTTATTTTCACCCAAGGATACCTTTTTAATTTTTATTATTCCCTGAAGTGAATTACCCCCAATATTTATAATAGGGAAAGATTCAAAATCCCGGACAGGACCCCAATATATGTGGTAAAGTGGGATGTTATAAATATTTATAGGGGACTTAGTGTACTGACTGAGATCAGCTGTGAAGGTATCTGTATCTAATAAGTGTGGTGTATTACAGATGACCTTACTTACTACCACATATTATACCTCAGTCAGAATTATTCTGGAATATTGTGATGACTACTTTAAATGTCTAGGGTTATGAAAATGATGAAGTGTAAGTCACAACAACAACAGACAGATAAACCATTTAATTTATTCCACAACACTTGACAACACTATGACACTCACATACATATAACACTCTATAAGATTATTTTAAATGAGGCAAGTGTTAAAGGTTAAAAATATATGTATTAAGTTCTTTCAATAATAAAGATCCTGATTCAACTACACAGTGAACCAGGAATCATAATAAAATGTAATTACAAGTATTATGTACACAGTTTATAGATATGATCTTTGTATTGACATATATTATTATTAGTATTCTATGTGTGTGAGTTGTGATGTGGTACTAGGAGGTAATACTGGCTGTTCAAGCTATGTTGTTGATTGTCATCACGACTTCAAGTGTTTGTTTCTGTTGGAACTAGTATTGGAGATGTTCTCAGTTCCTGGCATTAAAACAATTAATTGCCCCTCTTTATTTAATACAATGTCAATGTTAGAGGGGGGTACATAATGTTGAGCTCCTCTGGCCACAGAAGCTTATCTTTCGTGATGGCGGCAGGAAAAGACTCCTCTGATCAATTGCTTCACTGTGTTCTGGAGACACCCACTGGTTGCTATCTGGACCAAGGAGTATGCTGTCAGCCTCTGGATTCAGCAAAACTAAGACCAGGTGCTGCTTCAATAACTAGGACCACAGTCCCTGAAACAAGAAGGTTGTACCTCCTACTTCAGAACTAATTTATACTCTATTTCTACACTGAGCACAATACATAACAAACACTGAGTTCAGAGCGGTAGGCCAACTGCTATCTTCATCTGAAACATTTTACACCAGTATTCTCCTCCCTAATGGTTACTACGCCTCTGCAATTTCAGCTGTAAGTCCTTCTATACAATAAGATAGGTGTCAGTGTACTATTTGGTAATTCCATGTAGGTCTAGGCAGTTAAACTCCTCTCCGACAAGTTTGGTTCAGGTTGGAGCATTATCTAGGCTTGGCCTCATGATGGCTACTGAACCACACACATATATACAGACACAAATTATCAATTCACATTCAATTTTCATTAAAAAGATATTGAATATATCAAGCTTACCACAATTCATGGAAATATTACACAGAAACGTTGACTAGCGATGAATAATGGCACAAATTATGGCACAAATTCCGATCCGCCTCTGTCCCAGGCATTTATTAAGAAAAATATGAGCTGGATCTCAACGCACTGTTCCTTTAGTAAGTTTATTTTAAAATGTGGCACTGAAGTGACGCTTCTAATTGACTATATTGGCGGGTCTAACCAATCGAGCCATGTTTACACAGCTTTTCAAAAAAGTACCTCTATTACGGTTTCCCCTAACAACAAAAAATAGTATTTATAGTCCGACTAATCGTATTTAGCCTTACATTTATTTCTATCCAATCAAATAGGATTTAACATGGGGACCTATTTCCCGTACAATGGTGGTTTCAAAATCTGCCACTGAGCGATTCTGATTTTGGTGTTGTCTGACAGCACCACCATTTCATTTTGGCTATAACTTGTTAATTCCTAGACTATTTGCGTAACGTTTAACATATTCTTTGTCAGCAAGTCCTAAGGAACCAATTATATAAATTTAAGGGAGCTAGGTGGCTGCGTTCAAAATATGCATTTTCTTCTACCTCCTGTTTACTTCGATACGATGTGGTGTCTAGGTACTGTCAGGATTTCAAACGTAAACCAGTATAATGTCATGTTTCCCAATAAGCATTTTTCAGGTTTTTAAACCTAACTCTCGTATGGGTAGTGTTTCTTATCACTGTCGATTTGAAAAAAGTTAGTGCTTCTGGCCTTACTCTTGTTGGGGGTGGCATTAATATCACGAGACTGTGGTAGTATTGCCTGCGTTCCTTCGTGCATCGCTCTCTCTCTCTTTCTATCCTAAGTTCATCTGTCTTTCCGTTTATGTTAACGTAGTGTAATTAATGTTAGTATTAATTTAGGTCATTACGCGGTGTGCCTTATCTCAAGGTTTTCTTATAAATGCAGTACACGTTCTATTGTGTTGTGGAAACGCGTGTATGCTGCTATAGGCTTTACTATTAACGTGGAAACGTTACAATTTGCAGACGAAGTAGAAAACAAGGGGGATTTCGAGTACAGTCATTGTGACAGCACTGTTCTTTACCATTCTTCTTTCCTTTTATTGAATTTATTTGTTAGGCTTTACATTTACCTTTTAATTTATATATGTGGATTTAGAATGTTTCACGACACCAACACAGTGCTAACTAGGTTTATGATGTTTATTAACCAAAAAAGTCAAATCACAAACAAATATCAAGTGTTACATAAAATTATCATAAGTACAGAAAATGCAAATAACAAGATAGGGAGGGGGTGAAGAAGATTGGTATCGACTAAGCCCTTCCCGCTTATTAGACAAAGATAAACCCAGTCCAAAGATAGATAGTTATCATGAACATAGGTAATGTAACCTAACAGTGAAGTTAATTACCCTGAAAGAGGGGTTACGATACTAGGTATGGGTGGTAGAAAAAAACCTGTTATCCCAAATTGTTCTTCCCTTTACTAAGCAATTGAAGGGGAGGGGGTTAAACAGAGTTAACAAAATATCCCACTTAAAGGAACAATGCGGGGTATACAGAAAATGTATTGCCCGGTAGGCAAGTTAACAAATGGTTTGCAAAAAACACTGAGATTTTCTGTCATTCATGCACGCGCGTGAGGATCCACACTCATATACACACACACACACTTACCGATTGCAGCATCAGACAATACATAGAATTATTGTCACGTAGACAGTTATGATCTATAAATTGCCTGTATCCTCTTCTTCTTCTTTCACCCATATTCTCTAATTTTATTATCGCAGTTTACCTTTTTCTTGTATTTTTTTTTTTTTTTGCATCCATTCGTTTGCGAAAAATATTTTTATCCTCATTCCTAACGTTTACCTGTTTCGTTTCTAATACTAGTAACACAATTATTGCATAAGACGTGAAGTCCCTGGGCGGACTGACATTAGTGTGAGAACACGTCCCAGCAGACAGCTGTCTACAGTTTCCCCCTGGGACGGTGTTTCTTCGGCTTAGTTTCTGGGCCTGTAGCGTGAAAATTCACTCCGCCAGACATGGCCGGCAGACGGATTGCCCACATTTTGCAGCAATTATGAGAGCTTTCGTCAGAAAAGCTCCGGGGGAGTGTGGAAATCACCCATGCACTGCAGACGGTTGTCTGAGATTTGCAACTGACACGCGCACTCTCGGTCACTGATGGCAGTTACGGCATGCTGATCAGCGTGAGGCGTGAAGTAGTAGAAGTGTCAGTTCATGGGTGTCTTCTAGTTGACGTAAGGTGTTTTACACTTACAAGGGGAGATTATTTCGTTTGCGAAATAAGTTGGGGCTTTTGTCTAATTTTAATATATTGGCCCGAGTTTGAAACTAACTTCACTCATTCTCCATTTTACAGTAGACGTGGTCACTTCGTTCTAGAACACTTAAACCTATAAGTGATGTCTCTTAGTTTCGTTGTGATACGTAGTTCTGTTTGAGGTAAAATATTATATCTAGTATATCTAGTAATTTGCGAAATGTTTAAAGTGGTTAATCGTTTATTTATTTCCCTAGTTAGATTTGGTGCAGAGCGATTAATTTATAAGTCTGTATTATTTTCTAGTGACGCATACAGTGGAAAGCAGAATAAATTATATTTCTAGCTTAACAAACATGTAGCCATAATGAATTTAATTTAACTGCTAACTACTCAGTCGAGTATATTTTTCTAAACAAACTTATAAATGCTAGATGCATCATGAGTGGTGACGGAAATACGCAGATATTCCTAATTCATGATGAGGGATTTTTTTTATATAACTTATTTCACGGGAAGCTTTAAATATAAGTCAAGCTGTAGGCTTGCCGTTTAAAATGTAAGTTATAACGAGTACATATTCTGTATATTATATTATATGTTGTTTTTCTTCATTCAGCGAATACTCGGATAAACCCAACTTGCCGGCGTTTAGTAAAGAGACATACTTGTGAGAAGCATAGATATTTCCTATCTTTAACCACGTGGATTTTTTCAAGTAACACTGGTCTGACAGTGCATGTGCCATCAGAGAAAAACAGTAATACCACTCCCACTAACGGTTGCTAAAGACTAATGTTTATACTAGGCTTCTGAGCCAGTTCATATTTCTTCTCAAATTGAAATATACATGCGCCTGGCGGCGAGAATAAATTTCAAGAAATACCATTAACATTTCCGACATTATCGAAAGAGTGGATAGTGAACCAAGACTATCTGTTGAGAGCAGTTGTCCACTGGTCAACTTTTTCCAAAGTAAGGGAATCGTCGTGTTTTAGACTCTGTGTGCCCGTTTAAAATCGCTTACCCAAAACTGATTCAAGTGACATTAACAGTAAATCTAAAATTTAAACTGGTAAAGTGAACGCTCCCCGAAGACAGTGGAAGAAACCTGTATTTGCAGAGCTGGGATTCGCTTTATCCAAAGAATCCAGATTCACTGTAGAGAAGTGTCCTAAGGTTGCGCAAGACGGTGATCAACATCACGTTTTTTTTAGGTAAGCATGAAAGCCAGGGTACCCTGATGAAAGCACCGAGTGAAAGTGACGGAAGGATGTTCGTTGTTTAATGCACTCACTTTGTAATTTTTCCGTATGAAAGACTTGCTGCTTAATTTAATTGTTCCTTTAGAATAGATACGGCTGTCATAAGTCAGTTCTTACCTTCAAGAAAAGAGACAATATTAGACCCTAACCATATGCATCTATAACTCTTTGGGCCATCATCTGCCATCCTAACGGGGCTGTGGGCTAAACCTAGAGTTAAGATCATAACGGGGCTATCATCCTTGTACCATTTTCTTGAATTTTATGACTATTTGTATATGTTTTCCTTGATGTATTTTTTTTTTTTTGGGGGGTGTTGTGAGAAGATTTTTTAGATGATAATTAAAATCTCTCTTGAACTAAATCAGTGCGTTGGTCAGCTCGTTTTAGTATATATATAAATTCATTGTTATAGATTTCCCACGTCTGTGTGTTTAACTGTCGTCACGTGTATGTGCGTGCCCGTGAGTAGATAGAAATATATGTAATATATATATCTGTGTTTAGACTGTCTGACGCCTTAAAAGCTGTCGTAGAGGATAGGTGAACGAGAGAAGATTTCCTCGATTTTTCAGAGACAGCCTCTATATCACAGTCTATCATCTCTCACTTGTGGAAATTCTATTTTCTTTTTACTAACTCTCACTGTGTCTATCACCTATTCTAACCTATTCAGAAGGGACCAACCCAAGTCTTAATTCTCCTATCAAAAATCTACGACACTCCATATAAAATAATTGTTATATACTCGACATCAATGTTTTAACAATAACACTGACTATATTCACTCCATATAAAATAATTGTTATATACTCGACATCATCATCATTTTTAGAGCTCCTTTTGAAGCATGGATTAACCACTGCAACAAGTCCCACAG
Organism: Oreohelix idahoensis; assembly: GCA_024509875.1. NCBI lineage: Eukaryota > Metazoa > Mollusca > Gastropoda > Stylommatophora > Oreohelicidae > Oreohelix > Oreohelix idahoensis. The sequence goes on from JAMPIV010021089.1 coordinate 16,626, forward strand.
GAAGCCTGCACGATGCAGTTACAAGCTCTGGTAGTAGTGGTCCTTGTAGAAATGTGTTTTACATGATGAGGTTGTCTGGTAGTAGTGGCCCTTGTAGAAATGTGTTTTATATGATGAAATTGTCTGGTAATAATGGTTCTTGTAGAAATGTGTTTTACATGATGAGGTTGTCACCCTATTCATGACCCCATTCACATTCAACGAAAAGTCTGTATGTACAGCAGACCTATTCTTTGTTAGCTTCTTCAACCCCCCCCCCCCCTTCTTCCCCAGGAACTATACGTCATTGTTACGTGCAGTCTTCCAGCGCCAGTAACATGTGTCTCCTGATTGTTCCTCTGCTTCAGAACTCATCTATCGGCATGAATTTATACGTGTATAGCTCTTGAACCCTGCGCTCAGAGATACGACGATTCTTGCTCTTGCTCCACCTCATCCTATAACTGCTAATCTCATCATACACTATATCCTCAGCCGACGCTCCCAAATATCAGTGAGCACTGACACTGCTGCAGTGACCTAGCGTCGAGACAACACGGCCACTAAAGTGGCACTGCTCGTGTCGCTCAGTTTGTCGAGCCCCACCCACACCACCCACACCCAGCAATACGTGAATTTCGGCAATCCAGCTACATCTGATAGTGCGATACTCGATTAGACTAATAACGTAAAACCGTCTAGTACTCCATGCAGACGGACTGGAATTCAAAAATACAGTGTAACTCAAGTAAAGATTTACTACAGGTTGTCACACTGAATCTGAGAGCACATCCAGAGTATACTCAACAAGACCACTATTAAATGCATCTCACTCCATCATATGTACTACCATCGATAGCCTCTATTCTACTCCACTTCCCGCCCACCGGAATGGCACGATTTGCACAATCTATCAAGAGACACAGTACGCAAAATAGAGAGGGCAGAACCACTCACACTCATCAATCGTACACACTAATGACCTACAGCTGCCTACGTGCGTTGCATCCACTTATCACACTTTTAGCCCACCTAGCTTACACGATTCTTATATGTCAAGCTCGCACGCCACATCTCTCTTTGTCTTTCCCGTATCGAACCCAGGACAGCTCCGCATCTTCCACTACGACATATCACTCACTATGCCCTAGATCCATAGAATGAATTGCATTCCTTCGTACATGCTCTCACAATCCCTCAGTCCAGCCGCACAGATAGACCTATAGCTTTCAGTCCATCGCACCAACACTATAGACAGATACATAACTCTGCACATCCACACAGAGCCGCTCGACATACTGACAGGTCTCACCGCAAGTGTCACTAAGCCACTCCATCTAACCCACCCCATAACTCTATCTGCACTCCTCACTCTATCTTAAGAGATATAACTACTAGTCTCTACGCGTGATGCACCACGTATATCAATCGCCTAGCTTCGACCACGACTAAACGAGTCTACATAGAAACCCACGAATCTTCGCGTGCTGAAGATATCATATCTATTCAGTTCTGTCAACAACACAAATAAGTGCTGAACTAACAGTGGTCGTGCACACTCCGTGATCACAAACGCTCGATAAGGCTCTTCTGTAACGCCAACTCCGACACATCTAACAGTTTAACCGATGGACGTGCTACCTGTCCGCAGACAGGCACAGATGAATCCTCTATGTGCTAATGTCTCCTGCGAGCCGCAGCCCTGGCCCGGATCTTGGCGAACAGCGAGAAAAGCTGTCCCATACTATAATATTTCATCGTGTCACTCCTTGATAGCTGCTCCTATCGAAGAGCTAATCCTTAACCAACGACCATTGTGACCAGTCGCTTGTGTAGCAGTGAACATTGTCGCACTCACGGATGTATTATGCCAACCTGTGATTGTCACTATCTGTCGCTGTCGAGTGTGTACGTCCAATACTCTCCAAGCTCTGTCAGAAAAGCGCCTCACACCAGTCGTCTGGTGTTCGATGACTTCCAGTCATACATGAGTGTGAGAAAAGAAACATTTGTCAAACAACACGAACCATTTATCATACATTCGCACATTATACACTCAATCCATGTCTACACACCACTGCGTAGGTCAAGTTGAATTCCATACACTACAGTGGAGCAAACAACACCATAGAGATCTTATCAACTGATGATGATGATGTCTGCTTCCATCTCCACTATATATCAATCTTTTGGTTGGATCTACAAAAAACGGGGACTACAACTCCAACCTTTCTGACACACCACTTTATCTCACTGGACGGAGCTACGCTTATTGGGCATCATTGACCTCGTCATGAAGCTTCTTCGATATACAGTGAGTTACCGATGAACAGACCGTTTCCTGAATCCATGGCCTGATACGATACACCACTTGCAGTAGTATCGTTTGCTCCACTCATTCACTCAGTCAACACTGATCGTCTAGCATCAGCGTGACCACACCATGCTGTCAGGTGTGAACCCCAATGCATGTATGTTAGTCACCGTAAAGCGTTGGCCGTTGACATTTTTATTTTACAATTTATGACATTATAGAGTTTCAATAGTGATACAGTTGGATCAATTTTCTAGAGTTCCTCTTCATATACTAGGAACTACATGAGAAGACAGTATGATGTGAAACTAAGACAACTAGCTCCTATTTCTGAACTAGATCACATACGATGCAGTCTCTGCACTCCACAAGGTTTTCTAATACCCATAATATGAACATTTAATATCTACCACCGGCTTCACGGCCTGAATTTTAACCTAATTGATATCCAAAGTGGCAGCGTTCCTCTGTTTATCGTTTCATAAACATAATCACTCTACTCTTCGACCCATTACAAGAAAATATAAACAGCAGATCTCACTCTGCTGACAGCCTCAAGAATTTTGCATCACCATACTACTCACATTGTGACATAATTTCATATATGATAATATTTAGTCTAGTCTATGTGTCCCATGTTTATGTATCTTTTGTATGTAAGTATCAGGTCGATAGTTCCCTGCCTTCTATGTCAGGCTAGGCGTTGTTGTGTTTAAGCGGTTGGGGCGCACGCGTCGGTCACGCCACCACAATCGAAATCCCATCACACACGTCAATCTCGAGGGTCCGTTTTGTGGGCGTTTATCGTAGGTGCATATTTTATTTCTCTTCTATGTAGGCACAATTTTTCTGCACACACTCTTTATCCTTGATATTGAAAAATTTGCTGGCACGACAATCCATACTGTTTGTTGCTTTTTACTTTTTGTGCTTTAGCTGTGAAGTCCTGTAACTTATTGTTATTGTTTGTAAATAGAGATTTCTTTTGTTTCACAGTTTGGTTCTTTGTTGATTTTGAGTTGATTTCGTAACTTTGCTCTGGGTCTACCACTCAACTTTCCTTATATCTCTTACAGGTAAAAACCTTTTCTCATCTTTCCAGTTCTAATGCTCAATTTACCTATTCAAACATAATTGATGACGTAAGGGCTCATTGGTGTTGATTATTCTTTGCAGATTTCAGTGATATTTTTCATTGATTTCACCGTATTATAACTATTTTTTGATTTATTTTGATTTCTGCAAACGCTTCTTGTATTGACGTCACCGTCATCCTATTTTGTACTTACTTTAATTTGTAGTATGGTCATCGTTTGGTTGACTATATGTGTTTTTATATAGGGTATATTTCAAAGACCATACGTGAGTAACACACAATTTGCCTTGCCTGTGCACACTGCACTTGCGATTATGGTATAACAACCATACCACGCCCTACACCTGATTATTATTACTATTATAACAAAAGAACCTTATTAAAGGAGCTTGTGTGAGACCCACAGATATTGCGGATATGAAAACTATATAAATCATGACGAATAATCCAATCAAGTCATTGAGAACTTGTGGTATTCTATTATAACAAAGCATCTTCAGGTGCATTAGTATTGTTTAGTCATTACCTCCAGGTGCATAGACCATCGACAAAAGGGCTACATCACATCCAATACAGAACTACCAATCCAATTGCCCAGCCCTCTTCTCGTACTCCGCTCACTGCCGCAACAAGGGACAAGACACCCCTTGGATACCACAAACTGCACTCCCCTGAACAAAGTCAATGAGGAAACCAAATGGGCTAGCGTGAATAAGCACAATAATATGACAACAACAGCATATAAGCTGCATTAGCTCGCCAGAAGACTATGGGCATCGAGAGAAGAGCTAGCTGCCCAGGCCAGCTTGGCAAGAGAAAAAGACTTAGCTGCAGAAGAAAGAAACAGATATGGAGGAAGGAGAAAAAGATTAGAAAGAGAAGTGAGGCTTTAAGCTTGCTGAACAAAAGATAAATTACAGAATGCAGGTGCCGAGGAAAGGAAGATTTTGAAGTCAGAACAAAAAAAATTAGAAAGAGAAGACGTTGCTGCGGAACAAAAAAGATTACCGCCAGTGCAGTGAAGCTGAAACAAAAAAGATGAAGCCTGAAGACAGGAAGCCTGAACAAAAAAAAATTAAATTGGCAAAGAGAGCTGGGCTTGGGCTGCAGATCTAGCTGAAGCTGAGCGGCTGAACAAAAAAGATTAGACAGTGAAATGCAGTGAACAAAAAAGAATTAGACAGGGATGCTGAAAACAACCAAAGATTAGACTTGAACAGAAAAAAAGATTTAGACAGGGAAGCTGGAACAAATAAAATTAACTGAGAGGCTGAAGAAAAAAAAAGCAAAAGAGAACATTAATTTGAGTTGGAGAAATTGAGATGACAAAGGGGTATGAGTAATGTTAATCCAGGCATCTAGTTGCGTAATGGTAAACCTTCTACTTACAAGGTTAAGGTTCCACCGTTCAATCAGTCCAGTGACGATAATTAACATTTCTGTTTATGGGATAGGAATTTGAACGTTCTTTGTAGTAACACATACTGTTGGATTATAATATCCACAATACGATAATCAATTACCAGAAAACTTGAAAGGTGAAATTCCCTTCAAAAGTTATTATAAATCGACTCGCGATCAGAGAGGTCCTAATGTAGTCAGAATGTACACAGCAGCTCGACTGCAGTAACGAAGCGCAATATAGATCGTGCAGGCATGTGCACGTATCAGAGGCGCGCTTTGATATAAAAACTACCAATATCGGCTAAATGAGACAAGGGCTATCGCTGTTATTTTTTAGGACGGTTCGGGTACTTGAGACGGGTGTTGAATTTTCTCAGAATTCACTGCAAAGGACGTAGTCTTCACAGTTTGACTCGTTGGACTTGCAGAGTTTCCAAAACAGAAAAAAACGTCATGACGGACTTAGGGATTAGATTGCTCAGAGATTAAGATTATGTCATGTGTGAAACAACAACCTTTAACCTTGAATTTATACATGAGCCGTTAACTCCAAAATCATCTAAAAGAAATCGGACGAATTAGGAATATTGTTCCGCATTACTGTCACTTAGCAAATAACCCCAGAAGTGACTTTTGGCAATCACTTAAGATTCTATATGGCAGATGTTATGCAGTTGCTTTCAGCGCAACACCATACAATCCCTCAATATATTCACAACTCATTCTTAACAAGCATTGATTTTCAGAGAAGCCTACAAATAAATGAGTTATTTTGGATTGGAAAAAGGGTAAACGCATAATAGTTATCAAATACTACAAGGGGAACACCATCAATTCAGATTGGTTCTTTTCTTCAATAGAACTGGAGAGAACGACTGATAGCTCTCGACACAGGGGTGTGGGTTCAGTAGAATAATAAAGGAAATTTTCGATAGTGGACTAATAGCTAATTTATAGCAACTATCAGGGTTTATTCCGTCATTGGATGTCAAGACAGGAATCAATAATTACAGGCGAATACTCATTATACAAGTCATATTGATATTGTGCTAATCGCCATACATGGGAATATATGCACTACAAACCCCAAAAATAGGCGGTAAGTAATAAAAATTAGAGGTTATACACATAAAATCTCGCAGAGGTGTGATAATATACCGAGGTAGCATCTCAAAACAAAAGAGACATATATAGAAACTCCACATTTTATAGGCGCAAATACTCTGTTCAACCAAGGTAGTCCCTATGAAAGCCTTTTAAATTAATACAGGAGTATAAGATCATATTTTCAATGCTAGTAACTATGGCATATGTGCCGCTTTTTGATTTATGGGAGAGGGCTCTTCTCAGTGCCCCAAATGCAAAAAACGTTATTTGAGCCTCAACCACAATGTTCTACGCTTGTAAGCCGTGGCCCTTCTCTTCCTGCTCTTCCTCGGAATATCAGGTCTCGCGCATTGATGGGAAGAGGGTTTTCTCTTAGTCTTACAGCTAAGGGGTTTAGTTGAATAATCATATCATCGAGGTCTCTGCATTGTTATTTAATTTGATTTTCTGCGATGGCACCGCTATACTCAATTTGGTGTTAGGCACGTCACTCGTAGATCCTTTCCCGTGCATATCACACTGGACAAGTAAGTTCCATATTCGTGTTACAGGATTTTGGCAGGACACAATTTACCGTTTTAGAAGAATTACATTATATCTGCTTTCACTTTAGGATTTGCTACTCCCTTTCTTTACGGAGAGATGTACACGCAATGTTCTTCTTCCGATATGCCGATCGCTGACCTCAATTCATCGGGTCGCATTCACATGTTAGTCAAAGGTAATGCACATCCGACAACAAATTTTCACGTGGGGAAAGAGGCAAAACAACTGAAGCATTGCTAACGGCATGTAGTACACTAGAGTCCTCCAAGGCTCTTAATGTGCTCTCAAACCTGTACATCTAGTTGAGTGATGATATATGAAAAGTTGCAGTAACTCCTCAAGATTACATCCCTTGGTATTTTCTCTATGTGAACGTCGTTTAATAAAAACCAGCAAATTAGACTAGATGAATTCCTTAACAACATCTGACAAAGGAAAATATCTTTAATTCTTGCAAACTAAAGGTTGATCCGAATATGGACATCACAAGTTCGTAAATTCGTGGAATTAAAAAGAAGAATGGTCCGTACTTGTTACCGTATGGTTCAAGAAGCTCCATTACGTCATAGGTGACATTCTTACAAACTCCTGTGTTCCCTAAGAATTTGAGAGTTTCATATTTTGGCAGCACGCTAACGACTATCAGCTGTTAGCTCGGACCACAATGCGGTTTTCTTCCCGTACTAAGTCAAGAGTCCTTGCGGCTTTCTTTTGGACATTGGTAAACAAGGACATACGGATTTATTGTCGATCTTGTAAAGTATGTCAGGAAGTTAAATCCAAAGGTCCACGGCATGCTGCACCCATTCAGGCGGCGGACATTCCTATTCGGCCGTTTCAAAAAATAGCCATAGACATTATTGGTCCATTTAAGATCAAGTCTGCCAGAGGACATCAGTTTATCTTGACGTGTGTTGATATGTGCACACGTTGGCCAGAGGCTATTCCTCTGAAGAGCATTACTACTGCTGATATTGCAGATGCTCTTTGGCTTATATTTTCTCGTCTGGGGTTCCCCGGAGAGATATTGTCAGACCATGGCACCCAACTAATATCAGATACCATGTCTCAAGTAATGTCTACTCTGCAGATAGATAGATCTTTAAGTAGTATCTACCATCCAATGTCTAATGGTATGGTCGAACGCCTTAATAGAACACTTAAAAACTTACTGGGGAAGATAACTGAGGATCATCCTCAAGACTGGGACAGAGTTTTACCTGCGGCCCTCTTCGCTTACAGAGAGGTACCCAATGAACATACGGGATTTTCTCCCTTTGAACTCGTCTTTGGCGCGCGTCCGCGTGGCCCTATGTCGTTGCTTCACGATCTCATAACATCTGACAATATTGACGATGACACAAAGTCATCCTACGAATATGTCATCGCGTTGAGACAAAAAATTATCGAAGCATGCAAATTAGCAACTTCTTCTTCTGAATTTGCGAAACAGAAGGCAAGGCAATTTGCCAATAAGAAGAGATGCTTACGACAACTTTGTCCTGGTGACAAAGCATTTGTATTACTACCTTGTAGGGAAAACAGATTACTTATTTCTTGGAAAGGTCCGTACGATATAATATCGAAAATTTCCGATGTCGACTATATTGTCGATATTGATGGGAAGCATAAAACCTTCCACATCAATATGCTTACTGAATTCCATGAACGTCCGGATTATTTGCAACCCATTTTCCAAGCAACGGACAATTCTCCAGTACAACATGGTCATTACTCATCACTGTCCGTGATACAGGATGAGGAAACAAGTTTTTCAGATGTAAATCTTCCTCTTCCAATGATCCCACTTCATTCCAGTGAATCATGGAAGAACGTTACTGTCTCTCCTGATTTGTCTCTAGGAGAACAGCGACAAGTTTCAACTATGTTGCAAACATTTCAGGATGTACTCACTGACATCCCTGGACAAACGAATGTCATTCAACATGACATTGTTCTAACTGACCATACTCCTATTAGGGTTAGACCTTATCCTATACCTATACATTTTCAAGCACAGGTCGAGAAAGAGTTGGATGAGATGATAGATTTGAAAATAATCGAACCATCCACCTCTGCATATTCTTCGCCGATGGTTATTGTGCGTAAAAAAAGACAATAACATACGTCTTTGCGTTGACTATCGAAAATTGAATCAAGTAACGAAGTTCGATGCCGAACCTATGCCTTTACTGGAAGAGCTACTTACTCGACTCTCCAAATCTCATTTTTTCACTAAACTTGATTTGTCTAAAGGATATTGGCAAGTTCCTTTATCTGAACGCGCCAAACCTCTCACGGCTTTTTCAACACCTAGAGGTTTGTTCCAATGGAATTTTATGCCTTTCGGTCTTATGAACGCACCAGCTACGTTCGTACGCATGATGCGCCGAATCCTATCTTATCGGTCAGATGTCATTGCATATCTAGACGACATCTGTCTTTTCAGCGATACTTGGGAAGATCACTATTCAGGGTTAGATGAATTGCTGTCTACTTTGCGTGAGCACAACCTGACAGCGAAACCCTCTAAAGCCTATATTGGTTTTAGCGAAATTTCTTTCCTAGGCCACCGAGTTGGTCATGGTTTCCTAAAGACAGAGGACCATAATACTAGTAAGATACTTAACATCTCAATCCCTAAGACTAAAAAACAGGTGAGAAGTCTGTTAGGTCTTATTCAATTTTATGGCAGATTCATTCAGAATCTATCCTCTATCATGGCACCTCTCTCAACACTTCTAAAGAAAGGTTCGCCTAATGTGGTCCACTGGTCTCAGGAATGCCAATGCTCTCTGGATAAGATTAAAACATTGTTTTCAACACCACCTATTTTAGTGCTACCCACTAAAGATAAGACATTCGTTCTTCGTAGTGACGCTTCATCCACTGGGATTGGAGCGGCACTAATGCAAGAGTACTCTGGAACTCTGCATCCTGTAATGTATATTTCCAGAAAACTTAATGCGGCAGAAAGGAATTATTCGGTTTTAGACCGTGAGCTATTAGCTATGGTTTGGTCGATCCTCAAACTACAGAGATTCCTTCTAGGCGCACATTTCATAGTAGAAACCGACCAAAAAGCTCTTACTGCTATACAGAGTAAGAATTTGAAGAGCTCGAGGTCTACTCGATATGCAATTGCTCTTCAACCTTTTCATTTCTCTGTGCGAGCTATTCGTGGATCAGATAATGTGATGGCAGACATTCTGTCAAGATGCCCACATGATTCCACATAACTATTAGGGCTTAGACTTCTTGATATGTCTAGTTCTATAGTAGTTCCTTTTCTATATCATGATAGATACACATTTGTAATTTAATAATATAATGATTGTATCACTACATAGCGGTTCATGGATGTTTATTCACCGCTGTGCTTTGATGATTTTTTCTTCATAAATCATAAATTTAAGATATCTAATACGAAATGATGATATGAATTTTTTAGGCATTGTGTAATTGCCAGAATTGTATTATACTTTGATGACACCTTCCCGGAAAAATATACTTGTAGAGAAATAATTTCTCTCAGTTTATGAGACACATTCTCACCAGTCGCTCCATAAGTCGACTTAGCCTCATATTAGGCGTTATAGGTATTCCTGATATTTTCATCTGCGCATTATTCATGCGTTGTGAGCCTATTGTACGTTGCTCCTAGATGTATTTCAAAAAAAAAAAGAAAACGTTTCCATTTTTTTTTACCCGGGAGTGTGGTAAGACTGTTACGTTGCAGTCTTTGATATTTACAATATTATACATAGGTAATTTTTTAGTGCTTAAGGGAAAGTCATTATTGAGTTACTTCCCTTGAAAGTTGTGCAATTCTTCGATCAAACTCCGCGGATAAATCCATTTTACTGCGATTTATTCGTTGTTTGGGTAATAATAGATTGTTCTTGCTTCAGAATATCTATGGCCTGAATTTATGTGTATTGTTTGTCTGAGTAGGACGAGTCTGTCTTATATCTGTATATCTTTACATATCTAAGTCGAACTATATGTTCTGTTGTCTCTAGAGAGGTCAAAGGCTATTCGGGCGGATGTGTCGCTAGAGTGTGGTGTGATTTGGCTTCGTCCTGATAGGGACTGTGTGTTTTCCATGTCGGCCTGTCGCCGGGGAAAAAGTGATCTCAGTATTTGTGGGGAAAGTGATAGTCGTCTAGACCTATCGTGTATGCTTTACCCCAGTGTTTATTCATATTGCCAAGGAATGGCAGTTTCATATTCCCTCTACCAAGGTAATCAAAGACACTCTTATGAACTCTCGATCGAAGCCACCATTTTCGATAGTTACGATTTGAATGTCTAAGAGAATGTATTTGACTCGATGAAAACGACTTCGATTCCTAGCAGCACTATATTCTGTAGAATGCAGTCAATTGTTCATGATCAAATCTACAGAGCAATGCAATGTTTTATGAATGACTAACTTTAGGACAGATTCATTATCTGCATCCAAACGTGAGTGACAGTGCACGAGTGAAGCCATCTTGGAACCAAAACATGTAGCGACTTTCAAGAGGAGAAAGGGGATGCCCGTATTATCGCTTGTTTAGTCCAGAGATCACTGCTACACATGAGAACCCGTTATTAGCGGTTCAATATTATTATATGAAAAAAATATGTGCTGACCATTATGTGGGAGAATCGTCGCTCAACGAGATTAGGTTTAGAAGCCATCTGAAATATTGTTTATAAGCTGACGTGCTCAGTCAGTGAAGTCAGATGATTTATATGTATGGGCGATGCTGAGGGCTTGGCTACTGACAGTCCATTATAATATTAATCTACATGAGTGCCCATGTAACATAACATTAATAATAATAATAATAAATTCTTTAAGCGCCAAACACGGCGCATAAGGCAGAAACCAGTGCTCTCCAGGTTGTTCGTTGTGACGCCACTCCTCTTAGCTCTTGCACATTATTTAGGCCCAACGTTCTTCCTTCTCTTATTATTGTTCTTCTGAGTGTTTCTTTTGGTCTTCCTTTTTTTTCCGCTTACCCTCAGGAACCCAAGTGAGCGCCTGTAGTGGTATTCTGTTGTTTTGCATTCGTAGGACATGACCGATATATGACCATCGTCTTTTCCTTATATAGGCGGCGACATATTTCTGCCTAGAGTCTTCTCTTATTTGTCGATTAGTCTTGAATTCTTTCCAACTGATGTTCATGAGTTTTCTAAGACATTTGTTCTCGAATGTATTCAGCTTGTTCTCCAATGATTTTTGTTTTTTTCTATCTCTCACAGCCGTATGTTAAAACACTGAGATAAACATTTGAATTAAACAGACGAAGCTTGGTATGTATATTCAATGATCGTAATTTCCAAATGTTAGATAATCTATTGAAGGCGCTAGCTGCCAAAGCAATTCTAGTATGGATTTCTCTTGTTGTGTCACCATCCTGAGTCATTTTACTGCCTAAATAATTGAAACTTTCAACTTTCTGTAGTTTTTCCCCGTTCAAGATGATATCAAAGGTCTCGTTAGAAAAGTTCATATCTTTAGTTTTAGAGGCATTTATTTGGAGACCAATTTTAACCGAGAGATGACACAAATTATTTATTGCTTCTTGGGATTGTCTTGGTGTTGAACTTAAGAATGCTACATCATCTGCGAAATCCAGGTCCCCCAGGAATTTTCCATTTGTCCATTTTATACCAATTGTTCATTGTGGGTATAGTTTCTCATAACCATAATCAATAGCTATTCCAAAAAGTAGTGGTGACATAATACAGCCTTGTTTCACCCCTGTTTTCTACTGTAAACCATTCTGTATTCCCTTTATTTGTTCTAAACAAAAAACAATCTTTGCATTTGTCAAATAGCGGCTTTGATTTATATTCACATCTTTTGTTGGCCTAAACAATATGAATGTAAAGTATCTTCAACAATTGATGGGGCATGAGTGTAAATTGTTTGTATAGACTATCAAAGGCTTTTTGAAAATCGACGAAGGTGATAATAAGTGGCGATTGCCTTTCCACTGATTCTTCTATAATTGTTCTTAGTGTGAATTTTGACTCCAATACCATGATTGTTTTCGGCCATGAAACCACGATTGTTCTCTCATGATCTTTTCGATTCCAGCATTGCCCAATTTCAAGTCCACTTTATCACACATCCATTAGACAACACATAAATACAAATTTCCACGGTACTGATAATAGAGATATACCCGCCAGTATTTTACAGTCTGATAGATCACACACTTTACTACAGGTAACCTTTACAACATAATACTGTCTTTCCATTGTTGTGGTGTTGTTCTACTCATCCATACTTCATTATAATATCTAAAAAATTTTCAAGAGGTTGTTGTCATTAACCTGCTTAAATTTCATTTCCCTGAAATTCGGTAATCCAGCAGCAAACAAATTAATTCATTCTATTCACTGCTGTTTAGTATATCATCGACCAGCTGTGAAGTACCGTCAACGTACCGTAAAGTTATCTGGCACCTTCGGCCACTCATTGTGCTGTTTATCAGCGTATTAAAATTCAGGTGTTCCAGTTCTAAAACGTACTCCTCGGTGTCCAGACAGTCTTTCATTGACAATGTACAACCAAATTAGTCAGGAGCGTAATCACTATTTTTTCCCACTGCATAGAACCTTTCACAATGTTCCTAACACGAGATAACCAAGCTCGACCTCAGAGGGTGCACGGAGCTCTAGTTTAGCAATAATGCCATCGCTGTCTCATCAGAGCACTCTATTTATTCAAAACAGCTGACTCTGTGTCAGATAAAGTCTCATACGGATAACCTGTTCTATGGCCCATACCATTTCGCCGCTGAAGCTCTCTACATATGCCAACCAGCATCCCGTCACATGCCCAACCCCCCCTTACCCCCCCCTCATTCCCCTTTACATATATCCATATCTCAGCGGTTGTATGATCTTCACCCCTATACTCCCACCCCCGAACCATTGTCAATACTGTTGTTGACAGTTACCTCCGTACATCCAATATAATTGAACAGAAAAAAGCTGTAGCGGTTAGTGGACAAAACAAATAACCCCTGCAAACTTACCACCACACCAAACAAAAATCGGTTTTACCCACCCCCTCCACAATATAATTGAAGTTAGTCCCAGGGGGAACCATGACAACATATGCTGTACTAGGACATACACTTTCAGTATTAGCTTTACTAAGGACCCACACCAGCTAAGTCTTCTGACGATTTCGTTCAACACACTGTTTAGCTAGCGGTTTGTGTAGTTTGTCATGAGAAGTAAATGTGAGTTGTCTAGTGATGTCTGTAGGACAATAGGAGAGTCTGAGATATAATTTGCACTGGTATAGTTGTTTTTACTAGTGACCCACACCTACCAGTGTTCTGACAGGACTACCTGAACCCAATACATAAGTGTGTAATTGGAATCTACGGGTTATAAATACAGTTTTCTAGGACATGTAACAATAAATTAAATAGCAGCATCTAAAAACACACATTAAATACAGGACGTATAAGGAACACAGATAAAATAGAAGCTGTAATAGGACACTTGACGGTGATGCCATACTGTGACTGTCTGTGGACTGTAACCGGCCTTTATAACTGTAATGTACTCAGGTGAATTTTCTATATAAGATAGACGGAGCTAGTTATTGTCGACAATCTTACACAACATATATGTCTAGTTAACAAGATGGACTAACAGTGAAGTTTTACTTTATATTATAAGCTGCTATTATAGGGGACGGACTGAAACCATAGTTTATTGGGTCAGCATATCTTACAATGTGTTTGAGTTAACATTCTTAACCAACTTGCTTGACCCAGTTTTAACTGTCTGTGATTTACAGATAGGTTATATTTTTGTTACTCTAGATCTCAACTTTGAAGGAATACTTGTTGTGGCCAACCATGGAAACGCTTCATTTAGCAGTGGATATTAGAATTGCGTGGTGTGATATGCCATCTGTTTTGAGCACCTGCTATACAACTTGATGCAACCTTCTCCCACATTATCCCATATATCTGACCCCTACTTCTCGATCAACGATGTCATAATTTTATTGGATTTTAAGGGTTGAAGCTTAGTTATCAGACGTGTGAAATACGTTTACCCATATCTTCTTGTCATTGTGTGTCTCTGAAAGAATGTATTTCCCACCTCTTACAACATTATCACGATGTGCTACCTGTAAACTTGCAGAAACATTCCCAATTTAATGTATCTGAGGATATAGAATACACTTGTGATTTGCTCATATAAGACAAAACCTGCCTCGAAAATGATGGATCACAGAACACTATCCAACTTTCCGAGTTGAAAAATGTACAACCCGAGGTGTGTTAATTCTCTAGTGCCACCCCCTCTGACTACCATTACTAACTTACAAAAGGTTCCCATCATACAACTGACAACCCTGATCGACCCATCACGTTTCAGATGATCGATGAACATCTAACCAGTAACAACATAACACATACTGGTCCAGTGTTAAGACATCACACTCATAGATGGCACCAGTTGCATACAATTAATGCAGTACCATACAAGGGTGACGTGGTTAGCGTTGAGTTTATTGGTCATTTTAGAATTGTGTTTCTTTTGTTTTGTTTCTGGGAATATAAAATACCGGTACAACTTATGTGTCACATGGTCGTTCTTGCTTCCTTGTGTTGACACGTGGTTTAGGAATATCCAATAGACATTACGTGCTGATAATACAATTTAAAAAATCATCCTGTAGAAATATTATATTCCATACTGTGATCACGTGATCGTCCTTGACATTTTATGGCAGCAGTCCCGCTTGGGTCATGGCTCTCAAGTGACATATTTTCTCTTAAATACTCGGCCAGAGCTTTGAACTTAACCCAATTCGATAAGGGGGCATCACTAAAATGGTTATTTTCACCTGATGTTGTAAAAGTCTCTGCTTTCATAATCTTTGAGGGCATCTCCATTTGGTGCGATCGGCATCTCCGTCCTAATAGAATCCTGGACTAATCTCTTCATGTCTCTAATGCACACATCTTTCAAACTTTAGCTGTGTCTTTTTCTTTTAATTGGGAGGAAAAAAGGGGGGGGGAGGAGGTGGGCAAGCGTAAGCTTGGGTTCAATATTAAGTGTAATCCAGTTGAGAGATATTTAGCACTTTGTTGCAACACATAGACGTTTTTATAATGGGAGTCACAGAAATGATTGTTAGTTACCTCCCTTGGAGTGCTTGGCCGGTTACTTTATACAAACTCGGCAAGCGTCGATTCCATACGCAGTGGAGAAACAAAAAAGGATATGGAGGGGGGGGGGGGGGGGGGGGGAATAGTCAGTATCCACATACACAATAAGCATGTAAAGTCATTGACTTTTTACTAACTTTCTGTATTCACTACACAACAAGACATTGACTTTGGGAACTCTTATCAATTTTCCACTACCATATCATTGAAATTTCCCTCATATTGAAACGTTAAGATACATTTATGCGTTTATCTAAGGGACGTTATAGTTATTACAAGGGGAATAATTTGAGCGGTAAAGTAAATTATAACTTTAAACACATTACATATTCACTTTGTATAATTTTGTTTGTAGCACGTTTTTAGCAAAAAAAAGGGTTACAATTTATTTAAAATTAATAAAAAATTGATTCTATTATTTGTCATTGTTATATAAATATGCAGTTTTATTTTACATGGGATAAATAAATGCAAGCTATGCTCAATACAAGTTAGTAAATATGTATAACACGAGTTTTTTTAAATGATCATAATTCTAAGTAAGAGACCTATTTTGTATTTTTGACCGGCACAAAGTGCTGCCTAAACTAAAGTTGAGACGATGGAATTGACAAGTCCACTTGTGAGCTCGAAAATGACCATAAGTCCCTACCAACCTTCTCCACTAAACATTATAACATGAGGTGACAAGAGGATCTTTCATTGCATAGTGACGAATGGGCATTAAAATATATCAAGCGCAACCCATTTATACCGGGTCTCAACTAACACATTTAGTCTCATTGTATGGCTCTGAAACATAGAGAACAACGAAAACATTATAATCCGCAGTGGCTAAATCACATGTAATCGTACGTTCCCACTAAAGTCGCCTTTACTGCGTCGAGTTATAGACTAACCATAAATCATAACGCCTTGTCCCTACACGTTATCATGGTCAAGTTTTGTGCAATGTTGTTCAAATAATATCAGTACTATCAATTCTCTACAGCTTTAAAAGAAGAGTTAGTGACTTGAGTCCACATAGCTTGGAAGCGAGTAAACAGCGTTGCTAGGCATTCATTTAATGAAATAATCGTTCGTAAAGGAAATAGATGCCCACAAATCAGTCAGACACAAAAATAGAGATTGATCCCGAAAAATAGAGATAGACTCAAAGATAGAGCTAGACCAAACAATAGAGGCAGAAACGCACAAAAATAGATAGAAAAATAGATTGACCCAAACAAAAACAGACAGACTCAAGGAATAGACGCGAACCCAAAAATAGAAACTGACCCAAAAATAGAGGCAGACAAAAATAATGGTAGACCGAAAATATAGAGACAGACACAAAAATAGAGGCAGATATACAAAATAGAGGCAGATATAAAAAATAGAGGTAGATCCAAAAATAGAGGCAGACCCCAAAAAAGAGAGGCAGACACAAAAATCGAGGCAGATATTAAAAATAGAGGCAGACACAAAAAGAAAGGCAGACACAAAAATAGAGGCAGACACAAACATATAGGCAAACAAACAAAAAATACAGAAGCAGACACAAAATTGAGGCAGAAATAAAAACAAAAGCAGACAAAAAAGAATCAGACCAAAATAAAATAGAGGCAGACACAAAAATAGAGGCAGATATAAAAATAGAGGCAGATAAAATAAATAGAGGCAGACCCAAATAAAAATAGACGCAGACTCAAAACAACAGAGGGAGACACACACGATAGAGACAGACGGAAAAAACATTTGGAGAATAGAATTGATATATATGTGACAGCGCCATCTTGAGGTCTGTCGTTCTCGGCGCTGGCCCCATCTGGGCAGTCATGTTGTCTATGTGGTTTAGTGCCTTTTGATCACGTTATCTTCAAGCAGATTTATTACAAGGCCATAATAAGCCTACGAATTAGTTGTGTTTTTGCTCTAGTTGTGTAAATCTGTGTTTTCATGCATTCTGGAGCAATAATCGCGTGTGTTATCTGTGTGGCGCAGATTAATACGCGTAGCGTGCAGTAAATTGAGTGGTTAGGCCAGGGCTTATAAAAAGGGGTAGCAAGCGGCGAAACCGGTCTATGTTTGAGAGAGCCGCCCAGTGAGAACAGACTAAGAAGACACACAAGAGCCAAGCTGTAAATGCCTTGAGCACGTGAGTTAATTTAAATTAGCATTAGTTTTCTAGGATTCTGAAGTTATATCGATGTGGCTATTTTAATGTTTAATGGGATAGATAGATAGATAGATAGATAGATAGATAGATAGATGTGAAAGTTTAAGAGCGATTATTTCATTCTTCAGAAAGGCTATTCCACTGGAAATTTAGATAAGATTAACGATCGCAAGATAGTAGCCTCGTGGTGATAAAAGGCGGCGATAGCGAGTCTGATTAAACACGCTCCGCGTGGTAAACCTATCATATGTTATGCCGAGCGACACGCGGTGTATTTAGTTCCAGTTTTTGGTTAAAGCCAAGAATATTATTCTTTAATGTAAGAGTAATTTTATTTTATCCTTTAATGTAAAAGTAATTAAGTGTATTTCACGATTATTGATTATTCTACTGTTTATCTTTAGTGGTTACTTAGAAGGGAGAATAGTCATTTAGATTTCTGGTGCGTAAGGCAAGTTGAGACAGGTGTTTCTCTGTTTGCTCCTGGTGGAGCATGGAAACACCAATGCGGCTGGTGTCCACCACAAGTCAACAGAAGCATTTTTATGCTATTACAGTGGTTGTTCCTGTAATAATGTGTTTCATGTGATGAGTTCCCAATCTCGTCAGGGGTCACATATGACACGTTTGTGGCCAGGCGCACCAGTCGTCACTTACGACATGTTCAGAGTGCGGGAACGAGTATTGATGTGGGTCGGTTGAGAGGTAGTAGTTAATTCTCATTATTGAAATTATTTGTTGTACATGTATTGAAGAATATGATTTTATGTCCAGTTGATTATTATTGTTATGTGAACATGGTTTGTGAGAGCACGTGGGCGTACTTAGAGTTGTATATTTCTCTCTTCCGCTCCTGAGGGAGCATGGGGCCACCGGTGTGGTTTGTCTCAGCATGAAGCATTCAGATGCTCTTGCAGTAGTGGTTTCGGTAGCAACCTATGTTACCCGGTGCGATTGCCAGCCTCATGCACAACACCATACTAGTCGCATTGGACGACACGCATGAGTGTTTGAGATAGTTGATGATATCAGGTGGGCGCATGTTTTCTGTATGGTAAGTGTTATTATCCATGCTATTGATGTTCACTTAGACGTTGTTTTATTTATTATTTTTCAGACAGTCTATGAACACTGACTGGGTGTTCGTTTGATTGTTCGTTTGATTGTTCGTTTGATTGTTTGTTGGATTGTTTGTTTGGTGTTCGGTTCTGTTCGGTAGAATTAAAAGTTGATCTGCATAAGGCTTTTGGTTGCTTGAATTGTTAAGCCTGCTGCTGAGAGGGTTGCAAGCAACCAATAATTGCAACCCCTGTCAAACGATCCTTTATAAATTTTCTTAGTGCATGGGTCTTGGGTGTGAGGTACCCCTAGCGCCCCTGTCACAAGTGGCGTCGTCGACAGGATTGACAGACAGCACGCAGTGAAGCAACTCTTCAGCAATCAGAGCAGCAACAGCCGAAACAGTAGAACACCCAGTTCAGTGCAAGGCAAGGGACGGGATCATCCAGTTTGTCAAGATTTCTAGTCAACTCTACTAGCAACAAGATGGCGGCACGCAACACACGTGCTGCTAGTAGAACTGATAACGAAGATGTGGCTGAGGTGGATGACCCTGTAGTAGGGCTGGATCGTCAACCAGAACGAGTACAGTACATCGTGGTACCTTCTCACAAGAGAGTGCGGTGCTTTGGGGAGCGCACGGGTCCTACGGCTGAGGAATATGTCAGAGAGGTGAGAGCTGCCTGGAGAGTAGGGATGATGAGTAAAGAGGACCAGGCAGATGTTATTCTTGACAGTGTGACCCCAAGTGTCCGTAGGGAGCTGAGGATTCAGGCTGATGATGATGACCCAGAATCGATGCTACATTCCATTCTTAGGGTGTATGGGGAGCGTCGGAGCATCCCAGAAGTAATGGCCGCGTTCTACTCTACCCGGCAAGGTGCAAGGGAGTCTCTTTGGGAATTCTCCCATCGCATTCACGAGGTGTTTGAAAGTGTTGTAAGGGCACAAAAGCAGAACAACGTCACTCCCTTGGCGCCATCCTTTCTTCGTGACCAGTTTGCTGCTTGTCTGAGAGATGACCTAGTAAGAAAGCTTGCAAAGGAAATGATCATCAAGGAGCCAACAGCATCGTTCACGTCGGTGAGGGACTATGCCCTACGGTTTTTGGAGACTGAGCCCACTTCTGGGGCTGGTGTTGCCAGTGTCGAAGCAGCTTCGGGGGCTGGTGTTGCCAGTGTTGAAGTGGCAAGAACAGAGACTGTGTCAGATACTCGTGCATTAAACGCAGAAGTAAAGCGGCTGAGAGCACAGGTGGCTCAATTAGAGGCTATAATTGATGCGATGCCTCAGGAGCAGGGGAGACGTACCAGGACAGTTCGTTGTTTTAGATGCAGAGAACTAGGCCACGTACAGAATCGATGTCCACAGGCGTTAAACAAGACCCCTCTGCGGCTGGAAGTCAGGTTACAGAAGGGGAGCAGAATGGCTCAAAGATAAAGATGGTTGGTGGTCGACCGGAGTGTGAGGCGCTTATTGCAGGGAAGAAAGTCAAAGGCGGCCAGGGATGTAAGGGCAGCAGGAGGCGACCCAGGGCACCAAGGAAGCCTAGGAAAATAAGATGCTTCAACTGTGTAGACCTTTCGAACCACATGGCAGCCAAGTGTCCCCAGGGCCCGCTTCCTAAGCGATGTTTCCATTGTAGGTCCCCGGACCATTTGATATCGGTTTGCCCATCAAAGAGCGCCCTCTCTAAGCGTACCAACACATCTACATTGCCGTCACAGTGCAAGCCAAGAGATGGCCGTGGCAACTGTCACCATAAGGGCGCCAGGAAAAGTGGTCGGCATTGAGAGGAGGAGACTCATCTAAAACTCGTTGAAGGACACGTTTCCAGGCTACGAGGGGCGCACGTAAGAACAGAGCCACCGTTGCAGAGTTTTGCGGCAGTCCGGAAAGAGAGATGTGACAAGCTGTCGTGTTCTACTCCACTGCAGGTCGGAGAATTGGTGAAGAAGAGAATGCACGACGCTGAGAGATCCGAGATTCGTGATATGTGGTCAGAAGACGAGTACGTTGTAGTTCGTGCTCCCACAATGACAGGGGGTCCATATATCATCCAACGAATGGACAGAGCGAGTCCGAGCATTAGAGTAACCAGCAATGACCTGAGACGAAGTGAAGGAAAAGGTGATCCTCCAGATTTGGAGAATACGACTGAAGCGCCTGATTTAGTGCAGTTGTCGGGACGACAACAAAATCTGGCGGGGAATATGTGACAGCGCCATCTTGAGGTCTGTCGTTCTCGGCGCTGGCCCCATCTGGGCAGTCATGTTGTCTATGTGGTTTAGTGCCTTTTGATCACGTTATCTTCAAGCAGATTTATTACAAGGCCATAATAAGCCTACGAATTAGTTGTTTTTGCTCTAGTTTTTGTGTAAATCTGTATCTGTTTTCATGCTAGATAGATAGATAGATAGATAGATAGATAGATAGATAGATAGATAGATAGATAGATAGATAGATAGATAGATAGATAGATAGATAGATAGATAGATAGATAGATAGATGTGAAAGTTTAAGAGCGATTATTTCATTCTTCAGAAAGGCTATTCCACTGGAAATTTAGATAAGATTAACGATCGCAAGATAGTAGCCTCGTGGTGATAAAAGGCGGCGATAGCGAGTCTGATTAAACACGCTCCGCGTGGTAAACCTATCATATGTTATGCCGAGCGACACGCGGTGTATTTAGTTCCAGTTTTTGGTTAAAGCCAAGAATATTATTCTTTAATGTAAGAGTAATTTTATTTTATCCTTTAATGTAAAGTAATTAAGTGTATTTCACGATTATTGATTATTCTACTGTTTATCTTTAGTGGTTACTTAGAAGGGAGAATAGTCATTTAGATTTCTGGTGCGTAAGGCAAGTTGAGACAGGTGTTTCTCTGTTTGCTCCTGGTGGAGCATGGAAACACCAATGCGGCTGGTGTCCACCACAAGTCAACAGAAGCATTTTTATGCTATTACAGTGGTTGTTCCTGTAATAATGTGTTTCATGTGATGAGTTCCCAATCTCATCAGGGGTCACATATGACACGTTTGTGGCCAGGCGCACCAGTCGTCACTTACGACATGTTCAGAGTGCGGGAACGAGTATTGATGTGGGTCGGTTGAGAGGTAGTAGTTAATTCTCATTATTGAGATTATTTGTTGTACATGTATTGAAGAATATGATTTTATGTCCAGTTGATTATTATTGTTATGTGAACATGGTTTGTGAGAGCACGTGGGCGTACTTAGAGTTGTATATTTCTCTCCTCCGCTCCTGAGGGAGCATGGGGCCACCGGTGTGGTTTGTCTCAGCATGAAGCATTCAGATGCTCTTGCAGTAGTGGTTTCGGTAGCAACCTATGTTACCCGGTGCGATTGCCAGCCTCATGCACAACACCATACTAGTCGCATTGGACGACACGCATGAGTGTGTGAGATAGCTGATGATATCAGGTGGGCGCATGTTTTCTGTATGGTAAGTGTTATTATCCATGCTATTGATGTTCACTTAGACGTTGTTTTATTTATTATTTTTCAGACAGTCTATGAACACTGACTGGGTGTTCGTTTGATTGTTCGTTTGATTGTTCGTTTGATTGTTTGTTGGATTGTTTGTTTGGTGTTCGGTTCTGTTCGGTAGAATTAAATGTTGATCTGCATAAGGCTTTTGGTTGCTTGAATTGTTAAGTCTGCTGCTGAGAGGGTTGCAAGCAACCAATAATTGCAACCCCTGTCAAACGATCCTTTATAAATTTTCTTAGTGCACGGGTCTTGGTTGTGAGGTACCCCTAGCGCCCCTGTCACATATACAAGAAAGATAAAGAAAATTTGATACGCGTTGTAACAGCTAGGGCATAACTCTGTAAGACAGAGAAGAAGATAAGCGAATGTGGAAGTCTCACCATTATGGCTTATATTTTTGACGAGGTCGTCATTCATATACCGTCTCTCACATGTTATATTCATTTTATTAAATTATCTTGCTTAAAGGAAATAGAGGCAGACACAGTCACATAATTATTGGATCGATCTCTTCTCCTCTCCGGCAGTAGTCAGTTACATTTGTTGTAAGTTCTTATTACGTGAAATTTCCGTTGTCGGCACATTTCTTTCTCTGCTATCAAGCAGATATTTGGTATTTTTATATCTTTGAACACTCCCTTCGGTGATAATTTGCCATGTTGATTTAATCTTCTCGGCTTTGCTAAGATTAGGCACAAGTAAAAAACCAAGCTGGTCAATTTCGTATTGTGACCGAGTGTTGAGTTTACCTAAGGCGTGCCGGGCGATGTCAGCGGACATATTACAGACATGCACCTAGAAGTTGGAATGTTGTAATAAGCTTCCAGCCAAATTATTACGAAAATGATACTTGAGATAAAAGTAAGAAGTTATTAGTAATCACTGACGAGAATATTTGAAATCTCACTTCCATATTTGGAAGACATCCATGACCTTTGCATTAACGCACATAAATTTCCTAGATGAAATATTTTGAATTACCCAGCCAAAACAGACAGGGTTTGAAACGATTGGAAGGTATTTGAAACATAAAAAGAACAAAATTAATGATTTGACCCTACGTAAATCGAAACAAAGTACTACGGGGGAGGGGGGGAACTAAGTGTAATAAAACCTGATATTTAGTAAGGTTGCAACACTGTGAAAATTAATCTCGCGTCAAGAAGACAACCAGACCTTGCCAGAGTTAAGAATAGCAGCAGATTTCGTTTACCAGACTGGATCTTTGTTTTAGTAAATTGAGGACTTTGTGCCCAGGGTAACGCTACCATTTTAACACGAAAAAACAGAATCTGAGGAAACTGTAACACAAAGTCAAAGTGGGAACTTATTGCTAAAATAACAATACTCCAGGCCACGTGTAAAAGGCATTTTCCAGGTGCCTTAAACTATTTCTGTGAGCAGCAATCCGTGAGTCTAAAGATTGGCTTTTTGGTATCAATTGAGGTACTATCTCTGAAACAAGTGAGGGTATAAGTGGCCTGTAGTCAGCGCTTGACACCATCATCAGACGGGCCTTAGATACGCAGGACAAGATTGGTAGTTACACTCTGGCACTTCTTGGAACGAGCTACAACTTTCAAGTTTGACCAGTGACGAGTGTGATCAAGTTATCTATCTGCAAGGAACCAAACATCTGCTGGAGCAGAACAGACAAGCTCATTGACAGCTAAGTAGGAACATAAAAGCTACTAAGTGAACTATCCAATTTTTAACACCATAATATCACTCGATGAAGACTATTGTTTGTTAAAGAATTATTCATTTTTAAAACTGTAAAAACATAATTGATTATTAAATTTGTTACTTGTATAAAGAGAAATCTAAAGTTGATTTTATCATTTTGAATATACTACATCCGTATGTCTCAGATCTTTTCTTAAATACACTTAAACAGAGCTATACAATAATAAGAGGAATTTCGCTGAATTAACTCAGCTGCTGGCTTCAACGAGCTAACGAATTATAAGATAATGCTATCCTTTACAAAAGTTGACGGCAGATTATAGAGTTAACATTTGCTCAGCGTAATGCAGCATTGTTTCGCATTTCCGAATATCGTGTGAAAATACCTTGAGGTAGAAGCGTCATTATCCTTCTATCTACAACTCTGCCAAGAGTAATCTTGTGCAAAGGTAGACACCTTTGAAGACCCACATTAGTTACTTTTGAGTTTTGGCCACTTCTGGACCCCTATTGCAGAGCTAAGGGGTGGTAACCCCTGAAAGACACACAAACAAAGTACTGTAGAGGCAGATACAAAAAAATAGAGGCAGATACACACAAAAATCAGACAACACAAAAATAGAAGGAGATCCCAAAAAATACACGGAGAAGAGAACTTGAGATATATACAAGAAAGATGAAAGAAACATGACACGAATTGTAACAGCTGGGGCATAAGTCTGTAAGACAGAGAAGAAGATTAGTGAATGCGAAATTCTAACCCTCATGGTTTATATTTTTGATGAAGTAACACATATACTCTCTCTCATATATGTCCCAAGTGTTTTATGATTTTCAGCCTTTACCTTCTGTGATCAATCAGCTCTAGTGATCTGAAAACAGCAACACGTTTATAGCGCCTGATACAGAGCGCCCTATCCCACAAATCTTCCCATATTCATCAAATACTACAGACTACAACTGCAAATAAAAGCAAACTAAATGTAGAATAAACGTAGAAGTAGAGCAGAAAATGAACATATTTAAAATTCATGTACAATGTCAGTTTATCATTGAACTAAATAGGAAACCAGTATTGTTTATAAACAAAATAATCAACGGGTATTGTCAAACTTACCACATTTGACAACACATGTAAATAAATCTTGAGCTTTGTCAATGTTTTGTTTTGTTAGAATAATATAATGGTAATAATAATAATATTAATAGCCCCTTCAGTCATAACTGACTGTGGGGATGCGCCCGTGAGGTGTTAGCCCTCGCTGCTCTTTCCGTGGTGTCCCTTTCGACGTTCGCTCTTCTTTTCTGCTTGCCATAAGTGCTTCTTTTTGCCTAATCTGAAGTGGCGCCGTAGAGAGCATCGCCACATTGTGCGATCGGCAGCTTCATTCTCCCAGGATGCTGAATGTATGTCCAGTACCCTCAGGGGAACCGCGGTAACATAGTGGTTAGTGCACTGGCTTCCTAGCTCAGTGGTCTATGGTGCGATCCTCAGATGAGGTAGGATTTGTTTAGGCCGCAAATGGCTCTTGGGTCGACCCAGCCCCAACTGGGTAACAGAGCAACTCTGGGAAGGTTAAGGCAGCCGGCGTGATGTTGACCACATCACCCCTAGTGTGACGATGGACAAGAAAATATTTGCCTAACACCATATTCCCAATATGCTTCAATAGGCGTGTAACGGAATTCTGTTTTTTACATTACCCTTATGTCTCTTGCACTCATTTTTAAATCTCAGCTGCGATCGCCCAACTGTTCTTTCGCCATCTGCCAGTTGTCCGTTAAAGATATCTTTTGGAACGCGACCTTCTACCATGCACTGTCTAAGCAGTGTATAAATGCTTTTAAGGCTAGCACCTGGCAACACCTTGACATTTGTTTCTGTTTCCTTCCACGAAATACCGAAGATGTGGTATAGAGACCGTAGATGTAAGGTTTAGAGCCTTCTTTCTTGCACAGAGTAGATTGTCCACACATATATGTATATATATATATATATATATATATATATATATATATATATATATATATATATATATATATATATATATATATATATATATATATATATATATATATATGAGTGTGTCTGTGTATGTGCAAATGTAGGACTTTTTCTCAAAACCCAAAGTAAGACTAATAAAATAAGGGCGGAGCAAAAATACAAGAAGAAGCTTACAGGAGACAAAAGGACGATATGGAAATACCTTGCAGAACATTAGGGCCGAAAGTGTATTTGTTTTACTTGTGAGCTTCCCAGAGAACTGGTAAAAACGATTCTATAAAGTGGAATCAAGACATGAATAATGAATAAGTAATGTCAGGCGCTCAATGAGAGCCAACATTATGAAGTTTTAGATACCTGCGTGTGCAATAGTACACATTGGATTTTTTTTTTTTTTTTTAACTACGAAAATGCATTTGAGTGTAGACAGATAGTTATTTTGGACACTCAAGAAGCGATACACAGTTCCATTAGAGATCATTAACTTAGTAAAGAAAACACAAAAACGTGACTGTTGGGGGTTCGTTTCGTGGTGTGAATCAACTTTGATGGCTTGATTTTTATCGAGGTTTTTGTACCACGTCTCATCCCCAACTGCATTATTAAAATAATAACAGGTGCGCGAGAGGATGACGTATGAACGTTACTAGGTATGACGATGACTATGTAGAATAGAGTTAGTCTGCGTTTAGCCGTTGTGCGAATAGAAAGTGTTTCTAACCAAGTGTGGCATAACCACTTGTTATTACTTTTGTGTGTTCCACAGAGTCAAAATGTTTTAAGGTAGGATCGTTTCTAAGTATGACGTTTTAACCATTTCTGCATTGTGATTGGGGCAAAATATAAGTGTACGCTCCACACACAAAAAATGAACAGCGCTTGTACCAATGAATATTTATATATAAAATCTCTAGCTTATGGAAATACTGTACGTCATATCATACACCACAAATTGTAATATGTAAAAATCAAATGCCCTAAGGATTATTAGAGACACAGTACATGTAAATGTGACAGTATTCTTGGGCATACCACGGCTGAATTACAGTATATTACAACAGAGGTCAAGGACCTTCATAATTCAGTGGGGGGTGCAGTGGCTAAGAGGTAAGAAGTAAACATCTAATTCTAAAAGTACCGGGTTCGCTCCCAGTACAGGGAATATAAGTTGATGTCATGAATCAGTTGTGAAGGTTGCCAGTTAAGGGAAACGACACATTTGAAGACCTGTTTACAATCCTTGACAGTAATGTGAATAATGTCTACAAATTCAGTCGTGTTGACTATATTTTTGACAGCTACCTTCATTCATCACTCGGAGAAGTATCCGAGGCCAAAATGAAACATAGGGGTCCTATGCATGAAATCACTGTGCATCACCACAGTACACACACTACGTAGCAGCAGCGAGGACCCCAATGTGTGTACACGGGATCATACATTCTAGAAAAATGTTTGTGCCCACCGTCATTTGCGCACTTTTCTTTGTCGAGTCTTACTATTTTCGGGAGAGTACATATAAGGGAAACAATACAATTAATGTCTAATTGTCAACCAAAGTTGTATCCCTTTGTGTTAGTGACAGGAAAAAGCTGGGATTTTATATATATATATATATATATATATATATATATATATATATATATATATATATATATATATATATATATATATATATATTGATGATGGAGTATGAGGCAGCCATTACAGCTGGTCCCCTTATAAGAAACCTACATAGAATCATTCATCTACTCTTACAGCAGTGGTTTCTGTAGCTATTTGATTTGTATGATATGACTGCCAGTCCCTTAACACAACCACATACAGGGTGATCAAGATGTCTCTCCGCAGTGGGTTCAGTGCTTTAATAATATGAATGTAACATTTTATGATACAGCAAACAGTATTATTTTAATTGACTTTAATTAGATTTACTTTACTACTACATAAAAGTAGTATTTTTATTTTCGCATAAAGCATTAGTGTCTGTTTAAATAATTTAAATTGCTATGTAAAAAAAGAAAAAGAAATGTACAGTTGTAAATTACGACCTTTTGATATTAATGTGATAGGGTGAGCGAGATGATGATGCTGATGTTGTGATATGTGATCACTCTCTTGCACACTCGCAACCGACCCGATTCAACAATAAAACTCTGATTCTTAAGGTGACATTTAAACACACGAAGCAAACATTAAACAAATACAGCGAACAAAACCAAACACCAAACAAACACCCAGCTAGTGCTCGATTGCTAATCTGAAGAAGCAAACAATACAACGACTGGTTAAAATCATAATAGTTAAATAATCAGAGACCCCATGCTCTCACCTGTCAAACTGTTCTTCTACACTGCGTGAAACATTCACCTATCATGCACACACACGCACACACACACACACATGCATGTCGTCTAGCAATACTAGTATGGTGTTGTGCATGAGGCTGGCAATCTCACCGTGTAACATAGATTGCTACCGAAACCACTACTGCAAGAGCACACACTCAGCTATCACACACACACTCATGCATGTCGTCCAATGAGACTAGTATGGTGTTGTGCATGAGGCTGGCAATCTCACCGTGTAACATCGATTGCTACCAAAACCACTACTGCACGAGCATATGAATACTTCATGCGGAGGCAAACCACACTGGTGGCCCCATGCTCCCTCAGGAGCGGAGAAGAGAAATATATATCTCCAAGTGAGCCCACGTGCTCTCACAAACCATTCTTCACATAACAATAATTAAATAATAATAAAATATGTATCAAATAGAATTAAACAATATGTACAACCAATACTCTCCTTAATGGGCATAAACCACTACCTCGCAACTGATCCATCTCAATATTCATTACTGTATTCTGAGCATGTCGTAAGTGAAGACTGGTGCGCCTTGCAACAAGCGTGTCGTATATACAGTAGAATAATCAATAATCGTGAAATACCACTAAATTACTGTCGCATCAAAGAATAAAATATAATTATTCTTAACTTTAACAAAACTGGAACTAAATACATCACCTAAAGGAAATCTTAACACGAAAACTATCTCTTTCCTTTACTGGGGAAAATTATCTTAATCTGCTTTCGCCTACGTGTCAATTGACACAGTATAAAATAGCGTAACATAGCGTGTTACATGCAGACTCCTTGGCGCCTTCTTTATTCACCGCATGATGACGCGCCGTCTTTCATGAACACGTGGCTGCCATCTTCATAACAGTTAATATTATCTAAATTAAAGTAATAAATCGCTTCTCTGCCTGGTTTCATGTGTGAAATAGTTTGCCTTTCTTGCCCGGTCTGATGAATGAAATACTTGATACTTAACTATTGCAGCCGCAATCTGGACTAGTAAAATTTACCCGCACATTATTTTCACTCATTTATATTTCAAGACTAAATTATAAGGTTCTGGAAACACATCACTCTATTTACTTCATCAACCATTAAAACAGACACGCTCAATATAATTCTAAAGCTACAGGGAAATAATGGTAATTTCACTAGGAACTAATCTAATCTGCTTTTAAATCAAACTCACGTGTCATGTCTCTGTTCTACCCACACAGGGCGCCTCGTATCTTCGTTTTCTCTTGTCTGGACTGAATCTTCAAATAGGCCTGTTTGCCGCTCGCTATCTCTTTATATAGGCTCTAGGCTAATCACTCAACTTTAGTGCGCTGCGCGGATTAATTGCGCCACGCAAATAACACACACGATTATCGCTCTGTGTTTGTGTTGTTCGTCCATCACAGGTGATGAAGACCACTCTGTTCATCCAATTATTAGGATGTTAGGATAGTCTATGAGTACGAAGGTGACTGATGAGCCCGATGCGGGCCTGGAAGGATCTCGGACAGTGTGGGCAGGGAATGTTTGCTTCATGTGAAGGTTTTATTTCACGATCTTTTCTAGCTTGTCTCCGCTGTTCCGCTGCTGCTCTTCTGGAAGATTCGCATGCCACTGCACCTTTACGAAGAGATGTGCGGCAGGCAGTTCGGTCTTGCGCAGAAGCTTCCCATGTGTCTGGGTTTATGTCAAAGGTTTTTAATGAAGCCTTAAGCGTGTCTTTGAAGCGCTTTTTCTGGCCACCATGGGAGCGTCTACCCTTCTGCATCTCACCATAAAAGAGTATCTTTGGCAGTCGATGGTCTGGCATGCGGACTACATGACCTGCCCAGCGAATCTGTGACTGCATAAGAATAGTATCGATGCTAGGGATACCAGCTCTGTCAAGAACGGCGGTATCCGGGATCTTGTCTTGCCATTTGATGTTCATTATCTTCCTGAGACAGACTGTATGGAAGTGGTTGAGCTTTTTTACGTGGCACCTGTATACAGTTCATGTTTCACATGCATAAAGCAGCACTGTAAGCACCGCAGCTCTGTATACCTTCAGCTTTATCTGTAGACTAATGCCACTTCGATGCCAAACGTTGGTGTATAGTCTGCCAAATGTGCTGCTGGCTTTGGAGATCCTGGTGTTCATCTCATAATCAATGACGATGTTCTGGGATAGTGTACTACCAAGGTATGTGAACCTGTTCACAACATTCAGTTTTTCACCATTTACCTTGATGACTGGCTCAGTATAAATTGTGCCAGGAGCTGGTTGGTACATGATTTCTGTTTTCCCCGTGTTGATGGTAAGCCCAAAGTTGGAGCAGGCTTCGGAGAATCTATCAACGCTACGCTGCAGATCAGCCTCTGAGCCAGCACTGAGGGCACAATCGTCAGCAAACAGAAGATCCCTGATGGTGTGTGATTTGACCTTGGTTTTTTGCTTGAAGCCTCCTAAGGTTAAACAATTTTCCATCAATACGATATCTGATGTCGATTCCTGTGTCCCCGTCTCTGAAAGCATCAGTCAGCATAGCAGAAAACATGATACTGAAAAGAGTCGGTGCAAGTACACACCCTTGTTTAACTCCATTTGAGACTGGGAAAGGCTCCGATAGCTCACCGTTTTCCTGAACTCTAGCCTGCATTCCATCATGCAGCTGCTGCACTATTGAGATAAATTTCTTTGGGCAGCCGTATTTTGCCATGATCTTCCATAGACCCTCTCTACTGACCGTGTCGAACGCCTTTGTCAAGTCGATGAAAGCTGTGTACAGGTCACAGTGCTGTTCTTGGCATTTTTCTTGAAGCTGTCTTGCAGCAAACACCATATCGGTGGTTCCACGTTCTTTCCGGAATCCACACTGACTTTCAGGTAGAAGACCTTTGTCAAGATGAGCCGTAAGGCGATTAAGAAGGATTCTGGCAAATATCTTCCCAGCGATTGATAGTAGTGAGATGCCTCGATGATTGTTACAGTCTTGGCGATTACCTTTACGTTTATAAAGATGTATAATTGACGCATCCTTGAGATTGTGTGGGATGGTTTCACTCTGCCACATTTGCTGGAAGATCATGTGAAGTTTCTCTATCAGAACTGTACCGCCATCTTTATAGACTTCAACAGGAATTGAATCGGAGCCGGGGGCCTTTCCACTAGAAAGTTGACGAATCGCTTTTTGAGTCTCCTCCAAAGTCGGTATATCATCTAGTGCTTCATGTATAGGAATTTGGGGCAGTCGGTTGATGGCTTCATCATTAATAGATGATGGCTGGTTCAGAATATTATTAAAGTGTTCGACCCAGCGTTGGAGAATTTTTTCCTTGTCTGTAATTAGTGTTTTTCCATCTGCATTAAGGAGGGGACATGATCCTGATGATGTTGGACCATAGACCGCTTTGAGTGCATGGTAAAAATTTTTCAAGTCATGGCTGTCAGCAACGCCTTGGAGCTCATCTGCTTTATTACTCAGCCATGAATCCCGCATCTGGCGTAGTTTATGTTGGACGATTCTACGCATGTTGTTGAAAGCGTCTTTCTTGGATGTAGATTTTGGATCATTTAAATATGCTTTATGGAGATGGTGTTTCTCAGCCAACATCTTCTTTATATCATCTGAGTTCTCATCAAACCAGTCATTTTGTTTCTTGATGGCGGGACCCAGGACCTCTGTAGCAGTGTTGTAGATCTGCTCGCTTAGGGCTGTCCAATTTGTTTCCGCACTTTGGCCGTCTAACGAGATAGATTTGAGACGGTCTTCTAGGGTGTCAGTGAATGACTGTTTAATTTTTGTCTTCTTTAGTTTGGTAATATCCAGCCTTTTTTGAGTTTTCTTTCCCTGAGAGCGCCTGGCAGGTTGGATACGAATTTTAAGTTTAGACACAATGAGGCGATGATCAGTCCAGCATTCGGCACCACACATGGACTTGGTCACCCGGACATCTTGCCTGTCCTTCTTCCTAACAATTACATAGTCAATTAGGTGCCAATGCTTCGAGCGAGGGTTTATCCAGGAGGTCCTGTTGCGGATAGGAAGTCGAAAAATGGTGTTGGTGACAAGGAGGTTATGTTCTGCGCAAGTCTGGAGGAGAAGAAGTCCATTGCTGTTACAGCGACCCACGCCGTACTTTCCGATAGTGCCATTCCAGGAGATGTTATCTGAGCCTACACTTGCATTAAAGTCACCAAGAATAATAAGCTTATCTACTTTGGGAACTGATGCAATGACTGCATGTAGTTCTTCGTAAAACTTATCCTTGACGTCATCCTGGTTTGTCATAGTTGGTGCATACGCGCTAATGATGGTGGCATGTTTCCTTCCATAAAGCAGCGGGATCTTGACCGTCATGAGTCGGTCATTTATTCCCTTTGGGGGCTCCGCTAGCGTGCCAATAATTGCTGTTTTGATTGCAAATCCAACCCCTGCTTCTCGTCTTTCTTCAGTTCCTCTTCCGCTCCAATAGAATGTATAACCTGCACCCTTTTCGCAAAATTGGCCCTCGCCTGCAAGTCGAGTTTCACTCAGTGCTGCTATGTCAATGTTGTATCTGGCCAGTTCTCTCCCTATCAGGGCAGTTCGCCTCTCGGGTCTGTTTGTGTTAAAGTCTTTGTCGAGTAGAGTGCGCACATTCCATGCGCCTAGAATGAGGGGGAAAAATCTGTCCTTTCTTTTTCTTATGTGTCGCCCGCTGAAGTAGGGTACCCACCAACCGCGGTAAGCTGGTTAGGTAATAGTGGAGCAGGCAATGTTTGAGCACCTTTTCTAGCCCCTTCCTCATGCCATGGAGGTGAGCAGTGCTTTCCTAAAGAGGGCTGCTCAGTCACTCAGGGGGCTGCCGAATCCCACTGCTGCTCCGATCAGTGGAAGACGACCATATGGCCTGAGCCGCCTGTGTGTAGGTCTGCGACTACGACTGCCAGCGCACCCACGCCTGCCGCTTTGCCGCTCGCCCATCGCCACAGGACTTGTTGTGAGTGGATGGATGAGTGGATGAAAGAGTGACTTGCGCAGTGATTTGGTTTAAAGTAAGGAAGAGATGCGCAATTCGTCGACCTCACTCTCTCGCCTGGGTCCATCTCAATCCATTGGCAAGACAATACAAGACGATTGGAGATGAAGTCAGGTGCTGTGGATGACCAGCGCTTTCTTCGTGCCTCGCCATGCTCCTTACGCTCCACAGCGCGTTGCTGGTAATCGCCGTCATGCCCGTTGAACCAACAGGTGGTTTCTTCCGCGCAGTCTACCGAATCCAGTCTTCGCATGCATGGGTAGGCAGACCCTAACTCACCGAAGGTTTATAACCAGTCGGCTACCCTCACCTAGTTTAGCCGGCCTGTCAAAGCCGTTTCCCGGGGGGTGGCCGCTGTCGCATGCTGACAGCTACGAGGAGCCACAGGTGAGAGCTGAATGCCAGGTTTGGACCAAAGGTGGCCGAGCTGCCCTGAAAAGGGCATGACAGCTCCTTAACCAGAGGTACTACCAATACCTGACATCCCAAACCCCCCAATTATCGCTCTAGAAATAGCGAAAACACAAATTTAACAAAGAACTAATTTTTAGGCATTAGTATGGCCTAGTAATAAATCTTCATGAAGACTTTGTGGCAAAATCAGGCATTGAACCACGGAGACATTAATAGTGACAAGATGGCGCTGTCACATTAATTTTAATCATTTGGATTGTTTCCCATGATTCATAGTATGCAAGCACTGAATCCACTGCGGTTTAGATTTCTCGATCACCCTGTATTAGTCGTCGCTAACAATGCTTATGAGAGCCGTACTCCATTTCTGTCCTGGTCTCCTCACAGACCCCCCCCCCCCCCCCATCAGCAGAAACTTTGTTTAGCTTACTTATCTGTGCATCAGTTTAGTTAACAGTATTTCAAAACTGCCCAATTTTATCTTGTAGTCAAGCAACATCATTTCAAGTCATCTGTTTATTCATTCAATACCAGAAAACCTCACTCCTCAAAGTGACAAGTGTCGAGGTGTTGTCACGAGCTGGCCTTTAAAGCATGTATACACTACTTAGACAACGCAGAATACCATGGCTTGGCCATATCTGTCGCATTGAAAGATGGTCGAATCCAGACAGATATCTTCTACGGACAACTGGAAAATGGCAAAAGAACAGATGGGCGACCGCAGCTGAGATTCAAAGATGTGTGCAAGAGAGACATGGGGGCACTGGATCTAAATCCAGCAACCTGGGAGGATGAAGCTGCCGATCGCACCACGGGCAATGCCATCTATGGCGTCACCACAAACTGGGCGAAAAGAAGCCCTCATAGCATGGAGAAGAGATAACACGTCGAAAGGAACACCAGGAAAATAGGCAGCTTATGGCCTTCACCTCAGGGGCACATTCCCATAGTCAGTTTTGTCTGAAGGGTCTATTATTATTACAGTGAATTCATTTGACAAACAACATGCTGGTCTCTCCATGTGTTTGACGTGAATTGTAATCGGAGACTTTTTGATGTATGGTTCAGTTATCTATGGTTGCTGCTATTACCTTCTTACGCGCTTTTTCTCACACGCATCACTTGTTCACTAAAGTTGTCACCTTGTTTCTTGCACGTCTGACGTGTTTACTCTTGCTTGCTGCTATTACCTTGTTACGCGCTTTTTCTTACCCGACAACGCCTATTAATAATTACAGTTTACTTATAAATTACTTACTTAAGCTTAGCATTTATATCTCAGTGGCGGATTTAGCGAGGGGGTTAGCGTTTCAGCCATATCTTTTCCCCTTATGTTTTCCAAGTGTAGTCTTGATGACAGACAGTTCTTGTATATACACTACATAACATACCTGTTTTGAATGGTGCTTTTTCGCCTGTGAAACAATATGCTTGGCATCATTTAGTGCAGGGGTCAACAGCCGGTCGGTCACGTCTACCAGTATGTTACGGAGGATGATTGGTTAGATTTCTAGGTCAATAAATATATATTACACACATAAAGATAGTTATCAGGCACTCGTGAGAAATAAAGAAATAGAAAACTAGTTTGGTTTTTGGCTTGAAGGACTAACTTCATTGTACACGGACAACTCCATCAGTGCTCTGATCTCTTCCTTTAGATCACACAAGGAGGATCTCAGCACTATGCAAGAACGGGGGTGCCGTTCGGAAGGTCCCGGGTTCGATTCTCCGGTAAGCCACTTACTTCTGTTGCTTTTCTGTTGTCTAGTTTTCTGCTTCTTATTTCTCACGAGCGCCTGAAACATACCTTTATGTGTATACTGTGTTGCGTGATAAATTCTCGCAACATCGTTTTATTTCAATATCTGTTTTATAACGCAAGGGCAACAACTGCTTGGAATTTATAGTCACTTTTCTCGGTAAGCATTTGTCTTCTCGCGTTGGTATCGAATGCAGTTAAGTTTGAGCTGTGGTCATTTTTGCGCTGGACTGCGCATGACTTGTCTTGTTGTTTGGTCGATCGGTTTCCGCCCACGACTAGTGGGGTGAGCGATTTGGAATGGCGAAAGAGATGCCTCGTTGAAGAGGGGATCTCCGCTATTTTTTGTTCTGTCAGGGATGTGTAGTCCTCTTAATGGATATTTCGTTTATTCGAGATAATACCTCTAGTGTTTCCCACATGTCGGGAGGCGTGATATTTCTGTGTATTTCATGAAAGCAAGGTAAATTGACTCTTTCATTAACTCTATTGATTTTTGGGTCGTGAGCGATTTCGATTCATAGCCTGTCTGCGAAAGTCGTCGTCACGAGATGTTTTCCTAGCTCACATGTCGCTGCATTGTACTGCATCGGTTGATGCAGGTACCAAGGACCATTACTTGCTACTTTGTTAAATGAACTAGGTTTGGAAAACCTTTATTATCTAGAGGATATTTTTTGAGGACATTATTTATACTTCGGCAGACGTGTCTGTCTTGCTGAAGTCAAACTAAGGAGAGTGAACTGATCTCATACATCTGGTTATCTCCTGGCTGTTATAGAAAAGGATGGAGTTGTTCACCTGACTACATTTACAGCACTTTGAAATATAACATGCATCTGACTCATCATTGTAATGCTGTCTACCGTTTATTGCTGTATTGAATGTTGCTGTGATAATGACTGTTTGATGTGCCTACACATTTGCGTAACCATTTTGTCACTGTGGCGTCCACAATAAATAATGAAGAAAAACGTCAACGGCTGTTTCAAGACTCATTGGCTTTATACGTCGTGAGTTTACTGACGTCCTATGTGGATTGCCCTGTTATTGTTGCATGAACATTGTTTTGACTGAACACATCTACACACTACACAAAACCAGACATGCGGATGCCATCCATCATCATATGGCATCACGCATCATTTGGTGGCCATAAGCTGGTTTGATTCTGGTACCAGCAAACACGGGGTCCCTTACCCACTTCATTTTCAACAAGAATTCATCAGCATCCTTCAAGAAATTAACATTCTTCAATACAGTCAACATCTTTAAAATTTTCAAAGTACTCGGCGTTGCCCGGTAAAAGTCAAATTTCAATTTTTTGACGGAAACAAGAATTTGACAGTACCCGGCGTTGTTACATGTTGCCGGATAACTCGGACTGCTGTTATCTTTTACGCAAGTCAAGCAAGTTGCTGCTGTCAGGTTCCAGTGCTGTCGTTTTTTGAGAAGGTCAAGTGCCGGTTGAAACGGGTTGTTTTCTGAAGAAGGCCAAGTACCGATTTCCATCAACTTACTTTTGGATTAGAAGGTCAAGTGCCGAAACAACTCAACACACAGTATGTCAGAAGCTCTTGTACCATCGTGTTAGCAGTGGAAGCAGTTCAGATGTGCCATCATCGTTGGAGCTTCGCTCTTTAGGACGTTGATTGACATCCGTTTTTCTGCTGTTCTACGATTGGAAGCCTATAAGTTAAGTGGCCTGTTTGTATGTAAACTGTGCCCTTATACTTCTGCTGAGTCTTCTGTGTATCATCTCATTCTATATGTTTTATGTTTATATGTTATTTGTATATTTATATGTTTATATTTCAGCGGGTTCTCGGTTGGGTGGTGTCTCCGTTAGATTATGCCACGTCATAGAGGTCGTCTATTGTGAGCGTTTTCTGTAAGGTTTGCAAATTTCCAATACTGGAATTTGCTAAGCGACTTCTGTTGCTATTTATGTTAGCTGTGATGACATGTTTTAATATTGTTTTCGTTATTATTTCGCATTCTTTAGTTTTGTTTTGATTTGTTTGTGTTTGTTAGCCTACTCTTGTCTATAATTTAGTTTCATACAACATTTTTGTTTATACACTGTGGTGTCATGTATTTTGTTTAATTCTATCGCAGATATCGTCACATTTTTTGTGATATTTCATTAATTTCTGCTTTATTTTTAGTTGATTTCTGCGAAAGTTTTTGTATTGTTGCTGATCTTTGTTATTGGTTACATTGTTATTGTTTACATTGTTTGTATTGTTTACATTTTCAATGTTTACATTCTGCATGTGTTTACATAGTCATTGTTTACAGTTATAGTAATTAGTTAATGGGCTATGCTAATGCACTGTTACTACTATACTGATGATAAATGAATGATGAATAGTGTCGTGCACTATTGAATGAGAAGTGCACTTATGATCAAGAATTGAGTGCTGATATTTCATATACAAGTTCTTTGATTGGAGACTTGTTTCCCACAGAGACTGGGATAATATAATGTGATGTGAATATACAAGTGCTTAATTAAGACTTGTTACACTTAGGTTTGAAATAAATTAGTTAATTATTTCAGGTTTTGGACTCATATGTTAGACAACATGTCTACATTTGAGCACTTTATTGAGCAGGGTAAATTGCTTGGGAAGACTGGTGATAAGTTAGAAGAATTTGCAACTGCTCGATATGATAAAGCAATGGAAGCTGAACAAAAGAAACTGCAGATGCAGGTGGATGAAAAAAGATTCCAAATGGAAATGGAAAAACAAAAAAGGGAATCAGAAGCTGAGGAGAGAAAACTCCAGCTACAGCTAGAAGCTGAAAGACTTGAAAAAGAGGCTGAGAATAAAAGACTTGAAAAAGAGGCTGAGAATAAAAGACTTGAAAAAGAGGCTGAAAATAAAAGACTTGAAAAAGAAGCTGAAAATGAAAGACTTCAAAAAGAGGCTCAGGCTGAGGAAAGAAGATTACAGAGAGAGTCTGATGAGAGGAAGAGAAAGCAAAAATGGAACATGAAGAAAAGGTCTTAGCTTTAGAGTTGGAAAAATTGAAATTGACAAGCATGAGTAATGGTAATGATTCAAACAAGGGTTCATCTTCTGGTAAGGCTAATAATGATACTTTTAAGATTAAGTTACCAACATTTAGTCCTTCCAGCGATGACATAATGTTCTATCTGGACAGATTTGAACAAGCATGTACAGCTCATAACATAGACAAAGCAAAATATGTTTATCAGTTATCAGGGATACTGACAGGTAAAGCTCTAAGTATATTAAATATGGTGGATGAACCTGACAAGAAAAATTATGAGGTTGTCAGGGCCGCTTTGTTAAAGAAATATCAGCTTAACGAAGACGGCTATCGTCTACAATTTAAAAACATGTTACCTGAAAATGGAGTTGAATTCTCCGAGTTTATTGCAAGAATACGCATTACTTTCTCACGATGGGTTGAACTATCTAAGACGGAAAAAACTTATGAAGGACTTATGGACTTAATACTTAGAGACAAAGTCATGCCGTCTGTCAATGAGTCTTTCCTTGCTTTCCTTCATGAACGTAAACCTAAAACAATAAAAGAAATGGAAGATTTCTGTTGCCAATACGTAACTGCGCACCCACACATAACCATGGGTAACTCTAAGGTGAAAGAAGGTTTACCAGTTGCTTCGGCAGCTCCGTATGGTCAAAACTTTGCTCGTAGATCCCAACAAAATTTTGATAGAAAGAGTAGCGGTAATTTCTGTCAAAATCATGGAAATCAATTTCATGGTGATTCTTCTTCGAAGAATTGGAGACAACCTGATAGTACTCGTTACTATCACCCTAATAATTATAAGCATTTCAAAAGAGGATATGGTAATAGAGGTTATTCCTGCCGAAGACCTCAAAACCAAACAAATAGATGTTCGCATCAATGTGAACATGATAGTAATCGTGGAAACTGGAATTCGAACCAGTATAACAATTACAATAGAGACAATAATAACTGCAGAGATAATAATAACTCTGATAACTTCAGAGGTAATAATAGTCGGGGTAGATCTCAACAACAAAAAAAAGAGATATCAGCAGGCTAATGCTGTACAACAGGAAACTGAGGCAGCCTGTAATCATGTTGTTGATAGTAAAAACTTTGACGCTGTCACTAGTTCTGCTTTTGACTTTGAGAGAGCAAACAAATGTCCCCAATGCAGTACTTTATTCGAACCGGGTACCATAACTACTTTGAGTTGTGGTCACCCACTTCCCGCTCTTCCTGCTGCTGTTGCGCATGACGGGAGGGTTCTTTAATTCTACATAAGGGTCTTGTTAATGATACTCCGGTCTCACTACTTTTCGATTCCGGATGCACCACTATTGGTGTTAGACAATCGCTTGTAGATCCATCTTGTGCTACAGGAAGGTTTATTAAATGTGTCACATTTGGCGGCACTCTAGAAAAATATCCTACTGCTGTAATTCGCATTGCCACTCCTTTCTTTACTGGAGATGTGCATGCTTGTCTCTTACCTAAGCCTATTGCGGACCTTATTATTGGTCGTATTCACGGAGTTAGGGAGTGTACCCCACAGCAGATTGCTGCTTGGGAAGATAATAACATGCAAGCTACAAATGCAGTAGTTACAAGAGCACAAGCTCTACAAACACCCGAAACTTCACTGAATAGTGATAATGAAGTTGATAGCCAAGATAGTCACTTAGTGATCACTCGTGACTCTTTCATAAAATTGCAAGAAGAAGATTCTTCTTTAAAAAAATTCTTCGTTCTTGCGAAGAAAGGTGATCCGAATCAGGATACAAATAGAAAATCTTGGATTGCAATGAGAAACGGCGTACTTGTACGTATGGTACAAGATTCGGCTACGTCGGCACATTCGCAAATTCTTGTTCCCAAGAGCATGAGAGTCCAAATATTGCAACATGCTCATGACTCGCAATGTGCTGGACATATGGGTTTTGCCCGTACGAAGTCGAGAGTCCTTGCGGCTTTCTTTTGGCCTTTTGTCAATAAGGACATTCGTATTTACTGCCGATCATGCAAGGTATGTCAGGAGGTCAAATCTAGAGGACCACGACATGCTGCGCCTATCCAGGCTGCTGACATTCCTATTTGGCCGTTTCAGAAAATGGCCATAGATATTATTGGCCCTTTTAAGGTCAAGTCGGCCAGAGGACATCAGTTTATCCTTACATGTGTCGATATGTGCACACGTGGGCCAGAGGCTATTCCTCTTAAGAGCATATCTACTACAGATATCGCAGATGCTCTTTGGTTGATATTTTCTCGCTTGG
Organism: Oreohelix idahoensis; assembly: GCA_024509875.1. NCBI lineage: Eukaryota > Metazoa > Mollusca > Gastropoda > Stylommatophora > Oreohelicidae > Oreohelix > Oreohelix idahoensis. The sequence continues at coordinate 57,531 of JAMPIV010021089.1, forward strand.
GGTTCCCCAGAGAAATATTGTCAGACCATGGCACTCAACTCATATCTGACACTATGTCACAGGTAATGTCTACCTTACATATTGAACGATCTCTCAGTAGTATCTACCATCCTATGTCTAATGGGTTAGTTGAGCGTCTGAATAGAACGCTCAAGACTTTGCTTGGTAAGATAACTGAAGATCATCCTCAAGATTGGGACAGGGTTTTACCCGCGGCTCTCTTTGCCTATAGAGAAGTCCCTAATGAACACACAGGATTTTTTCTCCCTTCGAACTTGTCTTTGGCGCGCGTCCACGCGGCCCTATGTCTTTATTACACGATCTCATCACTGCCGATGATATTAGCGATGAAACTCAATCCTCATATGAGTATGTCATTGCTCTTAGACAAAAGATCATTGAGGCATGTAAGCTAGCAACTGCTTCATCAGAAATTGCTAAAGAGAAGGCAAGGCAGTTTGCTAACAAGAATAGATGTCTACGACAACTTTGTCCAGGTGACAAAGCATTCGTCCTACTCCCCAGTAGGGAAAATAGACTTCTTATTGCATGGAAAGGTCCGTATGCAATAGTCTCTCGGATTTCCGATGTTGACTAGGTGGTCGATATTGATGGAAAGCATAAAACTTTCCACATAAACATGCTTTCGGAATTTCACGAACGTCCGGACTATTTGCTGCCTATTTTCCAGGCAACGGATGATGCTCCTGCACCTCACGGTCATTATTCATCCTTGTCTGTCATTTAGGATGAGGAAGCTACCTTCTCTGATGTCAACCTTCCCCTTCCAGTGGTTCCATTACATTCCACGGAATCTTGGAAAAACGTTTCTGTTTCTCCTAATCTTTCTGGTGACGAAAATCGACAAGTCTCGTCGATGTTACAAACATTTCAGGATGTTCTCACTGACATTCCTGGACACACAGATGTCATAGAACATGACATAATTCTTACCGACAATAATCCAATTAGGGTTAGGCCGTATCCTATTCCTATACACTTTCAGTCGCAAGTGGAAAAGGAATTGGATGAAATGATTCAATTAAATATAATTGAACCATCGACTTCACCATATTCTTCTTCCATGGTTATTGTCCGGAAGAAGGATAAGAACATACGAATTTGCGTTGATTATCGCAAATTGAATCAGGTCACAAAGTTCGACGCTGAACCGATGCCTTGTTAGAAGATCTACTGATTAGACTTTCTAATTCTAGATTCTTCACTAAACTTGACTTGTCTAAAGGTTATTGGCAAGTGCCTTTAGCAGAGCATGCCAAACCTCTTACTGCTTTTTCTACACCTAGGGGTCTATTTCAATTGAATGTTATGCCTTTTGGTCTCATGAACGCCCCTGCCACTTTCGTTCGCATGATGCGTCGAATTCTGTCACATCGTTCGGATGTCATCGCATACTTAGATGACATCTGTCTCTTCAGTGATACCTGGGAAGATCACTATTTAGGGTTATATGACTTACTGTCCACTCTACGTGAGAATAATTTGACAGCAAAACCTTCTAAAGCTTTTGTTGGTTTTGGTGAAATCTCTTTCCTGGGTCATCGTGTTGGTCATGGTCTCTTGAAGACAGAAGACCACAATACTTCCAAAATACTGAACATCTCTGTTCCTAAAACGAAGAAACAAGTTAGGAGTCTCTTAGGTTTAATTCAATTTTATGGGAGATTTATTCCAAATTTATCTTCGATCATGGCACCTCTATCAACATTGTTGAAGAAAGGTTCGCCTAATCTGGTCCGTTGGTCTGAAGAATGCCAATCTTCACTAGACCAAATCAAGAATATATTTTCTTCTCCTCCCATCTTAAGATTACCTACTCTTGATAGGACTTTTGTTCTTCGGAGTGATGCTTCATCCACTGGGATTGGAGCAGCACTGATGCAAGAATATGCAAATACTCTGCATCCTGTTATGTACATTTCTAGAAAACTAAATGCGGCAGAGAGGTACTACTCGGTTTTAGACCGTGAGTTGTTAGCGATGGTTTGGTCAATTCTAAAGCTACAAAGATTCCTCCTGGGCGCACATTTCATTCTAGAGACTGATCAGAAAGCTCTTACAGCTATTCAGACTAAGAATTTGAAGAGTCGAGATCCACTCGATATGCTATAGCTCTTCAACCTTTTCACTTCACGGTACGAGCTATCCGTGGTGCGGATAATGTGATGGCTGACATTTTGTCTAGATGCCCACATGACTCCAACTAATACTTCTGTCCTATATTTCCATATATTACAGAGTCATAACACACCTATATTTCTACAATAGATTAGCACATCTGTACTTACTTTATATGTACACACTATCGTGCTTTGTTGTCATCTTCTTCTTCTGTTCGTTTTTTAAGATGATAGAGGAGGACTGAGTAGTTAATATAAGGGCCGTTAGTTTACTAAACAGCCACAATTATTAATAATGTATTGTACCTTATGAAGCATATTAGTTATTAATTAGCATTATATTGCTTGTACTTTCTCAGAATGTCATTGTTGAGCTGAGGACTTACCTTACGAGTTCTAGATTGTGTACTTACCCTCGGAATACCAGAGCATATGTCCTGGATCGTCATGTAGTTTAACTTTACTATGTACTTATGTCATTACATGTCAAAGAATGTACTATCTAAATTTCCTATCAGATTTGTACATCCATTTTTAAAGACAATATTAGAGTATGCTGTTTAATGATGATTATAGTAACTTGCATACGTATATTGTGTTTACATGCTAACGTGATGTGTGTTGGTGACACCTCCCCGATGTGAATATTTTTTGAGACATATTTATTTTTCTGTTGAGGTATATCCTCACCAGACACTCTATAATTAGCCTATTGTTTGGCAATTTAGTTAATTAACAGCGCATAATTCGTGCGTTTTGAGCCGCTTATCGCTTGCTCTTTGATATTGAAAAAAAAATATGTTCCACATTTTTTTTTTTATCGGGAGGAGGTGGTGATATGTTGCGTGATAAATTCTCGCAACATCGTTTTATTTCAATATCTGTTTTATAACGCAAGGGCAACAACTGCTTGGAATTTATAGTCACTTTTCTCGGTAAGCATTTGTCTTCTCGCGTTGGTATCGAATGCAGTTAAGTTTGAGCTGTGGTCATTTTTGCGCTGGACTGCGCATGACTTGTCTTGTTGTTTGGTCGATCGGTTTCCGCCCACGACTAGTGGGGTGAGCGATTTGGAATGGCGAAAGAGATGCCTCGTTGAAGAGGGGATCTCCGCTATTTTTTTGTTCTGTCAGGGATGTGTAGTCCTCTTAATGGATATTTCGTTTATTCGAGATAATAACTCTAGTGTTTCCCACATGTCGGGAGGCGTGATATTTCTGTGTATTTCATGAAAGCAAGGTAAATTGACTCTTTCATTAACTCTATTGATTTTGGGTCGTGAGCGATTTCGATTCATAGCCTGTCTGCGAAAGTCGTCGTCACGAGATGTTTTCCTAGCTCACATGTCGCTGCATTGTACTGCATCGGTTGATGCAGGTACCAAGGACCATTACTTGCTACTTTGTTAAATGAACTAGGTTTGGAAAACCTTTATTATCTAGAGGATATTTTTGAGGACATTATTTATACTTCGGCAGACGTGTCTGTCTTGCTGAAGTCAAACTAAGGAGAGTGAACTGATCTCATACATCTGGTTATCTCCTGGCTGTTATAGAAAAGGATGGAGTTGTTCACCTGACTACATTTACAGCACTTTGAAATATAACATGCATCTGACTCATCATTGTAATGCTGTCTACCGTTTATTGCTGTATTGAATGTTGCTGTGATAATGACTGTTTGATGTCCCTACACATTTGCGTAACCATTTTGTCACTGTGGCGTCCACAATAAATAATGAAGAAAAACGTCAACGGCTGTTTCAAGACTCATTGACTTTATACGTCGTGAGTTTACTGACGTCCTATGTGGATTGCCCTGTTATTGTTGCATGAACATTGTTTTGACTGAACACATCTACACACTACACAAAACCAGACATGCGGATGCCATCCATCATCATATGGCATCACGCATCATACTGTTTATTTATTTATGAACTCCCTAGCACCGGCGAGAATCCCAGTTTTGTTATATAGGAATCACACATTCTTTAAATGTATTTAGAAAACTAGACAACATAAAAACAACAGAAGTGATAGGCTCGTCTGAGAATCGAACCCAGGACCTTCCGAACGGTAACACCGCCTAGCTACGAACTGAGTGTCCGCTTGGCAGAGTGGTTAGTGCGCTAGTCTCTAGCGGCAAAGGTGTCGGGTTCGATTTACGGTATCGACATGTTTCAGTCTACCCAGCTGTAAATTGGTAGCTAACTTTGCTCTTGAGTTAGGGAAGGAAAAGGCATAAAGGAAGGGAACTGGTCACCCCACGTCTCGATGCTGGACCGAGTATAGAGAAGTCTCTAACATTTCACTCTCCTGTGGCAGTATCTACATCGGGACGACCTTGACCTTTTATCTTGTGAATTAGAAACCCGCCTCATTCATTGGAAAGGGGACGTAAACAGGAAAGTCTTACATGAGATTTTTTTACTTCACAGTTATTTCTCTTTATTCTCTGCTCATTTTCTTTCAACTCCACAGTTCGTGGAGTGTCCGAGTGGTTAGTGGGCTTGTCTCTTGAGGCTAAATTAACAGGTAAGAAACCAGGTAACGTCACGCTACAGCCTACGTAACTATAAATTGATAGCTGACTGTGCTCTTGAGTTAGGACAGGCAAAGGCAGCTAGAAAGGTAACTGGTCCCCCCCCCCCCCCCACCACATAAACTTGAGACTTAGTATAATGAAGGTCTCTAACACTTGACTGCCCTACTACAGTATCTGCTACAGAACTACCTTTAAACCATGTAGTGACAACAAGAAAGATTACAGAAAAAACAACAAAGAGAGAAGATAATGAACAGTTTAATGTCGTGGCACGGAAAGAAGTTAATAACAGAATTGATAAACAGTGCTGGTGATAGGAAGTTATGCAGATACATAATCACCTACGCCTACGTGCATGGTACTTGTAGAAAATTAACCATTTAGTTCTGATGCAGTGTTCGGCTTGAAGATTGTCCATAATCTTAGCCTTAATGATTTATCCTCTAGTAGCGATCTCTCCCTTTTCCATATCCAAGGCACCTTGTACAAGGTATGTGTGCTCTTGAGGCTATCAGCTCTTTCATTACCGCGTACCTCCGCATGACCAGGACAGTAGACCCACACCATTTCCTGAAGATTCGAGGCTTCAATGAAGGTTTTTTTCCATTCATGCAAGAGTCATCCACTTTGGACCTTCCGAAGCATGAAGTGTCAGTCTGATACAATAACTACCCTTGTTAATGAAGTGTCAGTCTGATACAATAACTACCCTTGTTAATGAAGTGTCAGTCTGATACAATAACTACCCTTGTTAATGAAGTGTCAGTCTGATACAATAACTACCCTTGTTAATGAAGTGACAGTCTAATACAATAACTACCCTTGTTAATGAAGTGTCAGTCTGATACAATAACTACCCTTGTTAATGAAGTGTCAGTCTGATACAATAACTACCCTTGTTAATGAAGTGTCAGTCTGATACAATAACTACCCTTGTTAATGAAGTGTCAGTCTGATACAATAACTACCCTTGTTAATGAAGTGTCAGTCTGATACAATAACTACCCTTGTTAATGAAGTGTCAGTCTGATACAATAACTACCCTTGTTAATGAAGTGTCAGTCTGATACAATAACTACCCTTGTTAATGAAGTGTCAGTCTGATACAATAACTAACCTTGTTAATGAAGTGTCAGTCTGATACAATAACTACCCTTGTTAATGAAGTGTCAGTCTGATACAATAACTACCCGTGTTAATGAAGTGTCAGTCTGTGTAGTGAAATTGACAGAGATACAACGGTAAAATTCCTCCAAGGATAACATTTAAGGATAAAAACATAATGCGTAGGCTGCTGATGTACATGATCGCCTAGACCGCGGGTCATCACCCTCCATAAATTTGACTTGCTAGACCGGAGGGGAACGGAGGATCAAAAAGGAAAAAAATATGACTGGAAAGGCTAAAGAGACGCAATTGGGGGGGGGGGGGAAATGGATGAAAGTAAAAAAAAAAATTCAAGTCCCCCAAATTGACACGAGGTACGGAATTGGACGTTTTGCGATACCAAGCGCTTGATTTGAATTTGAGCGGAAGAACGCAGATGTCTGAAAAAAATTACAAAAAATTAAAAAGTAAATTTTTCTTAATATTAATGTTAGGAATATAAAAATTAGCTGGCCAGATGGCCTATTCTGAGCAGTGAACGAATATGGTCTTAATTTTACAGACGGATAGATAATATTGAAAATAATGACAAAAGACAGTGTAGTTTACATCAGCCACAGACTGCATTGAATCTAACATATCGTTATTTGCACACAAAAACACGACCTTGGACACAGATGTTCAAATTTACTTGGCATAGAAGTGAAGGGACATTGGTGGTAGCTGTGTCTAAATATAACTTTTTACAACAAAAATTTGAAGGGGAGAGAACGGTTGGGTCAAAAATCGAGCACAATTTTGTAGAAACACAAGTAGAGACGGACAGACTAACAGATAACCATCCATACGTGACTGAAGCTTGACTGAAATGACTTTAGTGAGGAAATTTGAAATTAAAAATAAACCTCGGCAGTGATTGGCCACAGACAATCATATTATTAGCGCTTAGAGCGCATTTGGGGTCATTCTTCAATAATTGTTCAGTGTTAGACACAGATTTTAAAGTGTGGTGTTTTCCCATATGAAAGACAGTGAGTTAAATTTAGGGGACGCCATCCTATAGCCAGCAGCTCAGCTGAGTTTTGCTAGCACTTCTGTGTTAATTATTCATAATCTGGTAAGATTGAAATTATTTCTTTATATATTTTGAATATTGTTTCATGTTCGAGTGATTTGATACTGCCATATCATAATCTAGCCTTACAAACAAGTAGGGATTTTGCTCTAGACCCCCCGCCCAAGTCAGGGTCTAGGGACTAACAATGTACCTAAACACCAGCAAGGATTATGCAAGACCGATCAAGAGTTGAGAATAAGGAAACATATTACCTATCCTCTTTTTAGGGTAGAAAACTAATAATTATTTTTCAGAATCTATAGTCTGGGAGGATCTATCGGATGTAAACCCACCATGGTAACTGTGCTGTTTGGTCAGAGAGATCTGACCTGTCTGTATAATGTGGTTGTTGTGTCAGTGTGGTGTCCAGACGTGGGTAGAGAATAGATTTTGACACATGGCCCATACTTTGATTGCAGAGCTGCGAGTTTCTGTCGTCTACGAAGCAGTATCTACTCGGGTGGTGATTTACACAAGTGTATCTGTGCAGTCCTTGTGACAGAGACCACCATTATTGCCCGCCAGCACGGAGAGGTGGGACCACCTGATTTCAGCACCAGAGCTACAAATACCAGATGAGTGAGCCTCTGGTCTGCTGGATATTCACCAACCCCATTTAGTTGCAGATACCCCATAAAAATTCCCACCATTTTCTGGACACTATGTAGTCAATATAGACAGGTGTGATGAGACCACCCCAACAGCACAGACAATAAATATCCTCCTTAGTAGCTGACTACCAGAACATTTTAATAAAACTAACTATTCTAGTACTTAAATATGTACACTTTTGCATTTATTATGTAACATTCCATGCATAATTTTCATAATTTTTAAATCCTTCTTTTAAAACAAGTTCTGGTCAAAATAAAACTTGATCCAGAACAAATAAATGTAATATAATTATATCAAAAACTTTACACACGTGAGTTAGTTCAGTGTATTTTAACACTTGTTAATCTTATTAGTCTTGTTAAATATTTATGGGTATATTTATAACTATCACACCACAGTACACATCATTACCCTAGACACTTTACGTAGCTACATTCAATAAAAAAAAAAAAATTAAGTGTGAGGTCGTAGTGGTAGCAAGAAAGGCCTTCTGACAATTCTCAATTACATTTTATCTCAGGAGCCTTCACAGCTGGCCTCATACAATTTACATGTAGTACCATCATCATCATACAAAACCATCAATACCACTACATATATTGGGGTCTTGTCCAGGGATAATTAGCCCAACAGTAATATTAAGATCTCCTGGTGGGAGAAATAAAAGTAGGGAAATAAATTGTAAAATTTCCTTTAAAAGTAAAAGTGTCCCTGCAGATAAAAGTTGGTGAATCTTCACAGCCAGTAATAATTAATTAGTTAACTGGTTAGTTAGAATTAGTTAGACTATAGTAATTAGAAGTACTTAGTGTATTTACTGGTTAGAGATTTAGCTTATATATTATTATATTGTCTAAAAAGTATGGCTGAGCTAGCAAAGTTTAGATCAGCTGCTGTGCTCACTGCGAAGGAGATGGGGATGGATGGTCAAATTTTAATTCAATACGTAACGACTGAATGTGATAAATATATTGAACGGGAAGAAAGGAGATTAGAAAAAGAGGCTGAAAGAAAATTAGAGGCTGACAGGTTAGCTGAAGAAAAGAGATTACAAATTGAGGCTGAAAGAGAAATTAAGAGGCTGCAGATTGAGGCAGAAGAAAAACGACAGCAAAGGGAGGCAGAAGAAAAACGACAGCAAAGGGAGGCAGAAGAAAAAAGGTTGACTGCCGAAAGGGAGGCAGAAGATAAAAAGGCCGAAAGGGAGGCTGAAGATAGAAGGTTGCAGAGGGAGCACGAATTACGACTAAGGGAGCTGGAATTACAAGGCCCGGCCCCTGAAAATGGTGCCAGCCCTTTTGCCTCAGATGCTACGCCCAGTATGGGAGCCTCAAACTCAGCTATGGGGTTTCATTTAGACCATTTTGTTGAGAAAGACGATGACATAGAGGGGTACCTGGGACGTTTTGAGTTATTAGCTACTACATATGGGTTAGAGAGAGAGAGGTGGAGTTTAAAGCTATCACAGGGATTGAGGGGTGCTTCTTATGAAGTATTTGCCAAAATGAACAGGGAAGACCAAGACAATTATGACATGTTAAAGCAGGCTTTGTTATTAAGGTACGAGAAGAATGGTGAATTTTATCGTAAGAGATTTAGAAATGCCAAACTGTTGTCTGGGGAGACATACCACCAATTCTCGGCCAGACTAGAAACCTATTTGGAGAAATGGACGGCTCTGGGGAAGACCCAAGATCTTAAAGAAATGATCATGATTGAGCAATTGAGAGAGTCCATGGCTCCAGACATGAGAAAATTTCTCATGGAACAAGGTGCAGAGAAGTTGGGGGAAATTTTAAATGTTGCTGAGAGGTATCAGGCAGCCCAGGCAGAGGTAAGTGGTGCTAAAAAGAAGCACATAGACAATTTTAAAGCTCCACAGCAATTTAATAAATTTGATAATAGAGAGCAGGGAAATAAAGGTAGGACAAATTTTGAGCGGCCAAGAAATGACTATCGCGACAGAAACTCACAGTTCAATGACCAAAAGTTCAATGAAAGAAAACCGTTGAACCAAGGGAAAAGATGGTGTAAATGGTGCAAGAAGGATAACCATAACACCGAATTTTGTAGAAGGAAACCTTCAAACATTGCTGCAATGAAGTCGGGGACGCAAAGATTAAAGGTTAATCCTAAGGGACAACAGGAACCTTATCACCCCCCAGTTTGTGAGGATGTTATTTGTAATGGGGTCACCATAAGGTGCCTTTATGATACAGGTTTGGATTATGATTCAGTTGTGAAGTCTAGCCTAGTGGACCCAAGTCAGTATACCACAGAAATAGTGGAAATACAAGGGGCGACTAAGGACATACCACTCATGACACTTCCCATCGCAAGGATAACGGTGAAAACTCGCTATGTGGAAGGAGAAATCAGAGCAGCAGTGATAGATGAACCAATCTACCCTCTAATATTGGGGTGTAGATACGTCTTCTTGGGGAATCCCGAGAAACCTGTGATCATGGCGACAGTGCAGACCAGGTCACAGAAGAAGGAGGAAGAAGGTGAACCTATAAACGCTCATCCAGAGGAGATGAGGAAGGCGCAGGCTGAGGATAGGACACTCAAGCCCTGTTTTAAAAAATTGCCCAAATGCCACACACCTCCGAGCAAGGGGGAATATTTCATGAAGAATAGATTATTATACAGGAAGACAGGAACTAGATCCACTGGTCACGGACAGTTAGTTCTTCCCAAGAGATATAGGGCAAATTTGATAAGGAGCTTACATGTTGGAAAAGATGGTGACCATGAGAAAGTCGGTACCATCTGCCAAAAGATTGCTCTAAAATACTATTGGCCCGACGTAAATGTCGATGTTGAAAACTTTGTAGAAGCATGTGGCGTATTTCATGAGGGAACACCCACAAAGGGAAAATATGTGCAGGACCTAGAACCGCCACGGGGCAACTTTAGGCCTGAAAGGAAAACTAATTATACACGGGTAGACAAAGTGGAATGGGAGCCCCCTTTTCACACCCAGTCTTCACTTGAATGGATTAACATGGCCGCTATGCGAAGAGTACAAAGAAGAAATTTAACCCAGGATAGGATGACAATCCCTCGGTCAGACTTATATAAACTGGAGGAACAGACAAGAGAGCGAAGATCTCTCATAAACAATCTTAAGTGGGGAGACAAACCCCAGAGAAAAATTGGTAGTGGTCGATTTGTGAGTGATGATTCTAGGAAGAAAAGTCCTCATTATAAAGCTTCTAATGGACGGGACCAGATGAGTTCCATGAAAAATAAGTATGATAAATTAAAGATCCAGATGTAACTTTATTAAGGACCTGGACAGATGAGAAGGCGGAAGAGACTGTTACCTCATCGTATCAATATGTGAACGAACTGACCACTCGTTTGAAAGCTGGATGGAAACTGGCAAATGATAATTTGAAACAAGCCAGGAAGAAACATGCAGCATATTTTAATAGGAAGGCAAAGGACAGGGAACTGGCAGTCGGAGAGAAGGTGCTGCTTCTACTACCGGGAAGCCAGAATAAATTACAAATTGGTTGGCAAGGTCCATATACGGTTCTAGAGAAGGTGTCTAGAACAAACTATAAAATTGACAAAAAGGGGAAGGAAAAATTTTATCATGTAAACCTGTTAAAGAAGTATCTGGACAGACCACTCCAGGAAAGCACCCCCTTATTGACCTTGGCTATTGCAACCCAGATGCAAAAAGAACCACTCACCTCACATGAATACCCATTACATCCTTGTGAAACAGCAGCACAGGTAAAAGTCAGTAAGCACCTGACTAAAAACCAGAGGGAGAGAGTTCAACAAGTTCTGGAAGAACATACAGATGTATTAACAGATAAACCAGGCCATACAAATTTGCTACAGTATGACATGAAACTGGTAGACTCAAACCCAATCTGTATGAGAGCCTATTCTATTCCGTTCGCGAAGGAGAAGGCATTAAAGGAAGAAATAGATTATTTATTGAAGGAGGGGATTATTTCGCACAGTGAATCATCTTTTAGTTCTAGTGTCGTTTTGTTGAGGAAACCGTCTGGGGAACACAGACTGTGCATAGATTACAGGAAACTGAATGCTGTCACAGAAGGACAAGTGGATCCATTACCAGACACAAAACAGCTATTTGCCAGACTGAACAAGGCAAAATACTTTTCAAAAGTGGATCTTAGTAAAGGCTATTACCAGATCCCAGTGAAGCCTGAAGTGAGACCTTATTTGGCTTTTAGCACTTCGGATGGACATTATGAATTCAATATGCTACCATTCGGACTGAAAAATGCTCCGAGTGTGTTTTCAAGGATGATGCGAAAATTGTTGGACCCCTGAATAACCCATGTATCACAAATTTCATGGATGATATTCTCGTCGCCACAGAGACATTTGAAGAACACATTGAAGCTCTGGAGATGTTGTTTGATAGACTTCGGGAGGCGAACTTAACTGCTAGGCCAACAAAATGTTGTATTGGATGCAAAGAGTTGGAATTCTTGGGGCACACTGTATATCAGGGTAATATGACCCCTGATCCTAAGAACTTGGAAAAACTGCAGAGAGCACCTAGGCCGCAAACCAAAAAGGACGTGCGATCATTCGTGTCGTTATGCGGATTTTATCAGAAATACATCAAAAATTTTAACGCCATTTGTGCTCCTCTGACTGATCTGACTCGCAAGGGACTTCCAGATAAAATTATTTGGACTGCACAATGTGAATTAGCGTTCCAAGAGTTAAAGGAAAAACTCACTAGCAAGCCTATTCTCAAACTGCCTGATTTGACACAGGACTTTGTCTTAAGAACCGATGCAAGTAATGTGGGACTAGGAGGGGCTTTGTTGCAAAGATCATCTTCACCTGATGGGGAACTTAAACCAGTCGCTTATGCAAGCCGCAAATTGAATAAGGCGGAACAAGGATACTCCACAAGCGAAAAAGAATGTTTAGCATTAATCTGGGCAATAAAGAAGTTTCAAATCTATCTGTATGGTAGGACATTTGTGGTGGAGACGGATCATCAGCCTCTCGTGTTCTTGTCTCAGGCTAAGCATGAAAACGCAAGATTGCTGAGGTGGTCTTTATTGCTTCAACCTTATCAGTTTAGTATCCAATATATCCCAGGCAAATTGAATGTCGGTGCAGATTTCCTCAGTCGGCACCCCTGTGATCAAAATTAGAGTAATGGCAGACGTGAGGAGTAATTTTACCTATGTGTATCGCTGGTTTTGGAACTTGCCATAGGCATGTTTTCAGGTGGGGAGATGTGTAGTGAAATTGACAGAGATACAACGGTAAAATTCCTCCAAGGATAACATTTAAGGATAAAAACATAATGCGTAGGCTGCTGATGTACATGATCGCCTAGACCGCGGGTCATCACCCTCCATAAATTTGACTTGCTAGACCGGAGGGGAACGGAGGATCAAAAAAAGGAAAAAAAATATGACTGGAAAGGCTAAAGAGACGCAATTGGGGGGGGGGGGGAAATGGATGAAAGTAAAAAAAATTCAAGTCCCCCCAAATTGACACGAGGTACGGAATTGGACGTTTTGCGATACCAAGCGCTTGATTTGAATTTGAGCGGAAGAACGCAGATGTCTGAAAAAAATTACAAAAATTAAAAAGTAAATTTTTCTTAATATTAATGTTAGGAATATAAAAATTAGCTGGCCAGATGGCCTATTCTGAGCAGTGAACGAATATGGTCTTAATTTTACAGACGGATAGATAATATTGAAAATAATGACAAAAGACAGTGTAGTTTACATCATCCACAGACCGCATTGAATCTAACCTATCGTTATTTGCACACAAAAACACGACCTTGGACACAGATGTTCAAATTTACTTGGCATAGAAGTGAAGGGACATTGGTGGTAGCTGTGTCTAAATATAACTTTTTACAAAAAAAATTTGAAGGGGAGAGAACGGTTGGGTCAAAAATCGAGCACAATTTTGTAGAAACACAAGTAGAGACGGACAGACTAACAGATAACCATCCATACGTGACTGAAGCTTGACTGAAATGACTTTAGTGAGGAAATTTGAAATTAAAAAATAAACCTCGGCAGTGATTGGCCACAGACAATCATATTATTAGCGCTTAGAGCGCATTTGGGGTCATTCTTCAATAATTGTTCAGTGTTAGACACAGATTTTAAAGTGTGGTGTTTTCCCATATGAAAGACAGTGAGTTAAATTTAGGGACGCCATCCTATAGCCAGCAGCTCAGCTGAGTTTTGCTAGCACTTCTGTGTTAATTATTCATAATCTGGTAAGATTGAAATTATTTCTTTATATATTTTGAATATTGTTTCATGTTCGAGTGATTTGATACTGCCATATCATAATCTAGCCTTACAAACAAGTAGGGATTTTGCTCTAGACCCCCCGCCCAAGTCAGGGTCTAGGGACTAACAATGTACCTAAACACCAGCAAGGATTATGCAAGACCGATCAAGAGTTGAGAATAAGGAAACATATTACCTATCCTCTTTTAGGGTAGAAAACTAATAATTATTTTTCAGAATCTATAGTCTGGGAGGATCTATCGGATGTAAACCCACCATGGTAACTGTGCTGTTTGGTCAGAGAGATCTGACCTGTCTGTATAATGTGGTTGTTGTGTCAGTGTGGTGTCCAGACGTGGGTAGAGAATAGATTTTGACACATGGCCCATACTTTGATTGCAGAGCTGCGAGTTTCTGTCGTCAACGAAGCAGTATCTATTCGGGTGGTGATTTACACAAGTGTATCTGTGCAGTCCTTGTGACAGAGACCACCATTATTGCCCGCCAGCACGGAGAGGTGGGACCACCTGATTTCAGCACCAGAGCTACAAATACCAGATGAGTGAGCCTCTGGTCTGCTGGATATTCACCAACCCCATTAAGTTGCAGATACCCCCATAAAAATTCCCACCATTTTCTGGACACTATGTAGTCAATATAGACAGGTGTGATGAGACCACCCCAACAGCACAGACAATAAATATCCTCCCTAGTAGCTGACTACCAGAACATTTTAATAAAACTAACTATTCTAGTACTTAAATATGTACACTTTTGCATTTATTATGTAACATTCCATGCATAATTTTCATAATTTTTAAATCCTTCTTTTAAAACAAGTTCTGGTCAAAATAAAACTTGATCCAGAACAAATAAATGTAATATAATTATATCAAAAACTTTACACACGTGAGTTAGTTCAGTGTATTTTAACACTTGTTAATCTTATTAGTCTTGTTAAATATTTATGGGTATATTTATAACTATCACACCACAGTACACATCATTACCCTAGACACTTTACGTAGCTACATTCAATAAAAAAAAAAATTAAGTGTGAGGTCGTAGTGGTAGCAAGAAAGGCCTTCTGACAATTCTCAATTACATTTTATCTCAGGAGCCTTCACAGCTGGCCTCATACAATTTACATGTAGTACCATCATCATCATACAAAACCATCAATACCACTACAGTCTGATACAATAACTACCCTTGTTAATGAAGTGTCAGTCTGATACAATAACTACCCTTGTTAATGAAGTGTCAGTCTGATACAATAACTACCCTTGTTAATGAAGTGTCAGTCTGATACAATAACTACCCTTGTTAATGAAGTGTCAGTCTGATACAATAACTACCCTTGTTAATGAATGTCAGTGATACAATAACTAACCCTTGTCTGATAGCCTCTCAGACTGAACAATAACTACCCTTGTTAATGAAGTGTCAGTCTGATACAATAACTACCATAATGAAGTTAAGCTGATCGAAACAATAACTTACCCTTGTGTCAGTCTGATACAATAACTACCCTTGAGTAATGAAGTGTCAGTCTGATTTACAATAACTACCCTGTATTATTAAAGAAGTGTATCTGATACAATAAAGTGTCAGTCTGATACAATAACTACCCTTGTTAATGAGCTAAGTGTCAGTCTGATACAATGAAGTGTCAGACAGCCACCTTAAGGCTGCAGTAGCTGCCTCTACCTCCATTCTAAAAATTTGCGTTTTAATAAGATTTGGAAAAAGAACAAAGGGAATTATTGGACTTTATTTACACTTAAGTTACAACTTGAAGGAGAATTGTGGAGGTTGAGATGCAATGCATGAACCAGAGCTGCAGCACCACATGAAGGAGGGCCACCAACCGAGCAAAGTGGAGACAGTTTGTTGTTGCCCTACAAAACACCACTAGGCGTGACAGCTACTTTGTCAGTCAGTGGCCAAAGATCCAAGAAGTTACAGAAGCACATTCAGTCATTTCACTTTTTTTTAGCAGAAATATGGACCTGACAAGCTCATGTTAAACAAAATTGCTGCAGAAACTACCACTGTAAGAGCACATAAATACTTTGCTGCAGGCTTCATGAAAGAATTGAAACACATTAGTTTGACCTTTTCCCTTCGCATGTTCTTTCAAGCACAGAGGGATGCACTTTCTCTTTTGCTTTGGTTAGAATAACTCCAGTTTCTTCTTCTGCATTCGTCCTGAAATGGACATTTGTTACATTGTGTCACCGTTTACAGCAAAGCTGCGATATTTGCACCTTTCGGCCCGACACATCCTGTTTCAGCATGGCATTTTTAGGAGGCGGGTTAGCCTTCCCTCTTCGATCCCTACTCTCTCAGCCAGACTGCAGTGATGCAGCCTGTTTCCAGGACCACCACTTGGAGGTGGTTCGCTGACCCTGACGCAAGCAGTCAAGCTATGGGTCGCTGACTGCATTTATCACTGTTGCTGCGTCTTCAGTCCCACTCCAGTTTGAATTAAGCAATTTATCTTCTGGGCTTCTCATTCTCCTGAAGCCTGATTGTCAAAGTATCAATGGAACAGTTTAGAACTACTTGTATGTTCCAGTTAATTTCCTTTTTTCTCCTTCCTTCTCATGTGAGATTCATATTTATGCTGCATTAATTGAAGTGTGGAACAAGAGCCTTAGTAAAAATCTACTCTAGAATCATGGAGCAGAGACTCAGACGCCAAGCTGAGTCACAAATGGATGAGGTCCACTGTGGCTACCGAGCAAGCCAAAGTACTCAAGATCTTATCTTCACACTCAGACAGCTGAGTGAAAAGGCCTTTATAAAGGTGAGATGCATCTTTGTGTCTTGGATCTGGAACAGGCATTTGATAAGGTCACCTGGAGCAAACTTTGGGACTGCTTGGCAAGGAAGAACATTCCAGCACCTCTGATTAATGCTATACAGAGCTTCTACAAGTACAAGTATTGCAGAAATTATGTGACAACAGCAAACCATAAGTCAGAAGAGTTCAAGACCACCACTGGTGTAAGACAGGGTGATATTCTGTCACCTTATCTGTTCATACTCCTCATGGATGATGTTGACATATGGATGCGAGTCATCGGCAATGACCACAACCCACAAAAGTCAGATCCAATCCTCAGAAATGAGGTATCTGAGGAAGGTGGTTGAAGTAACAAAATACGTCAAGGCCTAAAATGCCACCCCCTGCAGACCCAAGTAGAACAGACCCAACTAAGATGGTTTGGTCATGTCTGCAGAATGGGAGAAGATCGGCTACCACGACAAGCATGGGAAAGTAAGAGCCAAGGATCCAGACCCCCAGGACGACCCAGAGTCCGCTGGGAGGACAACATTAGACAGTCTTTAAAGGACCGAGGACTAGAATGGAACCAGGCCAGAAGGGAGACTTCCGACAGGATAGTCTGGCGCTCTCTCTTCCAAACCTCTACACCTCACGGTAGAAGGGGAACGACTAAGTAAGGTACCAGGAGAGTACTAATCTCTGGAATAAAGTGAGAGCATTAGTGTACTGACGTAGAAACGCGGGACCAGTTTGGCAGTTACTTCTTGATTGTACTTGAAACGTGCTACACCTGTAATCTCGACCAGAGACGTGAGAACTCCAGTGACCTATCTACTCATAACCCATCAGCTGGAGCAGAAACTACTATTGGCAGCTAAGTGAAATATATAAGCTGCCAAAGTGAACTTTTTTCATAAAACCTACTATCCTTCAATGATGAACATTTTCTGTTAAAGACTATTCAATTAGTTTAACCTTGTTAAACTTAAAAAGGATTAGTAAATCTGTTATTTGCAATTATACAAATTTAACTTCGATTCAATCATTTTAAATGTACTGCATATTTGTCTCAGTGAATTTACTAAACACACTCTAAACAGAGCTATACCAGAATAATAAGAATTCCACTGAGTAAATCAGTGGTGGGGGCTTGACGAGCTGAAAACAAAAATAATTGCTTAATCCTTTACAAAAGTTATAGGAAAATTATAGAATTAACGCGCTCAGCCAATGCAGCATTGTTTTCGCTTTTCTGAATAACTTGTGAATACTACCAAAGCAGGGGAGGCAATACCGTCACAGTTAGAGACAAGATAGCGTCCCACACAGACTCTCTGTTAGAGACAAGATAGTGTTCCCCATAGACTCTATGTTAGAGACAAGTTAGCGTCCCTCACAGACTCTCTGGTAAAGACAAGATAGTGTTCGTCACAGACTCTCTGCAAGAGATAAGATAATGTTCCTCACAGACTCTCTGGTAAAGACAAGATAGTGTTCCTTACAGACTCTCAAAGACTCTCAGTTATAGCTGCACTCCGAAAAAAAGAAACAGAGCTGCCTTTTAGAAGCACTAATGGAAACCGTGAGAACAATTTTCTCATTTAATGTAAAAGTGCAGTGGATCCCTGCCCACTACACGTTATGTGAAAATGAGAAAGCAGATAGAGTTGCCAACTAAGAGAGAACAAACATCAAACTAAAGTCGGAGCCACATACATGAGATAAAATCAATAATACGTAATACGTTTAAAGAAAATGACAGAAGGATCGTCAGAGTCTTATACAGCTGAATCATTCAACACATTGCCAAGGAGAGATGAAGTGATTATTTTCAGACTGAGAAGCGACCATTACAGACGCAAACATCATCTGATCAACAAACTGAAATCCAGACAGACAGACGTGCCTATGTGGTGAGTACAAAAAAGCAGTAGAGTGTATCCTCCAATGTTATTGGCTCCATAAAAGCAGCAGAGTTACAGCACAGCATTCTCTATACAGTTACAATAATCTGAGATTGACTCCCAACTTTGTAAGAGAGATAGGTGATACAATTCTCTCATAAATAAACGTATTGATAATGTTTTGAGGATAGCATTGACTACATGAACTCCAAGTTAAACAAACGTTACAATATTAAGATTATAAAACACAATGAACAGTCTCCCAAAAAATCATATTATATAAATACTATATCCCATTCTCCTTTATTGCACTGAGAAAAATTTGGAAATAAAATGAAATCCAGTCCAACATAAAAATTAATAATCTTCAACTCATATAACAGGCATTACTACTTGTTTGGTCTTAAAAACATGGAGGACAAGAAAATTACAACAAAAAAGATACACACTTTCATAAATGAGGGATTGCGCATAAAGAAAACAGAAAGATTGGAGATTTGAGGAGTAGATGTTGAGTTTGGTAGGGCACATTGAGGATGTCTCTTTTCTGAAATGTTTAGAGTAAGCGAATACCGCAGTGATGCAGCCTGTTTCCAGGACCAGCACTTGGAGGTGGAGTAGGGTCTTGGTCAGCTCTGGTTCGCTGACCCTGACGCAAGCAGTCAGCTAAGGGTCGATGACTGTATTCCTCACTCTTGATGCGTTTTAAAGATCCCATTGACTTGCCAGATCATTTTTAGAATCAGGAGTGTCCATCTGCAATGTCTCAGTACCTCCTGAAGCTCAGTATTGGTAAAACAATCGTGCTACTCAGAAATCTGGATACGAATAAATGTCTATTAAACGTCACCAAATTAGTTGTAAACGGGGTACTCGCGTAGAGTTGTAGAATTGAAATGACACGACACCAGTGTGGAACTGATGACAAGAACCAGACAAGTACCAGCGGAATAAGGTATCGGAAGAACACGCTGGCGAGGTATTCGACAGACATTGGTTAAACCTGTTGACATTCTTAGCGGTGAGACCTTGTTCTAGAATCCCCAGAGGGAGCTGATGAAATGTGACACGTGGAAGACATGGTGTGTGTTTTTTGTCGGGCTTTGCTCCTAGGGAGTTTACGAGTTTTGATAGAACTGAAATTATTTAACCAACATTACAGAACAACTTATCATGATAATGGTTAGCGATTCAGATGTAAGATTTATGGTAAGCCTATCACGCGTCGCAAGAAAAATGAATTTGGGCGACTTACCAATCACGAGGATTGTGACAAGATTGTAACCTACTGCTTATTTCACGTTTTCGCTGTTCGCTATGTTTGAGAGCTATACAATGTGACTTAATATGTCAGATGAAGATTATTTTTGTGTTCGACTCAATGTCTTTTAATTTCCATACAAATCAAAATGTAATGAAAGCTTCTCTTGTCATCTTATGCAATACAGTTTTGTGGAGTGGGATGATGACCTTTGGTCATTATTGGGCTCACAAGGGCACTTATCATCTTCGTCCATCTGAACGTTAGTTTAGGCAGCACTAGGTGCCGGTCAAAAATATATAGAATGGATCAAACGGAAGCCATGCATTAAATCGAAACACGTGTTATACGTAGTTAGTAACCTGTATGTACGACCAGTGCATATTTATTTATCACTTTACAAATATAAATGCATATTAATATCAAAAGAGAGAAAACACAGAGGAAACCTTGCAATGTTCTAAAAGATGTGGCTTCTTCTTAATTTTACAATAAATATTTTGAAATAATTTAAACAATGAAAAAGTAATGCTTTAAATATTATGATTATTATTCTTAGATACATTACGTCCCTTGGTAATAAAAATTACATTCCTTAGAATTATAGCCTAACTGTATCTTAACGTTTTAGTATGAGGGAAAGAGTGATGCAATGGTGTGTGGAAAGTTGATAAGAGTTCACAATATCAATGGCTGGTTGTATAGTGAAAAAAGAAAGTTAGTTAAAAGCTATTTAACTTACAAGATTGTTTTATATGAGTCGTTATAAAGTACTAAACATGTGTGATTCCTGTCGCCATTGTATTTACCGCTTTACCGTATCTTTTGCCGATAGTGTCATATCAGGGCTTGTAATTTTGCTATTCTATTTTCTGCTTTTGATTTTCGTTGATTGTTGAATTAATTGTCTTTTTTTTTTTTTTTGGTTTTTGTATATTCCTTGCTTTGCTATTGCTCTTCATTTAAATTTCATATATATTATTATATACACATTACGTGTTGTGTAGTGCCTATAGTATATTTCTTTAACTTGTCTATATTTCTTGTCCTTGTTGTTTATTTGTAACTGTGGCGACGATGGGTCAAACCCGAAACGTGCCTTGTTTCTTGTGTATCGTTAATTTGTAAAACTGATCTAATATATTTTTATTTGTTTATTTATATTTAAACATCACTCATCTACATTATACTTAACACATTAATTATTGAGTTGGAAAACACTATGTGGCGTAGTTAAATTTTGTTCCCATTTTCACCCTGTAGGTGTATGCACAAAGTAAGCTGTAGTTTTCGTAATTGGTTACATATTTCTTTGAATATCACGTCATCTTAAAGATAAATGAATGTACTATTACAATAAGCTAAAGTATTTATGTTTATAGTTACAGTAAATAGTATTCATATTATTAATTGATTGAAAAACAAACAAAGTTTCAATTGTTTTTTTTTAATTATCAACTTACCAACATGTTGTTTGTTTCTAAGACAGTTAATGCCCTTCTGTAGGTGATTACCAAGTAGACATACTGCCTAATATTTACAGTATTGGTAGCTTACAAAATGACACCTAAACCACTTTCATAAATTCTCAAAATTTGCATGCAGACCTGGATCACGAGTTGGGACGAAACGAAAACTATTTGATGTTTGACCCTCACTAACTTTCTGCCGTTGTTTTCGTTCTTTAGTTACATTATGTCCTGCACCAATTGTAACTCACTAGAGGTGGTTGCTATTTCACGGCCCTCCTATCATAACTGCTTGTGACGGTATTGCCTCCCATGCTTTGCATTAGTGGCCCAACAGTGGCCAAGACTCAAGAGTATCTAATATGGGCTTCAATGGTGTTTTACCTTCGCACTTAATTACTCTTGGCAGATCTGTAAATAGAAGGATAATGACGCTTCTATCTCAATGGAGTATTCACGAGATATTCAGATAAGCGAAAATAATGCTGCTTTGGCTGAGCACGTTAATTCTAGAAAATGCAGAACACTTTTGTGAAGAAGTAAGCAATAAATAATCTTAGCTTGTTCAAGCTCCCACCTCTGATTTACTCAGTGGAATTCTTATTATTCTGGTATAGCTCTGTTTAGAGTGTGTGTGGTAAATTGACTGAGACAAACATGTAGTACATTTAAAATGATTAAATCAAAGTTAATCTAGTATAATTACAAAAAACAAAATGTAATAATCATTTAAGTTTTAACAATTTGAAAATAATTTGAATAGTTAAGGATCAAGAAAAAGTTATCATCACGGTCGTGATAAGATGTAAATTGTTACAAGAAGTTAAAGTGGCAGCATATATATTGAACTCAGCTGCCAATGACTGTTCTGCTCCATCTAATGGTTGGTTCTTTTACACTGCTCACGCTCGTCCCTGGTCAAGGTTGTCGGGTGTAGCTCGTTTCCCAGAAATGTCAGGGAGAGTCTACAAAGATGGTCCCTCATCTTAAAGCTTAGGCCACTGTTCCCTTCTTGTTCCAGAGATAGTACCTTCTTCTGATACCACCAATAACTGTGGTAAAAAAACAGAAACGAAACGCTCTCCTGAGTATTGCGCTTCACGTCACATACTTGTGTGTCCTCTTTCTTATTCCACCATCCCATTTAACTCAAAATTTACCCTTTTAGAGACAACATAGTGTTCCTCACAGTCTCCCTGTTAGAGACAGGATAGAGTGCATCACAGACTCTCTGTAAGAGACAAGATAGTTCCTCACAGACTCTCCGTTAGAGACAAGATAATGTCCCGCATAGTCTCTCTGTTAGAAACAAGATAGTGTTCCTCACAGAAACTCTGTTAGAGACAAGATAGTGTTCCTCACAGACTCTCTATTAGAGACAACATAGTGTTCCGCACAGACTTACTGTTGGAGACAAGGCAGTGTTCCTCACAGACTCTATGTTAGAGACAAGACAGTGTTCCTCACAGACTTTCTGTTAGAGACAAGACAGTGTTGCTCACAGACTCCCTGTTAGAGACAAGATAGTGTTAGTCACAGACTCCCTGTTAGAGACAAGATAGTGTTCCTCAAGGACTGTTATAGCTGCACTCAGAAAAAAAAAGAAACAAATAGAGCTGCCTTCAGAAGCACTAATGGAAACCGTGAGTAATTTTTTTGTCATATGTAAAAGTGCGGTGGATCCCTGCCTACTACAAGATATATGAAAATGAGAATGCAGATAGTGTTACAGACTAAAAGAGAACAAACACCAAACTAAAGTCGGAGACACATACAGGAGATAAAACCAATAATACGTAAGACGTTTAAATAAAAATTACAGAAGGATCGTCAGAGTCTGATACAGCTGAATCATACAACTCTTTGCCAAGAAGAGATGAGGTGAGTAATTTCAGACGCAAACATCATCTGATCAACAAACTGAAATCCAGACAGACAGACGTACCTATGTGGTGAAGACAAAAAAGCAATAGAGTGTATCCTCCAATGTTATTGGTTCCATAAGAGCAGCAGAGTGACAGCACAGCTTTTTCCATACAGTTAAAAGAATCTTGTAATGTTATGATGTATGTATATAAGCATTACCTCGTCATCTACACAAGCACACACATGTTTCAGAAGGCACTCAGTAAAAGCATGTTCAGTTTGTAGCCATGTTTATTTACAGAATATCGTACACGTCAAGATTCGCATTATATTACAATGTGTGGTTCGTACTTTACATCCCCCCTTTTTTGAAAAAAAAATGTGTGCAAACATTTCCAACGAAATGTTTCATGTGAGAAAGGATAAGTATGTGTAATGCTCAGTGTGAGTATATATGTCACTGTCTGTATCGGCTGGGAGGTGTCACTGTACGGCCAGAACGAGTGGTGTAAAGTGCTGGTGGTTCTGCGGAAGTCCCTGGTTTAGCTTGAGTTGGTTGTGATTTCGGAATTGGCGCTTGTTGGTTTTGTGGGGCACCAAAGTCTGGAGTTACTGCATTGTCTGTTGAAAGCATGGGAATTCTCTGTTCTGTTGTATTCTGTGGGATTTCTCTTATGTCCACTCTGTTTCGCCTCAGGAGGTTGCTGCTGCTGTCTGGTCTTAAAGTATAGCTCCTGGGTTTAGGGTTTCTGGAAATGATTGTTGCTTTTGACCATGTGTCATTGTTATGGTTGTAGGTAGTCACATGCTGACCAGGATATAATGGTGGTAAGTCTTTAGCACATTTGTCATAGTTGGATTTCTGAACTTGCTGACGATGCTGAAGTTGATCATATGTGCTGTCTCTATGTTGTGGACGGAAGTGGACCTTAGATGGTAGGAGGTCTTTAATTCTTCTATCAAACATAAGTTCTGCTGGACTGTCGATCTTACTGTCTACCGGTGTTGTTCTCCATCTCAAGAGTGCTAGGTGTACATCCTCTGTTCTTGTTTTCTTCATGATTGACTTGATAGTTTGTATCTGTCTCTCAATGAAACCATTAGATTTAGGGTATCTAGGTGATGATGTTGTGTGTTTGATCTTCCAGTCCTTAGTGAAGTTTCTGTATGCTTGACCTGAGAAATGTGGACCGTTGTCTGATCTAATTTCATCTGGGATGCCAAACATGCTGCAATACTTCTTTGTAATGTCTGCAATAACAGCTGATGGTGAGGGTTGTGGAAGTTTCTCAATGATGGGAAATTTGCTGTAGTAATCAGCAATAATAAGATAGTCATTATTGTCGATTGAGAAAATATCAGTTCCTATAATGCTCCAAGGGCTCAATGGTATGCCTGATGGTATGAGAGGTTCTCTGCACTGCCTATTTGCATGTTCTTGGCAAATTGAGCAGTTTTTACATAGTGTTTCTATGTCCTTGTTTATCTGTGGCCAGTAAACATCTTTCTTTGCTCTCAGTTGTGTCTTCACAATACCAAGGTGACTATTATGGAGCTGTTTAAGGATGATATCGCGTTGTGTTTCTGGTACAACAATGCGATCTCCTTTAAGGATCAGACCATCTTCGATGCTTAACTCGTCCCTCATCGAGTAGTATGGACGGATGTGTGTTGGAACTTCCCTGATAGAGCTTGGCCATCCATGGTATATCAGTTCTTTGAGAGAGTTAAGGATAGGATCTATCATTGTGTCTTCTCTGATGTGTTCAAGCCGATTATCGCTAAACTTGACAAAATCAGCTTTGATGTTTGGGGTAAGATCTGCTGTCTTGTTGGGGTTTGGTAGTCTGCTGAGAGCATCTGCAAGACCTATATCCTCTCCTGGGATATACTGAATATTAAAATCATAACCTTGTGTTTCCAATAACAGAGCTTGTAGTCGTGGTGGTGCTGAAGCTATTGGTTTTTTATGAATCATCTCAAGTGGCTTGTGATCTGAGAGAATTGTAAATGGGCGGTTGAAAAGAAATGTGTGCAAGCGTTTGATTCCAAAACGTACAGCTAGCATTTCTCTTTCAATGTTTGCAAGTTTCTTTTCGCCAGAACTTAATGATTTGCTTGCGTAAGCTACAGGACGAAGTTCTTTCGCATAGTGTCCTTCAGGATTTTTGTCTGGTTGCAAAAGTGCTGCTCCTAGGCCTTTCAGACTGGAATCAACCATGAGAAAAGTGGGTGCTTGCATGTCATAGTATTTCAAGCATGCATCAGATGATATGAGGGTCTTCAAGTGGTTGAATATGTGTTGGTAGTCTTCTGACCATTCATACGGAGTTTCATTCTGTAGTAGAGATCGCAAAGGTTCTGCAGCAGCTGACAAATTTGGTATGAATTGTGCTAGGAAATTGACAGCACCTAAGAATTGTTGCAGTTCCTTCTTTGTAGCTGGTGTTGGCATGTCATGAATATCTTCAACCTTTTTAGGGTCTGGTTTTACACCATTCTGGGTGTACAGCAATCCAAAAAATTGTATCTCCGTTGCCTTAATTGTACACTTTTTGCTGTTGAATGTTAGCCCATTGGCCTGTGCTACATGCATCAAGTTAATCAAGTTACGGTCGTGTTCTTGTTCTGACCTGCCGCAGACTACAATGTCATCCGCAATAGCCACTGTACCAGAACATTGCTCAACAATGTTGTCAATCTTCTGTTGGAAGATGTCTTGTGATACATTCAAACCAAATGGGAGTCTCTTGAAACAATATCTGCCGAATGGTGTTCGAAAAGTTGTAAGGAGTTGACTTTCCTCTGCTATCTCAACACTCCAGTATCCGTGTACAGCATCTAGTTTAGAAAAATATTTGGCATTGTGGAATCTGTGAGTTATCTCTTCCACTGTATGCATTTTGTGTGGACTGTTGTTTAAGTGTTTTGGGTCAAGGCAAACCCGAAGAGAACCATCCTGCTTCAGAACGGTTGTGATACTACTACACCAATCAGAATGCTCTTCAACCTTTCTAATAACATCATTCTGCACCATCTTTTCTAGTTCTGTGGCAAGTTTCTGTTTAACATGTATAGGATACTTTCTAGGTGGGTCTATCTTTGGCTCAGCGTTGTCTTTTAAAAAGAATCTTGCCTTTCCTGGAAGTTTGCCTATTCTGTCGAACTGTTCTGGGAATCGCTGTTTAAGGTCATCTACTCCAGTGAGGTGTAGAGTAAGATGTTCTTTTTTGTCAGCTTTAATGTTGTTAATAGTTACCACACTCAGCTTTTCGCACATTGGTAAACCCAAAATTGCAGGTCCTTCAACATCTACCAAGTAAAATGTTGACGATGTCCATTCAGAGTCTCTGTATAAACATTCAAGTGTTACTGCTCCGAAACAGTCTATACTTGTGCCATTGTAAGCTCTTAGCTTTGTCCTGCCACTCCTACGTTTTACATCCCTTGTGGGAAATCCTTGCTCATCCACCTTGTAAGGCATGATCTGTCTGAATATTCTTAAGGGTAGAGTGTTACCTTGGGCACCTGTGTCTATCTTGAACCGAATAATTCTTTCTTTGTGCATTTTAATTCCTGGTATTCGGAATTGTACCTTGCAGAAAGCCTGCGTTCTCTTTGGTTCATTACTGAAAGTTAGTATCTTCACAGTATCAAAAGTGGAAGGATCATTTCTTTCACTGGAGTCAAGGTCCTCAGTCATCATAGAGTGTGTTTGTTTTGACGACTTTCTGCTGTGAAGTTTGTGTTGAGCACTGTCTTGTTTCCTCTTGAAACATAATTTTATCCAGTGGCCCCTCTTTCTGCAGGAATGACATGTAGAGTCTTTAGCTGGACAGTGGTTTTGTATGTGGTTTAGGCCACAACATTTACACATAGCACCTCTGCTTGTGTTGTGTCTTTCTTGTTGCTTCGAACCGGTTGCTTTTTTTTGTTTGGGTTTATAGCTTTTTACTGCATCCACCTGGGCTGTTACTGTACCTTGCTGAATTTGTTTAATGTTTAGTGCTTGTGCCTCGTGTTTCCTGCCTTCATCCAGAAGTTGTTGTAACGTTAGTGTATCACTCTGGCTCAGTATCCATTTCTGGAACTCTGGCATTGGTGTGCTGAGAAGGATCTGTTCGATAATTCGCTCTTTTTCTTCTTCTTTGTTAAATTTGCATACACTTGTTTTCTCCTTGATGCGAGTGAAAAAATCATCTAGACTTTCACCAGGTTTCTGTCGCAGGTGGTGAAGTTCTAATCTTGCCGCTCTAAAGTTCGTGTGCTTTATTATCAGACGTTTTTCAAATTCGTCCAATATGGCTGCGGGGTCTGTCGCCGACTCCACAGGCATGGCGGTAGCAAAACTGTTGTAAATTTTCAAACCTTCATCGTCCAATGCTTCTAGGATATATGGAGTTATGGTTTGTCCTTCCAGACCAGTGGTCTTGGAATATAGATCTATGCGTTGGCGCCATAACAAGAAAGCTTCACTCTTATCATCTTGACCGGCGAATCTCATTTGCGGTGCGTTGCGATATTGTTTCGCCGCCATGGCTGACCGCGATGACGAAAATTAGCCGAATACTGTACTAACGTGTTATCGTGTAGCTGTTTTGCGTCAGTCCGGTATCGACCGCTGCCACCATGTAATGTTATGATGTATGTATATAAGCATTACCTCGTCATCTACACAAGCACACACATGTTTCAGAAGGCACTCAGTAAAAGCATGTTCAGTTTGTAGCCATGTTTATTTACAGAATATCGTACATGTCAAGATTCGCATTATATTACAATGTGTGGTTCGTACTTTAATGTATTCATATTACAAATCTGAGATGGACTCCCAACTTTGTAAGAGAGATAGGTGATACAATTCTCTCAAAAATAAACGTATAGATAATGTTTTGGGGATAGAATTGCCTACATGAACTCCAAGTTAAACAAACGTTAAAATATCCAGATTATAAAACAAAATGAACAGTCTCCAAAAAATTCATATTATATAAATACTATACCCCATACTCTCCGGGTATAAAATTATTGTAGCCCATACACTCAGAATTATAGAAGCATTGTATCCCATACTTTAAAAATTATGAAAATGTATTATATGGACTTCGGGTTATAGAATCATCTTACTACATACGCCCCGGGTTATGAAAATACCCATTGTTGCAAAATTTGTTCCCAACACATTGCAAATCCACGTTCCAACACATTGCAAAGTCGCCTCGCGCAGTTTTATGGACCAATCGTCTGTCGCGCATCGCGGGGCCAGCTGATCCTATGTTAACCATTATTATAACAAAATGGAGTTGTATAGACAAACCTAGATTTGTCGAAGAGACGTCGGCAATCAGGAATGATAAATAGGAGCAGAATGGAAGTAATGTGAAAAGGATGTCACCTTTTATTCCAGGAGAGGTTTATGAATAAATTCATATAAGGAACAACGGTATGAGTTTTTCATTTACTGAGATAAAGGCTGATTACTGCTGTCTACAGTTGAATTGAAAAGTATGTAAACCCACCTCTGACAATAATAGAACATTCTAAAAGTAACAGTTTGTGGAATTACATGGATAGGAAGGTAGAGATATATCAGCTGTATAAAACAAGATATTGTGGAACGGAATGGATAGTATATAAGCCGAGGATGAGTAAGCGAAAGTTTCAAGGGACACACAGATCTTGTGAAATCGCTGCTTCAGGGAAGAAATTTCAGCTCGAGTTTTAGACTGTGACGTCAGTACCCCTCTGCCGTTCGCCAGACCCAGATAAAAGAGCGGAGCGCTAAATTGAAAGGACACATTGAAAGTAAAGTTGAGACAGACTGGAGGCAGAGTTCACCACTACATCTTTACCATCTGAATTGTGAGCGCATCTCCAGAAAATTCTAGTCCAGGTCTGAAGTCTGAGGGTAAGCTAAAATTATGATAACTATCATGTATATAATTTCTTTATTGCAGGTTAATATATTGTGATAAACGAGCGCAAAGGCCTTATTGCTCCATCTTTTCCTACATTCTTCATACTGTATTTTCTCCGACATTTGCTCTCTCATCTCATATTTGCGATCCACATTTGCTATTTCATTGTTGTGATTACTCGCGACCGGTATCTAGAGAACCACATTTGTTCTTTCATCGGGGGGAAATAAAGTCCTTTGATTGAGTCCACATGCCTGACATTATCATTTGAAGCCCACATTGTATCGTGATAAATCTGGTAAAAACACATATGGTCATCCTAATCAAACTGTAATTTCTGTGACACCACATTGGACGCCCAGATTGGCCAGGGGAAAACGTGGCCGCGGTTCAGACAAGCGTGGGTTGACCACATTGAACGCCCAGCTTGGGCAGGGTGACTTCCAGAAATATATAATACCGCATAATCTACTAGAGTGAGGCAGTCCAGGTTTTTACCTTGTGAGGAAGAGATCAAACCCAAAAACGCATAGCCTAATACACGTGTTTATTCAGAGTGGATGATAATTCAGTTCCGTGATTAATTGTGTTCTTAAAGGATTTTGCGAAGGGAAAAGAAGGTTAGTAGATCTTATACTTATTAATACATTTTCTTAATTTTGTTTATTTTAACCTCACAGCTAAAATGTGCGGAAGATAAAGTTTCAAATAATTCTTGGCATAACTGATTAATAAAATCAGAAGATTTTCATAGAGATGATAGGATGATAGAAGGTAATTAATAGTTCATATTTCACCTTTATCATCATCACAGTCTCCCATATGCACACACTCTCATGCACAAGATATTTAACATCATTAGAATTGAACTCAGAGAGAGGGAGATGAATAATGAGCAGTAGTTTAAATGAAAGTCAACCAGTGATGTTAAATGTGAAAAACTTACGAAGACTTTTGTGTGTCTTCAGTTCATCAGAAGTCTGAGTCTACACGCAACGTGTCTGACGTCTAACCAGAAATAAGTTATCAAAAAACGGACATTTGGCTAGCAGAATTCGCCATAGGACATCTTTCATTCCTCAATTTAAAAGGAATATTGTCTCACCCACAAGTCATAAGGTGGACGCAGCATTTTTCGTCACCATATACTGCTTGCTCACAAGTTCAATACAGAGTTATCACAAGTTCAATACATCGTTATCACAAGTTCAATACAGAGTCATCATAAACTCTAATCACTCGAAAGATCATTATTATCTGAAGTCAAGCAAAAGAGCTCAAAAGAGGAATCGCATATTTATACCACGTGCAACACACTCTTAAGCGCATTTTATGAAGCAGACTCGAAAGTATATGAATCACGACTACATACGCAAGATTATGAGTCTACATATCACTAACATTTCGTGAAGATATCCAGTCTGACCAGTACCGTCGGGAGATTAGACCACAGACCTTTTGTTCATATGACAACTATTAACTGTTGATCCACACTACAGAGATATACTCAAACAGTAAAGGAATATACATAAATATCTCGTCAGCGTTCTCCGTACGACAACAGTATTCATCAGAACGTCCTCGACTTAGAGATACCCCATTCGACATAACGTATAACAACTTGGGACATTTTATGCATACATGTGAATCCTCATATCTAGGAGAAGCATTTAGAGACACATGGACTGTGTAGAGTACTCACCATTTTGGTAACACGTATCATATCACATCATCATTTCACTCTACACCAGTTCATCCTTAATTAACTATTACTTAATTAACTGTAATTTTTATTATCTCATCTGTGTGTTTTGTGTGAATCGTCTTTCACCATCATCACGTTCTAACCATTACTAACCCTATATGTGTGGATATTTCATTAATAAACCCAACGATCAGTTGATCATTATCAAGAGTTTGTTAATGTATCACTCGTGCTGTCGGTGTTACATATTCACCTATAGGAACCTTTCTCTACTCAGATGAGGTTGGGGGCTTTTTCTTTACGGGATCTAAGGGCAGAAGCTAAGGTCGTGGGGAAACAGAACTCTTTCCATAATTTATTAGAAAACACTGTCTAGTGGAAAGCATTCGCATTCCTGTCTTCTTGTCCCTATCTCGAATAGGTCTTTTTTTTTCTTTCTTAACGAGCCAATTTCTAGAGACCTTATATCTAATATCTCATAGACTATTCCTGGCAAAAACTACTGTCGTAGTTGCCCCAGTGACACACCACACGACATATATAATGTGTATTAATTTTGTGTAGATGCTAAGAATGGCATCAGTATTTAAATTTGAACCTGACGTGGTTTGGAAAGATCAAGCTATAAAAAATTAAAGGATGTACAGGAGAGGAACAAACCAGATGATGGTTATTACTAAATACGTAAATACTAATCCTGTATCATTGAAATGATGTCACTTACTATGATTTTATAACTTTGACATCTGATGACTGACTAGTCTGACATATGTGCTAGTCAGTTACAATTAATTGAAATGTTAATACTACTGTATCACTGAAATGATGTTACTTACTATGACTACAACTTTGACATCTGATGACTGACTAGTCTGACATCTGTGCCAGTAACTGGGCCAGGATTTTCACAGTCTGACTATTTCTATGATATCCATATACCAGTGCTTATTTCTAAGACTGGGATATTACTTGTAAGACCAGAACTCTTTACTGGCATACTATCCTGGTATTATATGATACACCTGGATATTCATCTGCTATCAATATTCTTACATAATAACATAACTTAATAAAACCTCCCGCTACATTGGGGTCTCGTTCGCGAGATATCTTTGATATTCCAGAGCCAACTTTCTGTTTCTGCTGTGTAGAAAAAAATTTTTTATATAATTTTTTTGGAAAGAGTTAACAAAGTAGGAAATAAAATTTTTTAGGAGTACCATTGAGTACAGATCCAAAAAGCTGTTTCATATATGGTGATGTCAGTTTAATTATCTTTAATTTTAATTAAGTTAATTATATTGTAGTAATTTAGTTGGAGTAAGACAGCTTACCCTACTAGGCTACAGATACATCATGGCTGACGTGGTCAAGTTTAGGTCTGCTACACTGCAGGTGGGAAAGGAGTTTGGCATGAGTGGTGATGCTCTGATCCAGTATGCCACGACTGAGTGTGATAAGTATATGGACAGAGAAGAAAAGAAATGTGAAGCAGAGAGAGAAGCCAAGAAATTTGAAGCAGAGAGAGAAACCGAGAAATTTGATGCAGAGAGAGAAGCCAAGAAATTTGAAGCTGAGAGGGAAGAAAAGAGATTAATGTTGGAAGCTGAAGTTCAAGCAAAAAAGGTAGAAGCTGAGAGGGAAGAAATGAGGTTACAAGCAGAGAGAGACCATGAGCTGAAAATGAGACAGCTTGAACTTGAACTTCAGGCTGCTACTAGCACCCATGATAATAGCTCACCTCACTCTGAGAATAGCTCTAACCAGAACACGGCAAATGGAGCGATGCGTTTTCACCTGGATCCATTTATTGAAAAGGAGGTCGCAATTGAGTCGTACCTGGATAGGTATGAAAGGCTTGCCTCTACATATGGACTGGAAACGGAAAAATGGAGTTTAAAGTTATCTCGGGGATTGAGAGGTATTTCATATATTGTGTTTCTGAAACTCCCCAAAGAAGATCAGGAAAATTATGAAATCCTAAAGCAAGCATTACTTATTCGTTATGAAAAAAACTCAGAGGCTTATAGGAAGAAATTTAGAACTTCTAAACTTCTACCCGAAGAAACCTATAACCAGTTCTCAGCTAGACTAGAAACGTATTTGGTGAAATGGAGTAGTTTAGGTAAGTATCAGAAAACCGGTACTTGTGCGTTAATTCACCGGGTAATAATTATTTTGCAAATTTATTGCCCAAACCGATCACCGTACTATTTCTTGACTGAAAACGTGACATTTCACATTGTGAGCTCTCCCCCATTTGTAGTGTAGAATTTTTTTTTCTTAAATTTTTTTTCCCTTAAATTATGTGTTTTGGCGCGGCTTTGGAGCGGCAAATCTTATCGTGCCATTTGTCATTTGATAGCGGTCCAGAGACGTGGAAGATGAATTTACTGGAGGTGACAGATTTTACACGTAACAAAGAGAACTGTGTGAAGTTTTTGCAGAATCGGGGCATTCTACACACCGTCTGACTGTGTGCTAACAATCACCAGATGAGTTTGTCCTTGTCAGTTCGCCAAGATCGCTAGAGATGTCACATATGTACACAGGATATACCTATTCGTTCTGGCACATGGTTACAGGGCGCACGTTTATCCTTCAGGCAGATTATTCTGTTCATTTACTGTTGGAGTAAAGAGATGACTAGCATTGATTTCTGTAAATCAGATCTAGGAATTGCCAATCACGCTGTCATTAAATGGAACAGCAACCTCCGTGAGGTTTGTGCAAATGTACGCATTGCAAATCCCGCTGTAATTGGCGGTCCCAATACCACGGTAGAGATAGACGAAAGTGTCTTCACACGCAGAAAAAATAACGTCGGTCGTGTATTTCCACAGCAGTGGGTATTTGGTGGCCTATGTCGTGAAACAAATGAGTGTTTCATGGTTCCAGTGCCGGACCGCTCAGCGGCTACACTTATGCCCCTTATCATAGCCAACATTCGTCCTGGTACGACAGTTGTTTCTGATCAATGGCGCGCATATAGTACCATTCAGAATTTGCCAGGTTTAACTCACCGAACGGGGAATCATTCTGCAAATTTTGTCGACCCAAATACAGGGGCAAATACACAACGAATAGAGAGATTGTGGAAATCTGCAAAAGAACGCAACAAACGTCAGAACGGAACACACAGACACATGTTAGATTCCTACATGTGTGAATTTTTGTGGCGACATCGGAATAAAGTTCGTCAGTCAGACCCGTTCGACAGTATACTGCTTGACATTGCAGAATTTTGGCCTCCTCTGTAAATTATGCAGCTACGAACGAACATGTGTATGTCCTGATATGTGCCAAGCTTCAGCGATCTTTGGTAATCTGTTCCCCTCACGGTCCTTTTCAGGGCCCACAAAACTGCACCTACCACCGTCCTATTCAGGGCCCACAAAACCCACAAAACTATACCCACCACGGTCCTTTTCAGGGCCCACAAAACTGCGCCTACCACGGTCTATTCAGGGCCAACAAAACCCACAAAAATTTACCCACCACGGTTTTTTTACAGGACCCACAAAACTGGACCACGGTCCTGTTTAGGGCCCCCAAAACCAACAAAACTGTACCCTGGCAAGAAAGCCTTTATTTGTTTTCACCGCTGGGTGTGGAGGGCTGGGTGGAGTGTTGGTCCCCTCCCTCACTATACACTGATCCTTGTCAAATATTTACCTAATCAGAGCCGGATTAACGTAGTAGCAAAAGTAGCATATGCTACGAGCCCCTTTCTTTTAGGGCCCCGCGCCAATAAATATGTACATCATTTTTTGGTCATCTTCTAATACGAGCGTTGAACCAATGATCTTGTGATGTATGCCATCTTTAGCGCCTTTTCATTTGATGTCACGAAATTGTGAGAGAAATAGCATAACATGGTGACTTAGTGTGACTCTTTATTACTTTGATCTTAACTGTTTGCGTACAGAAGCAGTCATTTTCGAGAGATGGGATCTACCTAGCTATAAATGGGTACTTAACTTTGAGTTAGGGAAGGAAAAGACAGTGAGGAAGGAAACTGGTCTCCCCACCTCTCGATGCTGGACCTAGTATGGTGAAGTCTCTAACATTCCATAACCAGCTGTAAATGGGTACCTGACTCTGATCCTGAGTTAGAGAAGGCAACGGCAGCGAGGAAGGGAACAGGTGTCACGCATCAGTCAAACCAGCTGTAAATGGGTACCTCACTCTGATCTTGAGGTAGAGAAGGCAACGGCAGCGATTTCCCTTGTTTCCGGTGTACCGTTAACTTGTAGAACTGATTCAATTCCGTTCTATTGGTTTATAAACTTTTTAAAAAAAATACGGGGGGGGGGGGGGGGTTGAGGGCGGGTCTGTCGTAAGCGTCTCAACTATGAATGCAAGAGACACGCTTTTTTTTTAACTTGCCTCCCAAATCACAATGTGAAATCAACATTTTTCGATCAAGAAAAAGTACGGTTCTCAGTTTTGGTAATAAATTTCCAGAATTTGATTTAACCGGTGAATAAACGCACAAGTACCAGAAAACCTATGAGGATCTGAAAGAAATGGTTATGTTAGAGCAAGTGAAAGATTCCATGCCTCAAGAAATGAGGAAATTCCTTATGGAACAAGGAGCAGAGAGGCTGGAAGACATTTTGAGATGTGCAGAGAGATACCAAGCAGCTCAAGCTGAACTGGTAGGAACAAAAATAAAAGATTTGAAAGGACAAGAACCCTCAGACTCAGGAAAGAAGGGAGAACCCTAGTGCACCCTGATCAACTTACCACGGAGACAGTGGAAATACAAGGGGCAACTAAGGGAACAGCAACCATGACACTTCCAATAGCTAGGATCAATGTGAAATCTCGCTACGTGGAAGAATTGATAACAGCAGCAGTGATAGATGACCCTATATACCCGCTGATATTGGGGTGTAGGTATGTATTTATGGGTGACCCAATAAAACCTGTTGTCATGGCAGCAGTCCAGACCAGGTCGAGCACCAAAAACGAGGAGGAAAATCCTAACAATACTCGTCCAGAGCAGATGAAAAAGGCTCAAACAGGAGATGACACATTGAAGCCTTGTTTTAGCAAATTGCCAGAGGCCCATAACCCTCCAGAGAAAGGAGACTTGTATATGAAAAATGGACTACTGTATAGAAAAGCTGTTACAGAACCTCAAGGGCATGGACAGATGGTAGTGCCAAAATCATACAGGGAGAAAGTTTTGGAGCTGGCACATGCTATTCCATTTAGTGGACACAAGGGAATTGATGCACAAGTCAACGGATAGCTTGTCACTATTACTGGCCAGGGATCACGGAAGATATCAAAAGATATGTGAAATCTTGTCCAGAGTGTCAACGTGTAGCCCCAAACATAGGACTGCACCAGCAACTCTTGGAGAGATGCCAATCATGGGTACTCCATTCGAGAGAGTTGCAGTGGATATTGTTGGACCCCTCACTAGGACTAAGAGAAGGAATAGTTATATCCTAACTCTGGTTGATACATGCTATATGTGGGGAGAGGCCGTAGCCATGGCATCTATAGATTCTAAGCATGTGGCAGAGGCACTGTTGACAATATTCACCAGGTTAGGATTCCCACATCAAATAATGACTGACAATGGTTCTCAGTTCAAGGGAAAGCTAACCCAAGAAGTGTTCAGGATATTTCAAGCCAAACATTATCATTGCTCTCCTTATCACGCACAAAGGAACGGTCAAGTTGAGCTGCTCAATGTTACACTCATTTCTATTCTCAGAAAGATGGCAAGTGAAAAACCTGAAACTTGGGATGTATACTTACCCGATGCATTATTTGCCTATCGGGAAGTCCCACACAATTCCACAGGAATGGCACCGGGAACATTGTTGTTTAGCCGGCCTATAAAAGGTCCACTGGAATCATTGCTGCGGACTTGGACAGATGAGAAGGCAGAGGAAAGTGTCACCTCATCAATTCAGTATGTAAATGAGTTGACATCTCGACTGAAAACTGGCTGGAAATTGGCTAATGACAATCTTCGCAGAGCCAGAAGGAAGCATGCTGAATACTATAACAAGAAAGCAAAGGATAGGGAACTTGATGTTGGAGAAAGAGTGCTTCTTCTTTTGCCCAGCAGTAACAACAAACTGCAGATTGGTTGGCAGGGTCCATATAAAGTGCTAGAGAAATTATCTAGGACTAATTACAAAATTGACAAGAAGGGCAAAGAAAAGGTGTACGATGTCAATCTGTTAAAGAAATATTATGACAGAACATCAACTGAGGTAGCCCATATGATGACTCTGGTCATCGCAACTGAAATGAAGCATGAACCACTAACCTCAATAGAGTATCCATTGAGACCGACTGAGACTTATGAACAAGTCAAAATTAGTACTCAGTTAACTCAGGAACAGAAGGAGCAAGTTAAAAAGGTACTAAAACAAATGCAGATGTGTTAACAGATAAAACGGGGTGCACCAAATTATTGAAATATGACATGAAGGTCATCGATCCAACACCGATCTGCATGAAGACCTACCCTATACCATATGCTAAGGCACAGGCATTGAAGGAAGAAATTGATTATTTGTTGCAAGAACAATTCATCTCTAAGTCAGATTCGCCTTACAGTTCAAGTGTTGTACTGTTGAGAAAACCAAGCGGAGAACACCAACTCTGTATCGATTACCGGAAATTGAATGCGATCACTGAAACCCAAGCTGATCCACTACCGGATACCAATCAGCTGTTCTCGACGCTAAGTACAGCGAAATATTTCTCTAAGGTCGACTTAAGTAAGGGATATTACCAGATTCCTGTCAAACCCGAGATCCGACATATGCTGGCTTTTAGCACTTCGGATGGCCACTACGAATTTAATGTGCTACCATTCGGGTTGAAAAACGCACCAAGCGTATTTTCAAGGATGATGAGGAAATTGCTGGAGCCCTTGAAAAACTCAACCATCACCAACTTTATGGATGACATTCTCATTGCCACTGAAACATTTGAGGATCATCTACATTCCTTATCTCTGTTACTGGATAGACTCAGAGAGGCAGGTTTGACTGCTCGTCCAACTAAGTGTGTTATTGGATGTCAGGAATTAGAATTTTTGGGACATACAATTTGTCGTGGAAACATGTCTCCTGATCCCAAAAATATAGAAAAGTTAAGGAATGCACCTAGACCACAGACAAAAAAGGATGTGAGGTCGTTTGTATCATTAGGTGGATTCTATCAAAAATACATCAAAGACTTCAACACCTTATGTGCACCTCTGACTGACCTGACAAAGAAAGGAAAACCTGACACAATAAAGTGGACAGCAGAGTGTGAGCATGCTTATTCAGAATTGAAGCATAAACTCACCAGTATGCCTATTCTGAAGTTGCCAGAGATGATGCAAGAGTTTATAGTACGGACTGATGCAAGCAATCTAGGAATTGGTGCAGCTCTATTGCAAAAGTCTCAGACACCGCCTGAGGAACTGTTTCCTGTTGCGTATGCCAGCCGCAAGTTGAACTCTGCAGAAAGGAATTACTCTACTATAGAGAGGGAATGTTTAGCATTGGTGTGGGCCATCAATAAGTTTCAACCCTATTTGTATGGCAAGCCATTTGTTGTCCAGTGTAATCATCAACCCCTGGCATTCCTGGCCTCGTCACGTCATGCAAATAGTCGCTTGCTAAGATGGTCATTATTGATTCAGCCATATTCCTTCACTATTGAATATATTCCCGGAAAACAGAATGTGGGTGCTGATTTTCTCAGTCGCCATCCCACAGAATTAGAACAGGATAGAAGGAAGGAAAACTAACCCCTGAATGATCGATTTGCAACTGTATTGTACCCAATAGTTAAGCTAGATAGCATCCAGCTTAAAATATGGGGGAGCACTGTCGCAAAAGTTGGTTCCAATACATTGCAAACGCGGCTTCGCGTAGTTTTACGGACCCATCACCTCTCGCTTATCACAGGGCCGGCAGCTTACAAAATGGAGGTGTATAGACAAACCTAGATTTGTCGAAGAGACGTCGGCAATCAGGAATGATAAATAGGAGCAGTAAACCCACCTCTGACAATAATAGAACATTCTAAAAGTAACAGTTTGTGGAATTACATGGATAGGAAGGTAGAGATATATCAGCCGTATAAAACAAGATATTGTGGAACGGGATGGATAGTATATAAGCCGAGGATGAGTAAGCGAAAGTTTCAAGGGACACACAGATCTTGTGAAATCGCTGCTTCAGGGAAGAAATTTCAGCTCGAGTTTTAGACTGTGACGTCAGTACCCCTCTGCCGTTCGCCAGACCCAGATAAAAGAGCGGAGCGCTAAATTGAAAGGACACATTGAAAGTAAAGTTGAGACAGACTGGAGGCAGAGTTCGCCACTACATCTTTACCATCTGAATTGTGAGCGGATCTCCAGAAATTTCCAGTCCAGGTCTGAAGTCTGAGGGTAAGCTGAAATTATGATAACTATCATGTATATAATTTCTTTATTGCAGGTTGGTATATAATGTGTATTAATTTTGTGTAGATGCTAAGAATGGCGTCAGTATTTAAATTTGTACCTGAGGTGGTTTGGAAAGATCAAGCTATACAAAATTAAAGGATATACAGGAGAGGAACAAACCAGATGATGGTTATTACTAAATATGTAAATACTAATTCTGTATCATTGAAATGATGTCACTTACTATGACTATATAACTTTGACATCTGATGACTGACTAGTCTGACATATGTGCTAGTCAGTTACAATTAATTGAAATGTTAATACTACTGTATCACTGAAATGATGTTACTTACTATGACTACAACTTTGACATCTGATGACTGACTAGTCTGACATCTGTGCTAGTCAGTTACAATTAATTGAAATATTAATGCTTCTACTGTATCACTGAAATGATGTCTTTACTTACTATTATTGTATAACTGTGACATCCGATGACTGACTGGTCTGACATCTGTGCTAGTCAGTTACAAGTCTAGCCAGATACTAGCCAAGGCTGATATGATGTTTCAGGTTCCATGTAATAACTCAAACCAGACTGTCAAGTATCAGAAGCCTGTGTTGTTCATCAGAGGCTATCCCACAAAAGTGCAGGACCCCAAAGAGTGAACTTCAACTGGTCATTGGCATCTCTATAGTTGGGTCTGCCAATGCTGATAATACAAGTGACAGTTCAGTGTCAGCAGTATCAAGTTTCTAAGATAAGTGCCATTTAAGACACTGACAAACTATATATGAAACAACAGCAAATATTTGTGAAAAGAAACAACCTTCTGCAAAAGTATTCAAATTATTGTAGAATTCAGTCAAATGATGACAGTAATGTGTAAAGTCACAGGACTAAGAGAACAGTGATATAATTATAGTGATTCCAGTATTCATTAACTTTATTATACAAGAGGGGAGCCGCGCTAGCGTAGTGGTTACAACACCGTTCTGGCGACCGGGTGATACAGGATCAAACCCGGGCGACGGCATTTGAGGATTTTTCGTCGACCGGGATTTGGACTGGATTAACTCGAGACCTGGCGAGTACATTTGAAGGAGTGTCGTCGACCAGGGACTGGCGGCTCCTGAGCCGACCCAGCTGCAATGGGTACCTCCGAAATCGGCGAGTATTTGCCTGAATGGCGAGGGACACCTGTCTCTGTACAAGAAATAAAGGGATACTCACGTAAAATCAATGTCAGGTTAGACATAAATAATAACCTGAGATTTCGCCTCGAGTATTAGCGGGCGTACGATGAAAAAAAAAAAAAAAAATTATACAAGAGGATAGTGTTCAAGATCCTGAAGTCTAAAAGACAATACTACTTATTAACATTGCTGAATGACTGTTTTCAAGCAAATAAATTTTCCACAAGGACAGACAATCATACCAAAACATTAGTTTAAAAATAACATTAATTGTGTGAATATTTTGTGTATATTTTAATGCTCATTTCCAAATCGCAGAAATAGAAGATTAATGTAAATATTAAAAGATTATAATTGTACCTGAGGACTTATTCACTTTTTACACTTGTGTTTAAAGTATATGTTCATTTTATTTTATCCCCTAGAAATTAATTAATCATAAGATAGTCACAGGGAGGAGACACCTTAAATCCTGGTACTACTTCTTACCAACTGGGCCAGGATTTTTACAGTCTGACTATTTCTATGATATCCATATACCAGTGCTTATTTCTAAGACTGGGGTATTACTTGTAAGACCAGAAATCTTTACTGGCATACTATCCTGGTATTATATGATACACCTGGATATTCATCTGCTATCAATATACTTACATAATAACATAACTTAATAAAACCTCCCGCTACACCCATTACGCTCCAGTTTATAAAACCATTGTATCCCATACGCTCTATGTTTTACTGGAACCCGATAGATTAGTAACAATGTATCCTGCCGAATATGTCGCTGAATACCACTGAGGAAGAGTGGGCATTAGACCAGTTACACGATCCTTTAAAAAAGAAACTAAAACAAAGACATTAAATTCAAAAACAGCACAAGTGTAACAGATGTAATCATGCGTGCATCTTAGCAGCCATGAGGACAAAGTTGGAGCAGCAGACAATGATCTAAAAATTAAGAATGAAACACCCAAGAGGATCCTTTATTGCACTGAGAAAAATACGGAAATAAAATGAAATCCAGTCCAACATAAAAATTAACAATCTACAACTCATATAACAGGCATTACTACTTGTATGGTCTTAAAACATGGAGAACAAGAAAACGATAACAAGAAAGATACACACTTTCAAAAATGAGGGATTGCGCATAAAGAAAACAGAAAGATTGGAGATTTGAAGAGTAGATGTTGAGTTGGGTAGGGCACATTGAGAAAGTCTCTTTTCTGAAATCTTCAGAGTAAGCGAATAAGAGTTAGACGAATAGGATCAAAGGAATTGAAGACATACCTCTTCCACTTCTTCTTCTTTTACTAGTATCTGCCTGGTGGCTAATGCGATTATGTATCTCCACAACTTCCAAACGCCAGTGTTATTTATGAGTTTTGTTGTTGACGTTTTTGCCATGTCATGATGACAAACTGTCCAGTACTTTCTCTCTTTGTCGTATTCTGCCACTTTTGTCTTCAATCTTAATAATGACAATTGTCTTGATGTGAAGCTTAGTATCTGTTGAAATGGATGAAACAACCGCACCACTTTTTTTGGGAAAATACGGAAAAAACATGCTTTGTAATGTGCTTGCAGTGAAAGTTATTTTGGGAATCGTCAAGTAGAGGCCAATAATCTTTGTTTGATTTAGATTTCACACATCTCTTTGCGTGTAACCCATCAACAAATTATAGAGAATTTTAATAATTCAGTTTTATAATACTAGAGTTTTTCATGTTAACGTTAATGTTAGCGCTGTGTTAACATTAAAGACAGGATTTACGTTATAAAAAACAAACAAACAAACATTTTCACACCATAGCCGATGTAAGAAGAGACGGTAAATCACAAAGGAATACCATTTCTTTAGCATATATATTCCTCTTGTGTTTAGTTTGTTCATTTATTTCAGCGTTTGGCTCGATGGTTTCTGAAGATCTTTAAGATCCCATTTACTTGGCAGATCAGTTTCACAATCAGGACTATCTATCTGCAATGTCTCAGTACTTACCGAAGCTCAATATTGGTACAACAATCATGCTACACTGAAACCTGGGATTCGAATAAATGTCTATTAAACGTCACCAAATTAGTTGTATACGATAACTGGGTACTCGCGTAGAGTAGTGGAATTGAAAGGGCACGACACCAGTGTGGAACAGATGACAAGAACCATACAAGTACCAGCGGAACAAGACGCTGGCGAGGTATTCGACAGACATTGGTTAAACCTGTTGACATTCTTAGCGGCGAGACCTTGTTCTAGAAATCCCAGAGGGAGCTGATAACATGTGACACGTGGAAGACATGGTGTGTGTTTTTTGACGGTCTATGCTCATAGGGAACTGATGAGTTTTGATAGAACTGAAATTATTTAACCAACATTACAGAATAACTTAACCATGATAATGGTTAGCGATTCAGCTTTAAGATTTATGGTTAGGTTATAACGCCACGAAAGAAAAAATACAGCCCCTGCCTTAAGAATCAGAGTTTTATTGTTGAATCGGGTCGGTGGCGAGTGTGCAAGAGAGTGATCAAATATCACAACATCAGCATCATCATCTCGCCCGCCCTATCACAATATTGTGATAGGGTGGGTCGAGATGGTGATTATGATGTTGTGATATTTGATCACTCTCTTGCACACTCGCAACCGACCCTAATCAACAATAAACTCTGATTCTTAAGGCAGGGGCTTTATTTATTTCTACAACCCTGTCAGTGGCACTAAGCACGCACAGCAAACATTAAACATATAAACCAACGAACATAACAAACACCCAGACAGTGCTCGATTGCTAATCTGAAGAAGCAAACAAAGCAACGACTAGTTAAAATCATGGTTAAATAATCAGAAACACCATGCTCTCACCTGTCAAACTGTCCTTCCACACTGCGTGAAACTGAATATTCAACTACCATGCACACACACACATGCATGTCGTC
This sequence comes from Oreohelix idahoensis, assembly GCA_024509875.1. Taxonomy (NCBI): domain Eukaryota; kingdom Metazoa; phylum Mollusca; class Gastropoda; order Stylommatophora; family Oreohelicidae; genus Oreohelix; species Oreohelix idahoensis. Next base: position 100,818 of record JAMPIV010021089.1, read on the forward strand.
TAGCGAGACTATTATGGTGTTGTACATGAGGCTGGAAATCTCACCGTGTAACATAGATTGCTACCGAAGCCACTACTGCTAGAGCACACACTCATCTATCACACACACACACACTCATTCATGTCGTCCAATGAGACCAGTATGGTGTTGTGCATGAGGCTGGCAATCTTACCATGTAACACAGATTGCTACCGAAACTACTACTGCACGAGCATCTGAATGCTTCATACGGAGGCAAACCACACTGGTGGCCCCATGCTGCCTCAGGAGCGGAGAAGAGAAAGATATATCTCCAAGTGCGCCCATGTGCTCTCACAAACCATTCTACACATAACCATAATTAAATAATAATAAAATATGTATCAAATAGAATTAAACAATATGTATAACCAATACTCTTCTTAATGGGCATAAACCACTACCTCGCAACTGATCCATCTCAATATTCATTACTGCATTCTGAACATGTCGTAAGTGACGACTGGTGCACCTGGCAACAAGCATGTCGTATATGACCCATGATGTGATTGGGAACTCATCACATGAAACACATCGTTACCTTTACTGAAACAACCACTGCAATAGCATAACAATGCTTCTTGTGGGCCTGTAATGGACACCAGCTTCATTGGTGTTTCCATGCTCCGCCGGAAGCAAACAGAGAAACATCTGTCTCAACGTGCCTTACGCACCAAGAAGTGGCCTCGCGCTCTCCAGAAATCTAAATACATATTTTCACCTCACTCAAAGTAACCCACTACTGATATACAGTAGAATAATCAATACTCGTGAAATACACTTAATTACTCTTACATTAAAAAATAAAATATAATTATTCTTAACTTTAACAAAACTGGAACTAAATACATCAACTAAAGGAAATTTAACACGAAAACTCTGATCTATTACTGGGGAAAATAATATTAACCTACTTTCACCAGCCACGCTCAATATAATTTCAGAATTATAGAAAACTAATGCTAACTTGCTTTGAAATCAAACTCACGTGTGCTTTGGGCTGAGCTTCTGCACTTGCTATCCGCACCAGTGTATCAGGCTTTTTACCTTCACATAAAACAGCATATTCCCAAGGTCCCTGACTCACGGCCTGGAAATTCCTAGCCATCTCACTGACTGGTATTTGCTCGCTGCATGCTTATTCTACCATCTTGAGTAACTGCTCAGGGTTGGCCTTGGCTCCGCCACGTATCTATAATTGCCTAGAGACCATTGATGTGACATTATTCCAGATAATGTCTAACTTGTCTTCTGCCCAAAAGAGCCCCACCTTCCACACGGCCTCTACATCTTCCATAAACTCTTGCCAAGTGGGACTTGCCTTTCCATCAAATCGCCTTACCTCTGGCCCCTTCACGTACACTACCTTCACAGGCGCATTGATCGAAGCCATCTTGCTGCAATACCGCACCGCTGGGTGTTTACAATATTTGTTCGTTTGCTGTTTGCTCGGTGTCACTGTCTGCCTATCCTACCGACAACGCCAATTGTGATAGGGTGGGGCGAGATGGTGATGATGATGTTGTGATATTTGATCACTCTCTTGCACTCTCGCAACCGACCCTAAACAATAAACTCTGATTCTTAAGGCAGGGGCTGTATTTATTTCTACAATCCTGTCTGTGGCACTAAGCACACACAGCAAACATTAAACAGATAAACCAACGAACATAACGAAACAACCAGCCAGTGCACATATATTTTCGCAGCCCATGTGACGGCGCGAGCAAGCATTGCTGGGATGTGAAAAGTCTGACGAAGTAGAAGATTTATTACTAGGCCATAATAAAGCCTACAAATTAGCTGTGTATATTTGTGTTTTTGCTCTAGAAATAGTTGTGTATATTTGTGTTTTTGGGCCTTCTAAAGCAATAATCGCGAGTGTTATTTTAGTGGCCAAATTAATACGCGCAGCGCACTAAAGTCGAGTGATTAGCCTAGTGCCTATATAAAGAATGCAATGGCCAGCAGCGGCCTTTTTAAGTATCATTCCAGACAAGAGAAAACGAAACGAAGCGTCCTGTGTGGGTAGCAGAAGAACAAAGACATGACACGATTAGCAACTGAGCACTGGCTGGGTGTTTCGTTTGCTGGTTTATTTGTTTAATGTTTGCTTTGTGTGCTTGTAGTCACTGACAGGGTTGTAGAAATAAATACAGCCCCTGCCTCAGAATCAAGAGTTTTATTGTTGCTCCGTCGGTGCGAGTGTGAAAAGAGAGTGATCACATATCACATCTTCATCATCATCTTCTCGCCCACCCTATCACAATTGCTTTGCATTAGTGACCCCACAGTGGCCAAGACTCAAGAGTATCTAATATGGGCTTCACGTGTGATTTACCTTCGCACTTAATTACTCTTGGCAGATCTGTAAATAGAAGGGTAATGACGCTTCTATCTCAATGGAGAATTCACGAGATATTCAGATAAGCGAAAACAATGCTTCTTTGGCTGAGCACCTTAATTCTAGAATCTGCCAACAACTTTTGTGAAGAATTAAGCATTGATTAATCTTAGCTCGTTCAAGCCCCCACCTCTGATTTACTCAGTGGAATTCTTATTATTCTGGTATAGCTATGTTTAGAGTGTGTGCAGTAAATTGACTGAGACAAAAATGCAGTACATTTAAAATGATTAAATCGAATTTAAATTTGTATAATTACAAATAACAAAATGTAATAATCATTTAAGTTTTAACAATTTGAAAATATTTTGAATAGTTATGGATCAAGAATAAGTTATCATCACAGACGGGACAGGATGTAAATTGTTACAAGAAGTTCAAATGGCAGCAGATATATTAAACTCAGCTGCCAATTACTGTTCTGCTCCTTCTAATTTTTGGTTATTTTTTGCACTGCTCACGCTCGTCGCTGGTCAGGGTTGTGATGTGTAGCTCCTTTCCCAGAAATGTCAGGGAGAGTCTACACAGATGGTCCCTCGTCTTAAAGCTTAGGCCACTGTTCCCTTCTTGTTCCGGAGATAGTACTTTCTTCTGGTACCCCCAATATCTATGGTAAAAGTGTAGAAACGAAACGCTTTCCTGAGTATTGTGCTTCCTAATACATACTTATGTGTCCCCTTTCTTATTCCACCATCCTATTTAACTTAGAATTTACCCTCGATGAGATAGTGATCCTCACAGTCTCTCTGTTAGAGACAAGATAGTGTTCCTCACAGACTCTCTGTTAGAGACAAGATAGTGTTCCTCACAGACTCTCCGTTAGAGAAAAGATAGTGTTCCTCACAGTCTCTCTGTTAGAGACAAGATAGTGTTCCTCACAGACTCTCTGTTAGAGACAAGATAGTGTTCCACACAGCCTGTCTGATAGAGACAAGATAGTGTTCCTCACATACTCTCTGTTAGAGATAAGATAATGTTCCTCATAGTCTCTCTGTTAGAGACAACACAGTGTTCCTAACAGCCTCTCTGTTAGAAATAAGATAGTGTTCCTAACAGACTCTCTGTTAGAGATAAGATAGTGTTCCTCAAGACTCTCATAGACTTTGAGTTAAAGCTGCACTCAGAAAAAAAAAGAAACAAATAGAGCTGCCTGTCAGAAGCACTAATGGAAACCGTGAGTAATTTTTTTTTGTATATGTAAAACTGCTGTGGATCCCTACCTACTACAAGATATATGAAAATGTAAATGCAGATAGAGTTGCAAAGTAAGTGAACAAACACCAAACTAAAGTCGGAGCCACAAACAGGAGATAAAACCAATAATACGTAATAAATTTAAATAAAAATGACAGAAGGATCGTCAGAGCGTGATACAGCTGAATCATAGAACTCCTTGCCAAGAAGAGATGAAGTGAGTATTTTCAGACTGAGAAGCGACCATTGCAGACGCAAACATAATCTGATCAATAAACTGAAATCCAGACAGACAGACGTGTCTATGTGGTGAGGACAAAAATGCATAGACTGTATCCTCCAATGTTATTAGCTCCATAAGTGCAGCAGAGTTACTGCACAGCTTTCTCCATACAGTTAAAAGAATCTGAGATGGACTCCCAACTTTGTAAGAGAGATAGGTGATACAATTCTCTCTTAAATAAACGTATAGATAATGTTTTGAGGATAGCATTGACTACATGAACTCCAAGTTAAACAAACGTTACAATATCCAGATTATAAAACAAAATGAAAAGTCTCCAAAAAATTCAAATTATATAAATATTATACCCCATACTCTCCGGGTATAGAATTATAGAAACATTGTATCCCATACCTTAAAGATTATGGAAATGTATTATATGTACTTCGGGTCATTGAATCATCGTACTATAAACGCAGCGGGTTATGAAAATATAATACCAGTTACGCTCCAGTTTATAAAACCATTGTATCCCATACGCTCTATTGTGTTACTGGAACCCGATGGAATAGTAACAATGTAACATGCCGAATATGTCGCAGAATACAACTGAGGAAGAGTGGGCATTAGACCTGCTACACGATCCTTTACACAAAAAAAACAAAATAAACGTATAAGCTGCAAAAACATCACAAATACGAGGGGCATTCAGAAAGTAATGCACCACATCGTTTTTCTCAGCTAATAATGAAAATAAAAGCAACAAATTTTTCTCACTTCAAATATGGCATGTGCCAATAATGTGCATCAAATTGCACTGCAACCGGCCAAATAATACGGCTGCCCTAAACCGTTGAAATGTGGCGTGTCAGCAACTTGCGTTATAAGCAGCGAAATTGTGATAGAATTACTCGTTGCAGAGAAGGAAACTGTTGTGAACATTCACAAGCGTCTATGTGATGTGTATGGAAGTTTTGCAGTCGACAGGAGTACAGTCAGTCGCTGGGTTCAGAGAATCAAAGAATCAGGAAGTGGAGATACGGAGCTGATTGATCGGCCGCGCTGTGGACGTCCTGCCACAACCACCAACGCAGAAATGTTGAAATGCGTTGAGGGCATTATTCTTACTGATAGGCGAATCACTACTCAACAATTGGCCTTACAGCTGGCAGTCAGCATTGGTAGTGCAAATGCAGTTATAAAAACTCTCGGATTTTCTAAGTTTTGCGCAAGATGTGTTCCTCGAAGTCTCACAAATGACCACCGATTGCAAAAGAAAGCAATTTCTTCTGAATTGTTGGAGCGTTTCAATGCTGATGGAGATAAGTTTTTGGCTAAGATCGTTACAGGTGACGAAACCTGGGCACATCATTTTGAACCTGAGACAAAAAGACAGTCAATGGAGTGGCATCATCCGCAATCACCAAGAAGAAAGAAATTAAAGACAATTCCTTCAGCTGGAAAGGTAATGATCACTGTATTTTGGGACATTGAAGGTGTAATTCTTGTGGACGTTATGCCAAGAGGAGAGACAATCAATTCGCAAGCTTACATTAAGACATTGAAAAAAAACTCAATCATCGTTTTCGCAGAGTTCGGCAGCACAAGAATCCAGCAGACCTGCTTCTCCTTCACGACAATGCGCGACCTCACACAAGTCTGGCAACACGGGAAGCAATCACAAAATTGGGTTGGAATGTACTACCCCATCCACCCTATAGTCCCGATTTGGCCCCCTCTGATTTTCATCTATTTGGTCCACTTAAAGATGCACTCCGTGGGACAAGATTTGAAGATGATGAAAGAGTGATTCTTGCAGCGAAGAAATGGCTACATGATTAAGACAAAATCTGGTACGGGCTAGGAATACATGCACTTGTTTCGCGCTGTCATAAAGCCGTACAAGTTGATGGGGATTACGTTGAATAATACCGATGTTTACACGACATATCCATGTATATTGTGTATAAATTTCATGCTTTTTGAATAAACAGCTCCTGAGAAAAACGATGTGGTGCATTACTTTCTGAACGCCCCTCGTATGTCCATGTAACAATTGGAATCATGCGTGCATCTTAGCGGCCATAAAGACAAAGTTGGAGCAACAGACAATGATCTAAAAATAAGAATGCAACAGCCAAGAGGAGCCTTTATTGCACTAAGAAAAATACGGACATAAACTTAAATCCAGTCCAACATAAAAATTAATAATCTTTAACTCGTATAACATGCATTACTACTTGTATGGTCTTAAAACATGGAGGACAAGAAAACAACAACAAGAAAGATACACACTTTCATAAATGAAGGATTGCGCATAAAAAAAACAGAAAGATTGGAGATTTGAGGAGTAGATGTTGAGTTGGGTAGGGCACATTGAGAAAGTCTCTTTTCTGAAATCTTCAGAGTAAGCGAATAAGAGTTAGACGAATATGAACAAAGGAATTGAAGACATACCTCTTCCTCTTCTTCTTCTTTTACTAGTATCCTGCCTGGTGGCTAATGCGATCATGAATCTCCACAACTTCCAAACGCCAGTGCTATTTATTAATTTTGTTGTTGACTTTCTTGCCATGTCAAACTGTAGAGTACTTTCTCTCTTTGTCGTATTCTGCCTCTTTTTTCTTCAATCTTAACAATGATAATTGTCTTGATGTGAAGCTTAGTTGAGTTTGAAATGGAAAAAACAACCGGGAAAATACGGAAAAAACATGCATTGTAATGTGCTTGCAGTGAAAGTTATTTTAAGAATAAGTAGAGGCCAATAATCTTTGTGTCATTTAAATTTCACAGATCTCTTTGCGCGTAACCCATCCACAAATTACAGAGAATTTTAATAATTCAGTTTTATAATACAAGAGTTTTTCATGTAAACGTTAATGTTAGCGCTTTGTTAACATTAAAGACAGGATTTACATTATAAAAAACAAACAAACAAACATTTTCACACCATAGCCGATGTAAGAAATGACGGTAAAGCACAAAAGAATACCATCTCTTTAACGTGTGTATTCCTCTTGTGTTTAGTTTGTTCATTTATTTCGGCATTTGGCTCGATGGTTTTTGAAGATCTTAAAGATCCCATTTACCTGCCAGATCAGTTTCAGAGTCAGGAGTGTCCATCTGCAATGTCTCAGTACCTACCGAAGCACTAAATTAATACAACAATCATGTTAGTCATAAACTAGTATTCGAATACATGTCTATTAAACGTCACCAAATTAGATGTAAAGGACTACGATAACTGGGTACTCGTGTAGAGTAGTAGAATTGAAATTGCACGACACCAGTGTGGAACTGATGACAAGAACCAGACAAGTACCAGCGGAACAAGGTATCGGAAGAAGACCCTGGCGAGGTATTCGACAGTCATTGGTTAAACCTGTTGACATTCTTAGCTGCGATACCTTGTTCTAGAATACCCAGATGGAGCTGATGACATGTGACTCGTCGAAGACATGGTGTGTGTTCTAACGGGCTATGCTCATAGGGAGCTGACGAGTTTTGATAGAACTGAAATTATTTAACCAACATTACAGAGTCCATAGACAAGAAACTGAGAGATGAACAAGCAGGTTTTCGACAAAACAGATCATGTACAGACCAGATAGCCACTTTGAGAATAATAGTTGAACAAAGTCTATAATGGAATTCACCACTATACATTGGATTTGTGGACTACGAAAAGGCATTTGACAGTGTAGACAGGCGTGGCGAGTGCGCCGGAGAGGTTATGATGTTTTTAAACTATGTGTACTCGGAGTGAGGTCAAGCTATGTAAGTCCCTGAGTCTAATTGTTGATGATGATGTATTTTCAGGGTACCTATCCGCTAATTCTCTGAGATCTCACTCCGGGAAATATTTTATGATATTGTTATGTGTTTTATATGGCTACGTGTCTAGGGTAATGTAAGTATAGTGATAAGTGCATAAAAACAAACACAACTGTAACTCAATGAAATTGAATTAATAAGGACTGGTGTTAAGGTGAGAGAATTATATCACAATTTTAATTTCCTGTCCCTGAAATCTTTTTGGGGCAGGAATGTTTAAAAATGAAGAGAACTGTATTTACATATAATAAATAAATAAGTAGGAATCTTTGTCCATATCTTGATAACAAACAAATGTCACTGTAGGTGTATAACACAGGATGGTGTAGTAGTCTAAAAGTGAGAGTCAATGGTGGGAGGGACTATTTTTTTCATCATACCCACAAATATGAAAGTTCACGGGTGGAAATTTTCTTTTAATGAATGAGTGTTCAATGCCCACGTAAGGGGACTTCACCTGATGTTTATATATGACGTAGGTTTCAGCAGATAATATAATTCATCATAAGGTCTTGCTTCAGGCCAACAATATATGCAGCATACAACTTTGTTGAGGCGTTCTCTTCCTCCAAGTCTGTATTCACAAGGTTTCCTGCCACCAGCGTGGTAACAGGCAATATAACCCTGAAAAAGAAGGACGTTCCCCTACGTTTATATGTTGGCTATAATATTTCCACATTTACTCACACTTACCATCATTTGGGGTCAGCATCGTGTGCAAACATTTGCACTAGCCCCTATGTTATTTGACTTCTCACTGCACTGTGTTTACATTCTTCTTCCATATGGCTGCAACGCTCCTGTTACTTTAAACATTGATTTTCTTCCACACAATCAGATAGGTATACAGTTGTCTTCTTGTAACCTGTTAATTCTTTTGTGCCATCATTCTAAGTAGGTATTCTGGCGTCATTTGTACACTGTGACACTGCAGAAGACTGCCAGTATCTTTCTTTACTTACAGTCGTAATGGATTTATATATGGCAATATTCAAACACAATTTAATTTCGTTTCACAATAATTCTGCTTAGGCATGCCTGCTAGGATGTCGTACGCCTTTTCCTATGGCAATGTCGTACAACACAAATTTTTGGGCCCCTTATCTGTGTTTGCCTCTACATAATATTAAAATATATCAATAAAAGTATTTATCTTACCGCAATCAATGAAATATTTCACACAAATGTAAGATTAACTGGCAATCAATGGTACAAGTGCAGATCGCTATCGCCCAGACCGCAAAGGCATTTGGTCACAACTGCTATGAGTCTGATCTTAATCTACACTGTTGAAATATTTTTCTCAAGTGCCAGCGGATTCTGGTAACGCGTTAGTTTTATCCCCCTATTCCCATAACTAACATTAACCAATCAAACGAGTCAAGCAAATTTGACTCTTCAAAACAAGCGTCCCTAAAATGTAACTATTCGAACACTTTCAAAATGGAGCAGTTCCTCAGTGTGTTTGTGTGTCCGTCCACTTTCTATTTTCTACAATTTCTCGGTTATTATTGGGTCGATTTCAATTTTTAAAAGTGATTCTTAAACTGCCCTTTGGCCTCCATCATTCTATCTAGTTTTCATCTACACAACTTCATCGTTTTCATCTATGTAATTTTCTCTATAGTTCTTCTGAACAACATACTTTTATATAAGGCAAGATAATTATTATATGAAATAGTATGGTATTTTTAATAAATAATATCATCGCTATAATCCCATACATCTATTGTATTTACCCTCTTTATAAGTTATCTAAGTCTCTGTCTTTTTCCTCTGCACAAATCGGGGTTTAGTTTCAGTTTTCAAAAGCAAAAGTTAGCCTTGATTCTTTTCATTAAAATCCTCCCCTTTTTTCCCTCTCTCCCGTTTCAAGACCAGGTAACAAGTTGTTTTTTTTTTCTTTTCTTCTGACAACTTTTGGCTTTCGTCATAAAATATTGGGAAGGGAAATGCAAGCGGCGTTGTTGGGGGATGGACTCTTTATGCTTGGTCTTTTGAAGATTCAATTCTTATCCCCTCGTTTGTGTTAGTGCATTTTGCGATGGCCCTAGTAACCGTCGCTAATGCTATAGTTATTAATAGATTTTCTCGACGTTCGTTTCTAAATCTAAGAAGAGGGGTAGGGTACGGATGTCGAGATGGGTGGTAAATTTACTTGGCGTAGTGACAAAATTTCAAATCGTTAGTTAAATATTTTTGCACTTGATTTGTTTTTATAGCCTAGAAAACGTTCAATCGCTGTAGTATTATAGGTTGGAAATTTTTTGAATCGAGGGGAAAAATGGAGCGGGGTGTGACACGGAGCATTTCATCACAACAGGGAATCACTTTGGAAATTGATGAGGCATTATGGGGTTCCCCTGAAGATCATTAATTTAATAAAGGAAACATATGAAGACATGACATGCAGAGTTCTTCATGAAGGACAGATTACAGAACCGTTTGGGATAAGAACAGGAGTGCGATCGGGATGCCTCTTGTCTCCATTTGTTTTCTTACTAGCAATAGACTGGGTAATGAGATCATGGACAACACACAACAGAAATGGAATCCAGTGGACTCTGACTAAGCATCTGGATGATCTGGATTTTGCTGATGACTTGGCTCTTCTGTCCCATAACCGTAATCAGATGCAAGACAAATTGGAAACACTCGATGAGAGGTCCCTGCAATTGGGTCTGAGAATACACAGGGAAAAGATAAAAATAATGAGAATAAATGCAGGTAATGATAACAGGGTTGAACTTGAAGAAACACCAATTCAAGATGTAGAATCGTACACATATCTTGGCAGCAATATAGAAAAAGTTGGAGGGACAGACAGTGATATCAAACTAAAAATACAAAAAGCAAGAGGGGCTTTCCTTGCATTGGGAAATATATGGAGATCAAGAGAAATTGGATCCAACACGAAAATAAGAATCTTTAACTCAAATGGGAAGTCAATCTTATTGTATGGCTCTGAGACATGGAGAACAACAAAGACAACAACCAAAAAGCTACATACTTTCATAAATGGGTGCTTGCGTAGAATAGAGGGATTAAAATGGTATGACAAGGTTACCAACGTGGAACTGATGACAAGAACTAGACAAGTGCAAGTGGAACAAGAGATGAGAAGAAGACGATGGCGATGGATAGGACACACACTGAGAAAACCTGTCCTTGTTCTGGAACCCCCAGGGCAAGCGAGGCAGAGGTAGACCCAGAAGCACATGGAGAAGAGAGCTGGAAACAGGTGAAAATGATGAGGAGAACGTGGAAAGAACTTGAGATGATGGCACGTGACAGGAGGACTCGGCATGTGTTTTTTGAAGGCCTATGCTCCTTTGGGAGTGAAGGGTTATGAATGAATTACATAATAACTTAACCATGATAATGGTTAGCGATTCAGCTTTAAGATTTATGGTTATGCTATAACACGTGGCAAGAAAAATGAATTGGGGCGAATTACCAATCACGAGGATTGTGACAAGATTGTAACCTACTGCTTATTTCACGTTTTCGCTGTTCGCTATGTCTGAGAGCCATACAATGTGACTTAATATGTCAGATGAAGATTATTTTTGTGTTCGACTCAACGTCTTTTAATGTCCATACAAATCACAATGTAATGAAAGCTTCTCTTGTCATCTCATGCAATAATGTTTTGTGAAGTGGGATGATGACTTTTGGTCATTATTGGGGTCACAAGGGCACTTATCATCTTCGTCCATCTGAACGTTAGTTTAGGCAGCACTAGGTGCCGGTCACAAATATCTATGTTTCATATGTGGAATGCTAAGCATTAAAGCGAAACTCGTGTTATGCGTAGTTAGTAACCTGTATTTGAGACCTGTATATGTTTATTTATCGCTTTACAAATATTAACGCATATTAATATTAAAAGAAAGAAAAACAGAATAATTTCTTAATTTTACAACAACATTTTGAAATAGTTTAAACAGTAAAAAAGTAATGCTTTAAATAGCACATTTATTATTCTTAGACATATTACGTCCCTTGGTAATACAAATTACATTCCTAAGAATTATAGCATAACTGTATCTTAACATTTTAGTATGAGGGAAAAAGTTATGAAATGCTGTGTGGAAAATTGATAAGAGTTCACAACATCAATCGCTAGTTGGGTAGTCAATAAAGAAAGTTAGTTAAAATCTATTTAGCTTACAAGATTGTTGTATAGTAATAAAGTACTAAACATGTGTGATTTCCGTCGCCATTCTATTTATCGCTTCTCTGTATCTTATGTCGATAGTGTCATATCAGGGCTTGTAGGTTTGTTATTCTATTTTCTGCTTTTGATTTTCGTTGATTGTTGAATTAATTGTCATTATATTTTTTTTTCGGTTTTTGTATTTTCCTTGCTGTGGTAAAGTGGAATGTTATAAATATTTATAGGGGACTTACTGTACTGACTGAGATCAGCTGTGAAGGTATCTGTATCTAATAGGTGTAGTGTTTTGCAGATAACCTTACTTGCTACCACATTATACCTCAGTCAGAATTATTCTGGAATAGTGTGATGACTACGTTAAATGTCTAGGGTATGTATTTGATGAAGTGTAAGTCACAACAACAACAGACAGATAAACAATTTAATTTATTCCACCACACTTGACAACACTGTGACACTCACACACATTTAACACTCTATAAGAATATCTTAAATGAGTCACTGGTAAATTTTCAAATATCAATATGTATTAAGTACTTTCATTACTATATGTGTCCTGATTCAAATACAAAGTGAACCAGGAATCACAATCAATTTTAATTACAATTTATATGTACAGAATTTACCAATATGAACCTTGTAGTGACATAGTTTATTAATATTATCCTATGTGTGTCAGTTGTGTAGTAGTACTATGAGGTAATACTGGTTTTGTTTTTTCAAGCTCTGTTGGTATTTGTCATCATGATTTCAAGTGTTTGTTTCTGTTGGAACTAGTATTGGAGATGTTCTCAGTTCCTGGCATTAAAACAATTAATTTCCCCTCTTAGTTTTATACAATGGCAGTTAAGATGGGGTTACATAATGTTGAGCTCCTCTGGCCACAGACTCTTATCTTTCGTGATGGCGGCAGGAAAAGACTCCTCTGCTCGATAGCCTCCCTGTGTTCTGGAGACACCTCACTGTTTGCTATATGGACCAAGGAGTATGCTGTCCGCCTCTGGATTCAGCAAAGCTCAGACCAGGTGCTGCTCAATAACTTTAGGACCACGGTCCCTGAAACAAGAAGGTTGTACCTCCTACTTCATAACTAATGTATAATCTATTTACAGACTGAACACATTACATAACAAACACTGAGTTCAGAGCGGTAGGCCAACTGTCAGCTTCATCTGAAATAATTTACACCAGTATATTCCTCCCTAATGGTTACTACGCCTCTGCAATTTCATCTGTAAGTCCTTCTATACAATAGGATATGTGTCAGTGTACTATTTGGTAATTCCATGTAGTTTTACTTTTCTTTGACACCTTCTGTTCAGGTTGGAGCACTATATATATAGGCTTTACCTCATGTTCGCTACTGAACCACACATATATATACAGACATAAATTATCAATTTACATTCAATTTTCATTAAAAAGATATCAAATAGTTCAAGCTTACCACAATTCATGGAAATAATACACAGTTACGTTGACTGGCAATGAATATGGCACAATTTCGATCTGCCGATGTCCCAGGCTTTTATTTAGAAAAATATGCACTGGCGCTCAACGCACTGGTTCTTTAGTAAGTTTATTTGAAAATGTGGTGCTGACCTGACGCCTCTGATTGACTATATTCGCAGGTCTAACCAATCGAGCCATGTTTACACAGCTTTTCAAAAAAGTACTCCTACTCACGTTTCCCCTAACAACAAAGAAGTAGTATTTATAGTCCGACTAATCGTGTTTAGCCTTACATTTACTTCCCGCCAATCAAATAGGAGGTAACATGTCAGCCTATTTCCCGTACAATGGTGGTGTGAAAATCTGGCACTGAGCGATTCTGATTTTTGGTGTTGTCTGACAGCACCATTATTTTATTTTGGCTATAACTTGTTAATTCCTAGACTATTTGCATAACACTTAACATATTCTTTGTCAGCAAGTCCTAAGGAACCCAAATATATAAGTTTTAAGGGAGCTAAGTGGCTGCGTTCAAAATATGTATTTTCCAGGATAGTCGTGTATTTGTTTTTTTTTATTTTTTATGTTTAGAACCGCCACCTGTCCTGCTGTACTGCCAGACTAATGTCAGGATTTTAGACATAAAGCAGTAGAATGTCATGTTTTCTAATAAGCGTTTTGTAAGTTTTTAAACATAACTCTCGTCTGAGTAGTGTTTTTTTTTCACTGTCGATGTTAAAAAAGCTAGTGCTTGTGGCCTTACACGCGTGATGGTAGTAATTGTGTATTGTGAGACTGTGGTAGTATTGCCTGCGTTCCGGCTTTCAGCCTCTCCCTTTCTTTCTATCCTTAGTCCACCTGTCTTTCGTTTTTGGTAACATAGTGTATAAAATGACATGAATGGAATTTTAAATATAGGTCATCTTGCGTATCTCAAGGTTTTTCTTAGAAATGGAGTACACATTTTATTGTGTTGGGGAAACGCGTGTATGCTGCAGAAGGCTTTTACTACTATCAACGTGAAACGTTACAATTTGCAGACGCAGGAGAAAACAAGGGGGATTTCGAGTACTGTCATTGTGACAGCACTGTTCTTTACCATTCTTCTTTCCTTTTATTGAATTTATGTGTTAGGCTTTACATTTACCTGATAATTTATATATGTGTATTAGAATTTCTCACGACAAATCCTCCCCACTTAAAACAGACGTTATATGTCAAGGTTTGTGATCCGTTTGCAACTTAAATGCCTTACCATACAGATAAATATTGAATTTCTTTATCGTCCATATTACTGCAAGACATTCTTTTTCGCTAGTTGAGTAATTGGTTTCAGCTTTATTCAACTTTCTGCTAGCATATGCCACTGGGCTTAATTCTCCATCCAATGCATCTGATTTCTGTAGCAGAGTTGCACCTAACCCAATATTACTGGCATCAGTCCTTACAATGAATTCTTGACTTAAGTCAGGTAATTTCAAAATAGGTTTACTTGTGAGCTTTTCCTTCAATTCTTAGTAAGCCATTTCACATTGTGGTGTCCATGTAATTCGATCTGGATTTCCCTTACGTGTCAAATCAGTTAACGGTGCACATATGGAATTAAAGTTTTTGATATACTTTTGGTAGAAACCACATAATGAGACAAAGGATCTCACGTCTTTCTTGGTTTGTGGTGTCGGAGCTTTCTTTAGTTTCTCTAAATTCTTTGGGTCAGGGGTCATGTTTCCCTGATAAACTGTGTGTCCCAAGAATTCCAATTCTTTACATCCAACGCAACATTTGGTTGGTCGGGCTGTTAAATTCGCTTCCCTAAGTCGATTAAATAGCATGTTCAGAGAGTCAATGTGCTCCTCAAATGTTTCTGTTGCTATAAGGATATCATCCATAAAATTTGTGATACCTGGATTATTCAGAGGGTCCAATAATTTTCTCATCATTCTAGAGAAGACACTAGGCGCATTCTTTAATCCAAATGGCAATCTATTAAACTCATAGTGTCCTTCTGAGGTACTAAAAGCTAGGTATGGTCTAACCTCAGGCTTTACTGGAATCTGATAGTATCCTTTACTCAGATCCACTTTTGAGAAATATTTAGCTTTATTTAGTCTGGCAAACAACTGATTTGTATCCGGCAATGGATCCACCTGTCCTTCTGTAATAGCATTCAGTCTCCGGTAATCTATACACAGTCTATGTTCTCCAGAGGGTTTCCTTAAGAGTACAACACCGGAACTATACGAAGATTCACTGTGTGAAATAATTCCTTCCTTCAACAAATAGTCTATCTCTTCCTTCAAAGCTTTCTCCTTAGCAAAAGGAATCGAATAGGGTTTCATACAGACAGGTGTGGGGTCTATCAGTTTCATATCATATTCCAATAAGTTTGTATGCCCTGGTCGGTCTGTTAACACCTCTGCATGATTATCTAGAACCTGTTGCACTCTCTCTTTCTGAGTTTTCGTTAAATGTGTACTGATTTTCCCCTGTGCCGCTGTCTCACAGGGATGTAATGGATATTCAAATGATGAAAGTGGTTCCTTTTTCATCTCCATGGCGATAGACAAGGTCAACAAGTGTGTCTCTTCCTGATGTTCTCTTTCCAAATATTTATTCAGGAGATTCACATGATAGATTTTTTCTTTCCCCTTCTTATCTATCTTATAATTTGTTCTAGACACCTTCTCTAGAACTGTATATGGACCTTGCCATCCAATTTGTAACTTATTCTGACTACCGGGGAGAAGAAGCAGTACCTTCTCTCCCACAGCCAAATCTTTGTCTTTAGCCTTCCTGTTGAAATAGGCAGCATGTTTCTTCCTGGCTTGTCTCAAATTTTCGTTGGCAAGTTTCCAGCCAGTTTTTAAACGAGTGGTCAGCTCATTCACATATTGGTATGAGGATGTAATGTTTTCCTCTGCCTTTTCATCAGTCCACGTTCTTAACAGCGCTTCCATCTGGACCTTTAATTTTGTGGACCAATTTGTCCATGTACCGGTATGGTCTCTTCCACTGGAAGCGCTATAGTGATGATTTTTCTTCCCAGAATTATCATGCACAAAACGACCGCTACCAATTCTTTTCTTAGGGCTTTCTCCCCACTTAAAATTCTTGATGAGAGATTTCCTCTCTACATCTTCTTCCTCCAGTTTGTTTAAGTCCGATTGAGGGATTGTCGGCTTATCCTGGGGTAAGACATCTTTTTGCACTCTCTGCATAGTGGCCATTGTAAAACAGTTAAGTGAAGCTTGTCCGTGAAAAGGGGCTTCCCATTCCATTTGGTCCACTTTATCAAATTTATTTCTCTTTTTATTATCAGGCCTAATTTTGCCCCTTGGCGTGTCCAGGTCCTGATCAATGTTCCCACTTGTAGGTGTTCCCTCATGTGCTATGCTACACCTTTCTACAAAATTCTCAATGTCCCATCTTGCCTTGGGCCAATAATAATTGTGAGCCACCTTTTGGATGATGGTACCTATTTTCTCATGGTCCCCATCCGGTTTCACATGTAGGCTCCTTATTAATTCTGCCCTATATCTTTTAGGAAGTACCAGCTGTCCCTGACCTTTGGATCTAGCTCCAGTCTTCCTATACATCAACTTGTTTTTCATGTAAAAATCTCCCTTGCCTGGAGTTGTATGACAAGTTGACAATTTCCTGAAACAAGGCTTGAGGGTCTTATCCCCAGCCTGTGCCTTCCTCATTTCTTCTGGAGTGGTATTCAACATAATATCCTCCTCCTGTCTTGAGGTCGACCTGACCTGAAGGGTGGCCATATACACAGGTTTCCTTCTGCAATGGTCAGTGTCATGATTGTCCATCTGACAATTTTTACAGCACGTTTTCCTTTGGTTGAAAGATTTTCTTTCATCATATTTCCTTTCTTCGAATTGTGGGGTTTTATTTTTATTGTCATACCGTGGCCTATCAAACTGGTGCTTACCTTTGTTTTGATCTCTAGGATCAAATTTATTAAAGTTCTGTGGTGCCCTAAAATTATCCACCTGTTTCTTTTTATTACCTGATACCTCTGCCTGAGCTGCTTGATACCTTTCTGCAACATTTAGCAACTCACCCAGCCTCTCTGCACCTTGTTCCATGAGAAACTTTCTCATGTCTGGAGCCATGGACTCTCTTAATTGTTCTATAAGGACCATTTCCTTAAGATCTTGGGTTTTCCCCAGAGAAGTCCATTTCTCCAAGTATGTCTCTAACCGTGCAGAGAACTGGTGATAGGTTTCACCTGACAGTAGTTTAGCATTCCTAAATTTTTTCCTATAAAATTCTGCGTTCTTTTCATATCTTAACAAAAGAGCCTGCTTTAGCATGTCATAATTTTCCTGATCACCTCTGCTCATTTTAGCAAAAACTTCATAAGCTGCCCCACGAAGACCTTGAGATAACTTTAAGCTCCACCTTTCTCTCTCTATCCCATATGTGGTAGCTAATAGTTCATATCTATTTAGATAGCTCTCAATATCATCGTCTTTCTCAACAAAATGATCTAAATGCAAGTTCATAGCTGAGGTTGAGGCTCCCTGACTAGCAGTAGCATCGGAGGTAAAGGGACTGGCACCATTTTCAGGAGCATGGCCTTGAAACTCAAACTCCCTTAGTCGTAACTCATGTTCCCTTTGTAATCTCTTCTCCTCCTTTTCTGCTTCCCTCTCTGCAGCTAATCTCTTGTCTTCCCTTTCTGCAGCTAATTTCTTCTCTTCCCTTTCTGCAGCTAATTTCTTCTCTTCCCTTTCTGCAGCTAATTTCTTCTCTTCCCTTTCTGCAGCCTGTCTTCTTTCCTCGGCTTCCAATGCTTTAGCCTCTTTGTCAGCTGATGCGTGATGCCATATGATGATGGATGGTATCCGCATGTCTGGTTTTTGTGTAGTGTGTAGATGTGTTCAGTCAAACAATGATCATACAAAATAACAGGGCAATCCACATTAGGACGTCAGTAAACTCACGACGTATAAAGTCAATGATTCTTGTAACAGCCGATGACGTTTTTCTTCATTATTTATTGTGGACGCCACAGTGACAAAATGGTTACGCGAATATGTAGGCACATCAAACAGTCATTATCACAGCAACATTCAATACAGCAATGGACGGTAGACCACATTACAATGATGAGTCAGATGCATGTTATATTTCATAGTGCTGTAAATGTAGTCAGGTGAAAAACTCCATCCTTTTCTATAACAGCCAGGAGATAACCAGATGTATGAGATCAGTTCACTCTCCTTAATCTGACTTCAGCAAGACAGGCACGTCTGCTGAAGTATAAATAATGTCCTCAAAAATATCCTCTAGATAACAAAGGTTTTCCAAACCTAGTTCATGTAACAAAGTAGCAAGTAATGGACCCTGGGACATGCATCAACCGATGCAGTACAATACAGCGACATGTGAGCTGGGAAAAACATCTCGTGACGACGCCTTTCGAAGACAGGCTATGAATCAAAAATCGCTCACGACCAAAAATCGATAGAGTTAATGAAAAGTTAATTTACCTTGCCTTCAGGAAATACACAGAAATATTGCGCCTCCCGGCATGTGGAAATACACTAGAGGTATTATCTCGAATAAACGAAATATCCATTAAGAGGACTTCACATTCCTGACAGAACAAAAAATAGCGGAGATCCCCTCAGCGAGGCATCTTCCTAGCTATTCAAAATCGCTCACTCGACTGGTGGGCGGAAATCGATCGACCAAGAAGCAAGACCAGTCATGCGCAGTCCAGCGCAAAATGACCACAGCTCAGAACTTAAGACGCAAGGACCTTTACTACGAACCAGCGTAAGAATGATTACCTTAAAAGGATAACCCAACAGGTTGCCAACCGTTTTCTGAGAAAACGGCCTAGCATAGCAAACTTAACTGCATTCAATACCAACGCGAGGAGACAAATGCTTACCGAGAAAAGTGACTATAAATTTCAAGCAGTTGTTGCCCTTGCGTTACAAAATATATATTGTAATAAAACGATGTTGCGAGAATTTATCACGCAACATATCACCACCTCCTCCCGATAAAAAAAAAATGTGGAACATATTTTTTTTTTTTTAAATATCAAAGAGCATGCGATAAGCGGCTCAAAACGCACGAATTATGCGCTGATAATTAATTAAATTGCCTAACATGAGGCTAAATATAGAGTGTCTGGTGAGGATATACCTCAACAGAAAAATAAATATGTCTCAAAAAATATTCCCATCGGGGAGGTGTCACCAACACACATCACGTTAGCATGTAAACACAATATACGTATGCAAGTTACCATAGACATCAATAAATAGCATAATCTAATATTGTCCTTAAAAATGGATGTACAAATCTGATAGGAAAATTTAAATAGTACATTATTTGACATGTAATGACATAAGTACATAGTAAAGTTAAACTACATGACGATCCAGGACATATCCTCTGGCATTCCGAGGGTAAGTACACAATCTAGAACTCGTCATGCTTGATAATAGTAAGGTAAGTCCTCAGCTCATCAATGACGTTCTGAGAAAGTACAAGCAATATAATGCTAATTAATAACTAATATGCTTCATAAGGTACAATACATTATTAATAATTGTGGCTGTTTAGTAAACTAACGGCCCTTATATTAACTACTCAGTCCTCCTCTATCATCTTAAAAACCGAACAGAAGAAGATGATAACAAAGCACGATAGTGTGTACATATAAAGTAAGTACAGATGTGCTAATCTATTGTAGAAATATAGGTGTGTTATGACTCTGTAATATATGGAAATATAGGACAGAAGTATTAGTTGGAGTCATGTGGGCATCTAGACAAAATGTCAGCCATCACATTATCCGCACCACGGATAGCTCGTACCGTGAAGTGAAAAGGTTGAAGAGCTATAGCATATCGAGTGGATCTCGAACTCTTCAAATTCTTAGTCTGAATAGCTGTAAGAGCTTTCTGATCAGTCTCTAGAATGAAATGTGCGCCCAGGAGGAATCTTTGTAGTTTTAGAATTGACCAAACCATCGCTAACAACTCACGGTCTAAAACCGAGTAGTTCCTCTCTGCCGCATTTAGTTTTCTAGAAATGTACATAACAGGATGCAGAGTATTTGCATATTCTTGCATCAGTGCTGCTCCAATCCCAGTGGATGAAGCATCACTCCGAAGAACAAAAGTCCTATCAAGAGTAGGTAATCTTAAGATGGGAGGAGAAGAAAATATATTCTTGATTTGGTCTAGTGAAGATTGGCATTCTTCAGACCAACGGACCAGATTAGGCGAACCTTTCTTCAACAATGTTGAGAGAGGTGCCATGATCGAAGATAAATTTGGAATAAATCTCCCATAAAATTGAATTAAACCTAAGAGACTCCTAACTTGTTTCTTCGTTTTAGGAACAGAGATGTTCAGTATTTTGGAAGTATTGTGGTCTTCTGTCTTCAAGAGACCATGACCAACACGATGACCCAGGAAAGAGATTTCACCAAAACCAACAAAAGCTTTAGAAGGTTTTGCTGTCAAATTATTCTCACGTAGAGTGGACAGTAAGTCATATAACCCTAAATAGTGATCTTCCCAGGTATCACTGAAGAGACAGATGTCATCTAAGTATGCGATGACATCCGAACGATGTGACAGAATTTGACGCATCATGCGAACGAAAGTGGCAGGGGCGTTCATGAGACCAAAAGGCATAACATTCCATTGAAATAGACCCCTAGGTGTAGAAAAAGCAGTAAGAGGTTTGGCATGCTCTGCTAAAGGCACTTGCCAATAACCTTTAGACAAGTCAAGTTTAGTGAAGAATCTAGAATTAGAAAGTCTAATCAGTAGATCTTCTAACAAAGGCATCGGTTCAGCATCGAACTTTGTGACCTGATTCAATTTGCGATAATCAACGCAAATTCGTATGTTCTTATCCTTCTTCCGGACAATAACCATGGAAGAAGAATATGGTGAAGTCGATGGTTCAATTATATTTAATTGAATCATTTCATCCAATTCCTTTTCCACTTGCGACTGAAAGTGTATAGGGATAGGATAAGGCCTAACCCTAATTGGATTATTGTCGGTAAGAATTATGTCATGTTCTATGACATCTGTGTGTCCAGGAATGTCAGTGAGAACATCCTGAAATGTTTGTAACATCGACGAGACTTGTCGATGTTCGTCACCAGAAAGATTAGGAGAAACAGAAACGTTTTTCCAAGATTCCGTGGAATGTAATGGAACCACTGGAAGGGGAAGATTGACATCAGAGAAGGTAGATTCTTCATCCTGTATGACAGACAGGGATGAATAATGACCGTGAGGTGCAGGAGCATCATCCGTTGCCTGGAAAATAGGCAGCAAATAGTCCGGACGTTCGTGAAATTCCGAAAGCATGTTTATGTGGAAAGTTTTATGCTTTCCATCAATATCGACCACATAGTCAACATCGGAAATCCGAGAGACTATTACATACGGACCTTTCCATGCAATAAGAAGTCTATTTTCCCTACTGGGGAGTAGGACGAATGCTTTGTCACCTGGACAAAGTTGTCGTAGACATCTATTCTTGTTAGCAAACTGCCTTGCCTTCTCTTTAGCAATTTCTGATGAAGCAGTTGCTAGCTTACATGCCTCAATGATCTTTTGTCTAAGAGCAATGACATACTCATATGAGGATTGAGTTTCATCGCTAATATCATCGGCAGTGATGAGATCGTGTAATAAAGACATAGGGCCGCGTGGACGCGCGCCAAAGACAAGTTCGAAGGGAGAAAACCCTGTGTGTTCATTTGGGACTTCTCTATAGGCAAAGAGAGCCGCGGGTAAAACCCTGTCCCAATCTTGAGGATGATCTTCAGTTATCTTACCAAGCAAAGTCTTGAGCGTTCTATTCAGACGCTCAACTAACCCATTAGACATAGGATGGTAGATACTACTGAGAGATCGTTCAATATGTAAGGTAGACATTACCTGTGACATAGTGTCAGATATGAGTTGAGTGCCATGGTCTGACAATATTTCTCTGGGGAACCCCAAGCGAGAAAATATCAGCCAAAGAGCATCTGCGATATCTGTAGTAGATATGCTCTTAAGAGGAATAGCCTCTGGCCAACGTGTGCACATATCGACACATGTAAGGATGAACTGATGTCCTCTGGCCGACTTGACCTTAAAAGGGCCAATAATATCTATGGCCATTTTCTGAAACGGCCGAATAGGAATGTCAGCAGCCTGGATAGGCGCAGCATGTCGTGGTCCTCTAGATTTGACCTCCTGACACACCTTGCATGATCGGCAGTAAATACGAATGTCCTTGTTGACAAAAGGCCAAAAGAAAGCCGCAAGGACTCTCGACTTCGTACGGGCAAAACCCATATGTCCAGCACATTGCGAGTCATGAGCATGTTGCAATATTTGCACTCTCATGCTCTTGGGAACAAGAATTTGCGAATGTGCCGACGTAGTCGAATCTTGTACCATACGTACAAGTACGCCGTTTCTCATTGCAATCCAAGATTTTCTATTTGTATCCTGATTCGGATCACCTTTCTTCGCAAGAATGAAGAATTTTTTTAAAGAAGGATCTTCTTCTTGCAATTTTATGAAAGAGTCACGAGTAATTACTAAGTGACTATCTTGGCTATCAACTTCATTATCACCATTCAGTGAAGTTTCGGGTGTTTGTAGAGCTTGTGCTCTTGTAACCACTGCATTTGTAGCTTGCATGTTATTATCTTCCCAAGCAGCAATCTGCTGTGGGGTACACTCCCTAACTCCGTGAATACGACCAATAATAAGGTCCGCAATAGGATTAGGTAAAAGACAAGCATGCACATCTCCTGTAAAGAAAGGAGTGGCAATGCGAATTACAGCAGTAGGATATTTTTCTAGAGTGCCGCCAAATGTGACACATTTAATAACCTTTCCTGTAGCACAAGATGGATCTACAAGCGATTGTCTAACACCAATAGTGGTGCATCCGGAATCGAAAAGTAGTGAGACCGGAGTATCATTAACAAGACCCTTATGTAGGATTAAAGAACCCCTCCCGTCATGCGCAACAGCAGCAGGAAGAGCGGGAAGTGGGTGACCACAACTCAAAGTAGTTATGGTACCCGGTTCGAATAAAGTACTGCATTGGGGGCATTTGTTTGCTCTCTCAAAGTCAAAAGTAGAACCAGTGACAGCGTCAAAGTTTTTATTATCAACAACATGATTACAGGCTCCCTCAGTTTCCTGTTGTACAGAATTAGCCTGCTGATATCTCTTTTTTTTGTGTTGAGATCTACCCCGACTATTATTACCTCTGAAGTTATCAGAGTTATTATTATCTCTGCAGTTATTATTGTCTCTATTGTAATTGTTATCCTGGTTCGAATTCCAGTTTCCACGATTACTATCATGTGCACATTGATGCGAACATCTATTTGTTTGGTTTTGAGGTCTTCGGCAGGAATAACCTCTATTACCATATCCTCTTTTGAAATGCCTATAATTATTAGGGTGATAGTAACGAGTACTATCAGGTTGTCTCCAATTCTTCGAAGAAGAATCACCATGAAATTGATTTCCATGATTTTGACAGAAATTACCGCTGCTCTTTCTATCAAAATTTTGTTGGGATCTACGAGCAAAGTTTTGACCATACGGTGCTGCCGAAGCAACTGGTAAACCTTCTTTCACCTTAGAGTTACCCATGGTTATGTGTGGGTGCGCAGTTACATACTGGCAACAGAAATCTTCCATTTCTTTTATTGTTTTAGGTTTACGTTCATGAAGGAAAGCAAGGAAAAACTCATTGACAGACGACATGACTTTGTCTCTAAGTATTAAGTCCATAAGTCCTTCATAAGTTTTTTCCGTCTTAGATAGTTCAACCCATCGTGAGAAAGTAATGCGTATTCTTGCAATAAACTCGGAGAATTCAACTCCATTTTCAGGTAACATGTTTTTAAATTGTAGACGATAGCCGTCTTCGTTAAGCTGATATTTCTTTAACAAAGCGGCCCTGACAACCTCATAATTGTTCTTGTCAGGTTCATCCACCATATTTAATATACTTAGAGCTTTACCTGTCAGTATCCCTGATAACTGATAAACATATTTTGCTTTGTCTATGTTATGAGCTGTACATGCTTGTTCAAATCTGTCCAGATAGAACATTATGTCATCACTGGAAGGACTAAATGTTGGTAACTTAATCTTAAAAGTATCATTATTAGCCTTACCAGAAGATGAACCTTTGTTTGCATCATTAGCATTACTCATGCTCGTCAATTTCAACTTCTCCAACTCTAAAGCTAAGAGTTTTTCTTCATGTTCCATTTTTGCTTTCCTCTCATCAGCCTCTCTTTGTAACTTCCTTTCTTCAGCTTGAGCCTGCATTTCTAGTCTTTTATTCTCAGCTTCTTTTTCAAGTCTTTTATTTTCAGCCTCTTTTTGAAGTCTTTCAGCTTCTAGTTGCAGCTGGAGTTTTTCCATTTCCATTTGGAATCTTTTTTCATCCACCTGCATCTGCAGTTTCTTTTGTTCAGCTTCCATTGCTTTATCATATCGAGCAGTTGCAAATTCTTCTAATTTATCACCAGTCTTCCCAAGCAATTTACCCTGCTCAATAAAGTGCTCAAATGTAGACATGATGTCTAACATATGAGTCCAAAACCTGAAATATTTAACTAATTTATTTCAAATCTAAGTGTAACAAGTCTTAATTAAGCACTTGTATATTCAAATCACATTATATTATCCCAATCTCTGTGGGAAAACAAGTCTCCAATCAAAGAACTTGTATATGAAATATCAACACTCAATTCTTTATCATAAGTGCACTTCTCATTCAATAGTGCACGACACTATTGATCATTCATTTATCATCAGTGGAGTAGTAACAGTGCATTAGCATAGCCCATTAACTAATTACTATAACTGTAAACAATGACTATGTAAACACATGCAGAATGTAAACATTGAAAATGTAAACAATGCAAACAATGTAAACAATAACAATGTAAACAATAACAAAGATCAGCAACAATACAAAAACGTTCGCAGAAATCAACTAAAAATAAAGCCGAAATTAATGGAATATCACAAAAAATGTGACGATATCTGCGATAGAATTAAACAAAATACATGACACCACAGTGTATAAACAAAAATGTTGTATGAAACTAAACTATAGTCAAGAGTAGGCTAACAAATACAAACAAATCAAAACAAAACTAAAGAATGCGAAATAATAACGAAAACAATATTAATACATGTCATCACAACTAACATAAATAGCAACAGAAGTCGCTTAGCAAATTCCAGTATCGGAAATTTGCACACCCTACAGAACACTCACAATAGAAAACCTCTGCTATGTGGTATGATCTATAGGAGTCGCCACCCAGCCAGACCCGCGAAATATAAACATATAAATATACAAATAACATATAAACATATAACATATAGAATGAGATGATACACAGAAGACTCAGCAGAAGTATAAGGGCACAGTTTACATACAAACAGGCCACTTAACTTATAGGCTTCCAATCGTAGAACAGCAGAAAAAACGGATGTCAATCAACGTCCTAAAGAGCGAAGCTCCAACGATGATGGCACATCTGAACTGCTTCCACTGCTAACACGATGGTACTAGAGCTTCTGAAATACTGTGTGTTGAGTTGTTTCGGCACTTGACCTTCTAATCCAAAAGTAAGTTGATGGAAATCGGTACTTGGCCTTCTTCAGAAAACAACCCGTTTCAACCGGCACTTGACCTTCACAAAAAACGACAGCACTGGAACCTTGACAGCAGCAACTTGCTTGACTTGCGTAAAAGATAACAGCAGTCCGAGTTATCCGGCAACATGTAACAACGCCGGGTACTGTCAAATTTCTGTTTCAGTCAAAAATTGCAATTTTAACATTTACCGGGCAACGCCGA
This sequence comes from Oreohelix idahoensis, assembly GCA_024509875.1. NCBI lineage: Eukaryota > Metazoa > Mollusca > Gastropoda > Stylommatophora > Oreohelicidae > Oreohelix > Oreohelix idahoensis. The sequence continues at coordinate 127,035 of JAMPIV010021089.1, forward strand.
GTACTTTGAAAATTTTGAAGATGTTGACTGTCTTGAAGAATGTTAATTTCTTGAAGGATGCTGATGAATTCTTGTTGAAAATGAAGTGGGTAAGGGACCCCGTGTTTGCTGGTACCAGATCAAACCAGCTTATGGCCACCAAATGATGCGTGATGCCATATGATGATGGATGGTATCCGCATGTCTGGTTTTTGTGTAGTGTGTAGATGTGTTCAGTCAAACAATGATCATACAAAATAACAGGGCAATCCACATTAGGACGTCAGTAAACTCACGACGTATAAAGTCAATGATTATTGTAACAGCCGATGACGTTTTTCTTCATTATTTATTGTGGACGCCACAGTGACAAAATGGTTACGCGAATATGTAGGCACATCAAACAGTCATTATCACAGCAACATTCAATACAGCAATGGACGGTAGACCACATTACAATGATGAGTCAGATGCATGTTATATTTCATAGTGCTGTAAATGTAGTCAGGTGAAAAACTCCATCCTTTTCTATAACAGCCAGGAGATAACCAGATGTATGAGATCAGTTCACTCTCCTTAATCTGACTTCAGCAAGACAGGCACGTCTGCTGAAGTATAAATAATGTCCTCAAAAATATCCTCTAGATAACAAAGGTTTTCCAAACCTAGTTCATGTAACAAAGTAGCAAGTAATGGTCCCTGGGACATGCATCAACCGATGCAGTACAATACAGCGACATGTGAGCTGGGAAAACATCTCGTGACGACGCCTTTCGAAGACAGGCTATGAATCAAAAAATCGCTCACGACCAAAAATCGATAGAGTTAATGAAAAGTTAATTTACCTTGCCTTCAGGAAATACACAGAAATATTGCGCCTCCCGGCATGTGGAAATACACTAGAGGTATTATCTCGAATAAACGAAATATCCATTAAGAGGACTTCACATTCCTGACAGAACAAAAAATAGCGGAGATCCCCTCAGCGAGGCATCTTCCTAGCTATTCAAAATCGCTCACTCGACTGGTGGGCGGAAATCGATCGACCAAGAAGCAAGACCAGTCATGCGCAGTCCAGCGCAAAATGACCACAGCTCAGAACTTAAGACGCAAGGACCTTTACTACGAACCAGCGTAAGAATGATTACCTTAAAAGGATAACCCAACAGGTTGCCAACCGTTTTCTGAGAAAACGGCCTAGCATAGCAAACTTAACTGCATTCAATACCAACGCGAGGAGACAAATGCTTACCGAGAAAAGTGACTATAAATTTCAAGCAGTTGTTGCCCTTGCGTTACAAAATATATATTGTAATAAAACGATGTTGCGAGAATTTATCACGCAACATATCACCACCTCCTCCCGATAAAAAAAAAATGTGGAACATATATTTTTTTTTTTAAATATCAAAGAGCATGCGATAAGCGGCTCAAAACGCACGAATTATGCGCTGATAATTAATTAAATTGCCTAACATGAGGCTAAATATAGAGTGTCTGGTGAGGATATACCTCAACAGAAAAATAAATATGTCTCAAAAAATATTCCCATCGGGGAGGTGTCACCAACACACATCACGTTAGCATGTAAACACAATATACGTATGCAAGTTACCATAGACATCAATAAATAGCATAATCTAATATTGTCCTTAAAAATGGATGTACAAATCTGATAGGAAAATTTAAATAGTACATTATTTGACATGTAATGACATAAGTACATAGTAAAGTTAAACTACATGACGATCCAGGACATATCCTCTGGCATTCCGAGGGTAAGTACACAATCTAGAACTCGTCATGCTTGATAATAGTAAGGTAAGTCCTCAGCTCATCAATGACGTTCTGAGAAAGTACAAGCAATATAATGCTAATTAATAACTAATATGCTTCATAAGGTACAATACATTATTAATAATTGTGGCTGTTTAGTAAACTAGCGGCCCTTATATTAACTACTCAGTCCTCCTCTATCATCTTAAAAACTGAACAGAAGAAGATGATAACAAAGCACGATAGTGTGTACATATAAAGTAAGTACAGATGTGCTAATCTATTGTAGAAATATAGGTGTGTTATGACTCTGTAATATATGGAAATATAGGACAGAAGTATTAGTTGGAGTCATGTGGGCATCTAGACAAAATGTCAGCCATCACATTATCCGCACCACGGATAGCTCGTACCGTGAAGTGAAAAGGTTGAAGAGCTATAGCATATCGAGTGGATCTCGAACTCTTCAAATTCTTAGTCTGAATAGCTGTAAGAGCTTTCTGATCAGTCTCTAGAATGAAATGTGCGCCCAGGAGGAATCTTTGTAGTTTTAGAATTGACCAAACCATCGCTAACAACTCACGGTCTAAAACCGAGTAGTTCCTCTCTGCCGCATTTAGTTTTCTAGAAATGTACATAACAGGATGCAGAGTATTTGCATATTCTTGCATCAGTCCTGCTCCAATCCCAGTGGATGAAGCATCACTCCGAAGAACAAAAGTCCTATCAAGAGTAGGTAATCTTAAGATGGGAGGAGAAGAAAATATATTCTTGATTTGGTCTAGTGAAGATTGGCATTCTTCAGACCAACGGACCAGATTAGGCGAACCTTTCTTCAACAATGTTGAGAGAGGTGCCATGATCGAAGATAAATTTGGAATAAATCTCCCATAAAATTGAATTAAACCTAAGAGACTCCTAACTTGTTTCTTCGTTTTAGGAACAGAGATGTTCAGTATTTTGGAAGTATTGTGGTCTTCTGTCTTCAAGAGACCATGACCAACACGATGACCCAGGAAAGAGATTTCACCAAAACCAACAAAAGCTTTAGAAGGTTTTGCTGTCAAATTATTCTCACGTAGAGTGGACAGTAAGTCATATAACCCTAAATAGTGATCTTCCCAGGTATCACTGAAGAGACAGATGTCATCTAAGTATGCGATGACATCCGAACGATGTGACAGAATTCGACGCAACATGCGAACGAAAGTGGCAGGGGCGTTCATGAGACCAAAAGGCATAACATTCCATTGAAATAGACCCCTAGGTGTAGAAAAAGCAGTAAGAGGTTTGGCATGCTCTGCTAAAGGCACTTGCCAATAACCTTTAGACAAGTCAAGTTTAGTGAAGAATCTAGAATTAGAAAGTCTAATCAGTAGATCTTCTAACAAAGGCATCGGTTCAGCATCGAACTTTGTGACCTGATTCAATTTGCGATAATCAACGCAAATTCGTATGTTCTTATCCTTCTTCCGGACAATAACCATGGAAGAAGAATATGGTGAAGTCGATGGTTCAATTATATTTAATTGAATCATTTCATCCAATTCCTTTTCCACTTGCGACTGAAAGTGTATAGGGATAGGATAAGGCCTAACCCTAATTGGATTATTGTCGGTAAGAATTATGTCATGTTCTATGACATCTGTGTGTCCAGGAATGTCAGTGAGAACATCCTGAAATGTTTGTAACATCGACGAGACTTGTCGATGTTCGTCACCAGAAAGATTAGGAGAAACAGAAACGTTTTTCCAAGATTCCGTGGAATGTAATGGAACCACTGGAAGGGGAAGATTGACATCAGAGAAGGTAGATTCTTCATCCTGTATGACAGACAGGGATGAATAATGACCGTGAGGTGCAGGAGCATCATCCGTTGCCTGGAAAATAGGCAGCAAATAGTCCGGACGTTCGTGAAATTCCGAAAGCATGTTTATGTGGAAAGTTTTATGCTTTCCATCAATATCGACCACATAGTCAACATCGGAAATCCGAGAGACTATTACATACGGACCTTTCCATGCAATAAGAAGTCTATTTTCCCTACTGGGGAGTAGGACGAATGCTTTGTCACCTGGACAAAGTTGTCGTAGACATCTATTCTTGTTAGCAAACTGCCTTGCCTTCTCTTTAGCAATTTCTGATGAAGCAGTTGCTAGCTTACATGCCTCAATGATCTTTTGTCTAAGAGCAATGACATACTCATATGAGGATTGAGTTTCATCGCTAATATCATCGGCAGTGATGAGATCGTGTAATAAAGACATAGGGCCGCGTGGACGCGCGCCAAAGACAAGTTCGAAGGGAGAAAACCCTGTGTGTTCATTTGGGACTTCTCTATAGGCAAAGAGAGCCGCGGGTAAAACCCTGTCCCAATCTTGAGGATGATCTTCAGTTATCTTACCAAGCAAAGTCTTGAGCGTTCTATTCAGACGCTCAACTAACCCATTAGACATAGGATGGTAGATACTACTGAGAGATCGTTCAATATGTAAGGTAGACATTACCTGTGACATAGTGTCAGATATGAGTTGAGTGCCATGGTCTGACAATATTTCTCTGGGGAACCCCAAGCGAGAAAATATCAACCAAAGAGCATCTGCGATATCTGTAGTAGATATGCTCTTAAGAGGAATAGCCTCTGGCCAACGTGTGCACATATCGACACATGTAAGGATGAACTGATGTCCTCTGGCCGACTTGACCTTAAAAGGGCCAATAAAATCTATGGCCATTTTCTGAAACGGCCGAATAGGAATGTCAGCAGCCTGGATAGGCGCAGCATGTCGTGGTCCTCTAGATTTGACCTCCTGACATACCTTGCATGATCGGCAGTAAATACGAATGTCCTTATTGACAAAAGGCCAAAAGAAAGCCGCAAGGACTCTCGACTTCGTACGGGCAAAACCCATATGTCCAGCACATTGCGAGTCATGAGCATGTTGCAATATTTGCACTCTCATGCTCTTGGGAACAAGAATTTGCGAATGTGCCGACGTAGTCGAATCTTGTACCATACGTACAAGTACGCCGTTTCTCATTGCAATCCAAGATTTTCTATTTGTATCCTGATTCGGATCACCTTTCTTCGCAAGAATGAAGAATTTTTTTAAAGAAGGATCTTCTTCTTGCAATTTTATGAAAGAGTCACGAGTAATTACTAAGTGACTATCTTGGCTATCAACTTCATTATCACTATTCAGTGAAGTTTCGGGTGTTTGTAGAGCTTGTGCTCTTGTAACCACTGCATTTGTAGCTTGCATGTTATTATCTTCCCAAGCAGCAATCTGCTGTGGGGTACACTCCCTAACTCCGTGAATACGACCAATAATAAGGTCCGCAATAGGATTAGGTAAGAGACAAGCATGCACATCTCCAGTAAAGAAAGGAGTGGCAATGCGAATTACAGCAGTAGGATATTTTTCTAGAGTGCCGCCAAATGTGACACATTTAATAACCTTTCCTGTAGCACAAGATGGATCTACAAGCGATTGTCTAACACCAATAGTGGTGCATCCGGAATCGAAAAGTAGTGAGACCGGAGTATCATTAACAAGACCCTTATGTAGGATTAAAGAACCCCTCCCGTCATGCGCAACAGCAGCAGGAAGAGCGGGAAGTGGGTGACCACAACTCAAAGTAGTTATGGTACCCGGTTCGAATAAAGTACTGCATTGGGGGCATTTGTTTGCTCTCTCAAAGTCAAAAGCAGAACCAGTGACAGCGTCAAAGTTTTTATTATCAACAACATGATTACAGGCTCCCTCAGTTTCCTGTTGTACAGAATTAGCCTGCTGATATCTTTTTTTTGTGTTGAGATCTACCCCGACTATTATTACCTCTGAAGTTATCAGAGTTATTATTATCTCTGCAGTTATTATTGTCTCTATTGTAATTGTTATCCTGGTTCGAATTCCAGTTTCCACGATTACTATCATGTTCACATTGATGCGAACATCTATTTGTTTGGTTTTGAGGTCTTCGGCAGGAATAACCTCTAAGAAGAATCACCATGAAATTGATTTCCATGATTTTGACAGAAATTACCGCTGCTCTTTCTATCAAAATTTTGTTGGGATCTACGAGCAAAGTTTTGACCATACGGTGCTGCCGAAGCAACTGGTAAACCTTCTTTCACCTTAGAGTTACCCATGGTTATGTGTGGGTGCGCAGTTACATACTGGCAACAGAAATCTTCCATTTCTTTTATTGTTTTAGGTTTACGTTCATGAAGGAAAGCAAGGAAAGACTCATTGACAGACGACATGACTTTGTCTCTAAGTATTAAGTCCATAAGTCCTTCATAAGTTTTTTCCGTCTTAGATAGTTCAACCCATCGTGAGAAAGTAATGCGTATTCTTGCAATAAACTCGGAGAATTCAACTCCATTTTCAGGTAACATGTTTTTAAATTGTAGACGATAGCCGTCTTCGTTAAGCTGATATTTCTTTAACAAAGCGGCCCTGACAACCTCATAATTGTTCTTGTCAGGTTCATCCACCATATTTAATATACTTAGAGCTTTACCTGTCAGTATCCCTGATAACTGATAAACATATTTTGCTTTGTCTATGTTATGAGCTGTACATGCTTGTTCAAATCTGTCCAGATAGAACATTATGTCATCACTGGAAGGACTAAATGTTGGTAACTTAATCTTAAAAGTATCATTATTAGCCTTACCAGAAGATGAACCCTTGTTTGCATCATTAGCATTACTCATGCTCGTCAATTTCAACTTCTCCAACTCTAAAGCTAAGAGTTTTTCTTCATGTTCCATTTTTGCTTTCCTCTCATCAGCCTCTCTTTGTAACTTCCTTTCTTCAGCTTGAGCCTGCATTTCTAGTCTTTTATTCTCAGCTTCTTTTTCAAGTCTTTTATTTTCAGCCTCTTTTTGAAGTCTTTCAGCTTCTAGTTGCAGCTGGAGTTTTTCCATTTCCATTTGGAATCTTTTTTCATCCACCTGCATCTGCAGTTTCTTTTGTTCAGCTTCCATTGCTTTATCATATCGAGCAGTTGCAAATTCTTCTAATTTATCACCAGTCTTCCCAAGCAATTTACCCTGCTCAATAAAGTGCTCAAATGTAGACATGATGTCTAACATATGAGTCCAAAACCTGAAATATTTAACTAATTTATTTCAAATCTAAGTGTAACAAGTCTTAATTAAGCACTTGTATATTCAAATCACATTATATTATCCCAATCTCTGTGGGAAAACAAGTCTCCAATCAAAGAACTTGTATATGAAATATCAACACTCAATTCTTTATCATAAGTGCACTTCTCATTCAATAGTGCACGACACTATTGATCATTCATTTATCATCAGTGTAGTAGTAACAGTGCATTAGCATAGCCCATTAACTAATTACTATAACTGTAAACAATGACTATGTAAACACATGCAGAATGTAAACATTGAAAATGTAAACAATGCAAACAATGTAAACAATAACAATGTAAACAATAACAAAGATCAGCAACAATACAAAAACGTTCGCAGAAATCAACTAAAAATAAAGCAGAAATTAATGAAATATCACAAAAAAATGTGACGATATCTGCGATAGAATTAAACAAAATACATGACACCACAGTGTATAAACAAAAATGTTGTATGAAACTAAACTATAGTCAAGAGTAGGCTAACAAATACAAACAAATCAAAACAAAACTAAAGAATGCGAAATAATAACGAAAACAATATTAAAACATGTCATCACAGCTAACATAAATAGCAACAGAAGTCGCTTTGCAAATTCCAGTATCGGAAATTTGCACACCCTACAGAACACTCACAATAGAAAACCTCTGCTATGTGGTATGATCTATAGGAGTCGCCACCCAGCCAGACCCGCGAAATATAAACATATAAATATACAAATAACATATAAACATATAACATATAGAATGAGATGATACACAGAAGACTCAGCAGAAGTATAAGGGCACAGTTTACATACAAACAGGCCACTTAACTTATAGGCTTCCAATCGTAGAACAGCAGAAAAAACGGATGTCAATCAACGTCCTAAAGAGCGAAGCTCCAACGATGATGGCACATCTGAACTGCTTCCACTGCTAACACGATGGTACTAGAGCTTCTGAAATACTGTGTGTTGAGTTGTTTCGGCACTTGACCTTCTAATCCAAAAGTAAGTTGATGGAAATCGGTACTTGGCCTTCTTCAGAAAACAACCCGTTTCAACCGGCACTTGACCTTCACAAAAAACGACAGCACTGGAACCTTGACAGCAGCAACTTGCTTGACTTGCGTAAAAGATAACAGCAGTCCGAGTTATCCGGCAACATGTAACAACGCCGGGTACTGTCAAATTTCTGTTTCAGTCAAAAATTGCAATTTTAACATTTACCGGGCAACGCCGAGTACTTTGAAAATTTTGAAGATGTTGACTGTCTTGAAGAATGTTAATTTCTTGAAGGATGCTGATGAATTCTTGTTGAAAATGAAGTGGGTAAGGGACCCCGTGTTTGCTGGTACCAGATCAAACCAGCTTATGGCCACCAAATGATGCGTGATGCCATATGATGATGGATGGTATCCGCATGTCTGGTTTTTGTGTAGTGTGTAGATGTGTTCAGTCAAACAATGATCATACAAAATAACAGGGCAATCCACATTAGGACGTCAGTAAACTCACGACGTATAAAGTCAATGATTCTTGTAACAGCCGATGACGTTTTTCTTCATTATTTATTGTGGACGCCACAGTGACAAAATGGTTACGCGAATATGTAGGCACATCAAACAGTCATTATCACAGCAACATTCAATACAGCAATGGACGGTAGACCACATTACAATGATGAGTCAGATGCATGTTATATTTCATAGTGCTGTAAATGTAGTCAGGTGAAAAACTCCATCCTTTTCTATAACAGCCAGGAGATAACCAGATGTATGAGATCAGTTCACTCTCCTTAATCTGACTTCAGCAAGACAGGCACGTCTGCTGAAGTATAAATAATGTCCTCAAAAATATCCTCTAGATAACAAAGGTTTTCCAAACCTAGTTCATGTAACAAAGTAGCAAGTAATGGTCCCTGGGACATGCATCAACCGATGCAGTACAATACAGCGACATGTGAGCTGGGAAAAACATCTCGTGACGACGCCTTTCGAAGACAGGCTATGAATCAAAAATCGCTCACGACCAAAAATCGATAGAGTTAATGAAAAGTTAATTTACCTTGCCTTCAGGAAATACACAGAAATATTGCGCCTCCCGGCATGTGGAAATACACTAGAGGTATTATCTCGAATAAACGAAATATCCATTAAGAGGACTTCACATTCCTGACAGAACAAAAAATAGCGGAGATCCCCTCAGCGAGGCATCTTCCTAGCTATTCAAAATCGCTCACTCGACTGGTGGGCGGAAATCGATCGACCAAGAAGCAAGACCAGTCATGCGCAGTCCAGCGCAAAATGACCACAGCTCAGAACTTAAGACGCAAGGACCTTTACTACGAACCAGCGTAAGAATGATTACCTTAAAAGGATAACCCAACAGGTTGCCAACCGTTTTCTGAGAAAACGGCCTAGCATAGCAAACTTAACTGCATTCAATACCAACGCGAGGAGACAAATGCTTACCGAGAAAAGTGACTATAAATTTCAAGCAGTTGTTGCCCTTGCGTTACAAAATATATATTGTAATAAAACGATGTTGCGAGAATTTATCACGCAACATCAGCCTCAATCTGCAACCTCTTAATTTCCTTTTCAGCCTCTATTCTCTTATCTTCGGCCAATCTTTCAGATTCTAATTTTCTTTCGGCCTCTTTTTCTAATCTTCTTTCTTCCCGTTCAATATATTTGTCACATTCAGCAGTGACATAAGCAATCATAATTTGCCCGTCCATTCCTAACTCTTTTGCAGTCTGTACAGCAGCAGATCGAAATTTTGCCAAGTCGGCCATTGTCTAACATGCAATTGTAAACAATTCAATCTTTCAATAATTTTCTAAGGACACTACAGGCACTGAGAGCTCAACCTTATTTATTTCCATCCAAGGATACCTTTTAATTCTATTATTCCCTGAAGTGAATTACCCCCAATATTTATAATAGGGAAAGATTCAAAATCCCGGACAGGACCCCAATATATGTGGTAAAGTGGGATGTTATAAATATTTATAGGGGACTTAGTTTACTGACTGAGATCAGCTGTGAAGGTATCTGTATCTAATAGGTGTAGTGTTTTGCAGATAACCTTACTTGCTACCACATTATACCTCAGTCAGAATTATTCTGGAATATTGTGATGACTACGTTAAATGTCTACGGTATGTATTTGATGAAGTGTAAGTCACAACAACAACAGGCAGATAAACAATTTAATTTATTCCACCACACTTGACAACACTGTGACACTCACACACATTTAACACTCTATAAGAATATCTTAAATGAGTCACTGGTAAATTTTCAAATATCTATTAAGTACTTTCATTACTATATGTGTCCTGATTCAAATACAAAGTGAACCAGGAATCACAATCAATTTTAATTACAATTTATATGTACAGAATTTATCAATATGAACCTTGTAGTGACATAGTTTATTAATATTATCCTATGTGTGTCAGTTGTGTAGTAGTACTATGAGGTAATACTGGTTTTGTTTTTTCAAGCTCTGTTGGTATTTGTCATCATGATTTCAAGTGTTTCTTTCTGTTGGAACTAGTATTGGCGATGTTCTCAGTTCCTGGCATTAAAACAATTAATTTCCCCTCTCAATTTTATACAATGGCAGTTAAGATGGGGATACATAATGTTGAGCTCCTCTGGCCACAGACTCTTATCTTTCGTGATGGCGGCAGGAAAAGACTCCTCTGCTCGATAGCCTCCCTGTGTTCTGGAGACACCTCACTGTTTGCTATATGGACCAAGGAGTATGCTGTCCGCCTCTGGATTCAGCAAAGCTCAGACCAGGTGCTGCTCAATAACATTAGGACAACGGTCCCTGAAACAAGAATGTCGTACCTCCTACTTCATAACTAATGTATAATCTATTTACAGACTGAACTCATTACATAACAAACACTGAGTTCAGAGCGGTAGGCCAACTGTCAGCTTCATCTGAAATAATTTACACCAGTATATTCCTCCTTAATGGTTACTACGCCTCTGCAATTTCATCTGTAAGTCCTTCTATACAATAGGATAGGTGTCAGTGTACTATTTGGTAATTCCATGTAGTTTTACTTTTCTTTGACACCTTCTGTTCAGGTTGGAGCACTATATATATAGGCTTTACCTCATGTTCGCTACTGAACCACACATATATATACAGACATAAATTATCAATTTACATTCAATTTTCATTAAAAAGATATCAAATAGTTCAAGCTTACCACAATTCATGGAAATAATACACAGTTACGTTGACTGGCAATGAATATGGCACAATTTCGATCTGCCGATGTCCCAGGCTTTTATTTAGAAAAATATGCACTGGCGCTCAACACACTGGTTCTTTAGTAAGTTTATTTGAAAATGTGGTGCTGACCTGACGCCTCTGATTGACTATATTCGCCGGTCTAACCAATCGAGCCACGTTTACACAGCTTTTCAAAAAAGTACTCCTACTCACTTTTCCCCTAACAACAAAGAAGTAGTATTTATAGTCCGACTAATCGTGTTTAGCCTTACATTTACTTCCCGCCAATCAAATAGGAGGTAACATGTCAGCCTATTTCCCGTACAATGGTGGTGTGAAAATCTGCCACTGAGCGATTCTGATTTTTGGTGTTGTCTGACAGCACCATTATTTTATTTTGGCTATAACTTGTTAATTCCTAGACTATTTGCATAACACTTAACATATTCTTTGTCAGCAAGTCCTAAGGAACCCAAATATAAGTTTTAAGGGAGCTAAGTGGCTGCGTTCAAAATATGTATTTTCCAGGATAGTCGTGTATTTGTTTTTTTATTTTTTATGTTTAGAACCGCCACCTGTCCTGCTGTACTGTCAGACTAATGTCAGGATTTTAGACATAAAACAGTAGAATGTCATGTTTTCTAATAAGCGTTTTGTAAGTTTTTAAACATAACTCTCGTCTGAGTAGTGTTTTTTTTTTTTCACTGTCGATTTGAAAAAAGCTAGTGCTTGTGGCCTTACACGCGTGATGGTAGTAATTGTGTATTGTGAGACTGTGGTAGTATTGCCTGCGTTCCGGCTTTCAGCCTCTCCCTTTCTTTCTATCCTTAGTCCATCTGTCTTTCGTTTTTGGTAACATAGTGTATAAAATGACATGAATGGAATTTTAAATATAGGTCATCTTGCGTATCTCAAGGTTTTTCTTAGAAATGGAGTACACATTTTATTGTGTTGGGGAAACGCGTGTATGCTGCAGAAGGCTTTTACTATCAACGTGAAACGTTACAATTTGCAGACGCAGGAGAAAACAAGGGAGATTTCGAGTACAGTCATTGTGACAACACTGTTCTTTACCATTCTTCTTTCCTTTTATTGAATTTATGTGTTAGGCTTTACATTTACCTGATAATTTATATATGTGGATTAGAATTTCTCACGACACTTGCTTTGCAATTGCTCTTCACCTGTGTTGTTATATATCTTTCATATATATTATTATATACACATTACGTGTGTGTAGTGTCTATAGTATATTTCCTTCTTCTTCTTTGAACCTTAGCCGCAGACCGTCAAAGCAGTCAGTGACCATCACACCTAGTGGCGTCTTGTAGGGCAACAACAAATTTATTCCACTTTACTCGGTCGGCGGCCATCCTTCGTACAGTGCCCCAACTCTGGTTCATTTTTTGCATATCAGCCTCCACAGTCCTCCGCCAGGTTGTTTTTGGTCGGCCTCTCTTTCGTTTTCCTTCAGGGGTCCAAAGCATAGCTGTTCTTGTGATGGCATCGGGTTCTCTTCTGAGAATATGGCCAACCTAGCTCCAGCGTCTGCCAGCTATGATGGTGTGCATGTCCTCTTGCTTGCTCCGAGTAAGCAGATCTTGGTTGGTGATGGTATTCGGCCAAAAGATTCGGTGAATTTTTCTTAGGCATGGTTTGTGAAAAGAGTACAATTTCGACATTTCCTTCTTTGTAACTCTCCAGCATTCCGCACCATAGAGAAACATAAAATATTCCTTTAACCTGTCTATATTTCTTGTCCTTGTTGTTTATTTATAACTGTGGCTGACGGATGGTCAAACCCGAAAAGTCCCGTGTTTCTTGTGTACCGTTAATTTGTAAAACTGATCTAATACCTTTTTATTTGTTTAATTTATATTTAAACATCACTCAACTACATTATTTTTAATGTTGTGCCCAAGCTGAAGTTTGAACACGCGTACACGAGACATGATGAGAAGTCCAGCAATATGGGAGGACGGAGCTGCATGTCACACTGAGTGGAGATGCTATCTACGTTGTCACCTCAGATTGCGCCACGCTCTTACAATAAGCATAACAGAAAAGTAGCCGCCATAACGAACACCAGGCACAACGTAGCTGAGGATTGTCACTTCGTGAGCGCGTTATCCTCATAGTTATGATTGGAGCAGGCTTCTACTACTACCAAACTTAATGTAATAAATAGCATTTGTTTAAAATATATGCAAGTCATCGAGGTGTAAACTGGCAGACGTTTCCTTGCGAATCACTTGTAGTACAGATAATGTTACAATTAGCAATAGTTTAAGTAATTATTAGATCAGTCAAAGTAAAACAAACTTCCCATGTCCCATACATGTAAGACACGAAACACTTCCGCCACAACATCCTCCAATGTAATAAACACAAGATAAAGAGAACCACCAAACCGATGTTTTGCTAGCTTGCATAGCTAGGCGGTGTTGTCGCACGGAAGGTCCAGGGTTCAAATCCTGGGTAAGCCACTCATGTCTGTTGTTTTTCTGTTGTCTAGTGTTCTACTTCTTTATTTCCTACGAGTGCCTTATAACATACCTTTATATTTGTTTCATATTAATTTACTGTATACAGTCATACCACGTGCTCTCATGGTTACGCAATCTTGCAAAAGCAGCATGCAGCCACGCTAACAACGCGCCTAAAGCCGCGGGTTGTACATTCTATAGTAATCTCACATTATAATACTAAATATTATAGAAATAATGGCATTACAAAGCTATTTAAAGCGCTACAGATAACAAATTGTGATTTTTCACTGTAAAAAGAACTTTCAAACTGAGAAAGAGAACACAAATCAACGATAGCCGATCTTACTAATATTTACACCAAATTATCAGTCTAACATTACTGATGAAGTACATACATTTATTCAAGTAAGCTGTAATTTATTAATAAATTGCTGCACTCGCCATACTAAAATAATCTATTTCGGCATCAGTACCGTAGTTAATAAATATAACAATCTAAATCGCGCCAAAATTAAATATTATTCAAACTGACTACGTGTCGGATTTACACAACATCATTGAAGAATTCCTTAACCACAAACAATATGGAAATACTTAACCATTAATTTCATTTACACAAATGTAATATCTGAATATGTCAGTTCCAGTACCGGCCACGTGTTATAGTTCCTGAACATGGAATATCTGCTGCAGTCACGCCATGTCCGAATAAATTTAGATCTAAAACCAACCGCACGCGAAATAAATAACTTTAAATGGACTATATAATTATTTAAACACGACGCCAAATTAATAATGTACTTATAGTCCTATATTCTCTTCAACACTATCAGGACTTCAAAATGTTAACGAATAATATTCTATCTAAATTAACTCACATGTCCAAGGCAACTTGACTTCAACTCTTGTTCGGCGACTTCTCTCCTGGCGTGCTGCAATCGAAATGACAGAGAAGATTGAAATTCTAAGCTTTGCGCGTTTAACAACCGGGCGTTTAGCTTACCTCTGATTGGCTGTTGTCCTGTCATCAGACATGACTAATGTTCTATTTTTAGATCATGACGAAGATGGCGCTGAGGATTTTCCACGATTTGCCGCAGCACGAAGGAGAAAATGACGAAAATGGCGCTGTCACAGAAGTAACACTAATACCTTAACGTAAGACGGAATCATAACCCGTGTCCCAACGTTATGCGGAAATTTTCCTTTGCCAGACGTCTGTAAATTATCACCCGATACTGGATAATTTGAACATCCTATCATTTTATATTTTGCATGTGACAAGTTTAACTTGCTGGTGGTTGTACATGTCCATAATAGGCTGGCAACCTCAGCTCATGATAATGATAGTCATGAAATACTACAGCTAGCACTGGTAACTGGTTCATACCGGTTCTCTCACCAAAAGCAAAGATAGCCCCAGGCTCCAGGTGGAGCAGGAAGTGGATGATGATGACAACATTGTGTACATATTTATTATATGAACATTTTAATACGTTAACATGTATATTTAAATATGAGTAAACCATGAAAAAGACGTTTCCGCTTCCAGTCACATTATTTAATCAAATTAACTGAGAATAACACGGATTTTTCATTCAATCCACTTGTTTATGTTTTATGATAAGGGAAGGTAAAATTACTGAGGAAAGAGGAAAAGATTCTGTGGAATTAACAGCGTGAATGCGCCTGACTGGTGTCAGGAAGCTAATACTTAGCAAACACATTTGTTTCTTATTAAGTTTGTTTTACAAGTTGGAGATACCAGTTTGTGGTGCAAGTTTTAGATAACAGTGTGTGCTACCAGCTTAATGTCAGTCTATGAATCAAGAGCTTGTGATCTTCGCTAGATGCCTGTTTGTGACCAGTTATGAAGATCCTTGCCGTATCGCTAGAAGCGGTTACCACTGCAACTTCATCTGGGACGTGCCCTCAGCACAGAAGTCGATAATTGACGGAGCAGTCAACAAACCAGTTTCAGCATCTAGCCATTAAGTTATTTTAACCAGGCCATAGCAAAAAATAATTATCACCATCACGTTAAACTACCCTCACCAGTTGTCGATGAGGAAAAACTATATAGTGTAAATTCATTCACATCGCTTATTTATTTACTCGTGATAAACAATAATTAATTATTAAACTTGTTATATGTATTTACAAATTACTAGTCGATTTAATTATAGAGAGAACTGCTTTCGTATAAATCAGTGTGACGAAGTTGGGTAATAAATTGTTGGGCACGGGGTTGAGCAACACCCCCACCCCTCATTTCTTCTTGACTGTTACTACCTCTCGCATTTCTTTTCTCTAATGTATCTTCTGTAGATGAAAGGGGGAGTAATCGCTGTCACTCTTACTAAAACAGGTTCCCTCCCCTTGTCTGTTAAGTTGGTCAGAGTAATCTTTGAAGCGTTCACAACTCTCCGTATTGTTTCTTCGAGACCAGGGAAGTTTAGCCGCCTTCACTGTCCACGTGCAAATCCTATTACATTCAACCACGGCGCGGTGTTTGTTCGATTGCGGTTTATGTCCACGGGACCCAGTATCGGTGCTCCATGGAATGACATCATATTATGCAGATACACTGGTCGTAAAAAGAATTGTTAAACTCTTTCTTTGTGTAGTTGTTAACTCATACTGGCTACTAGTTGTTGAATCATGCTTTATTTGCTAAATGATGTGAATGTCCACCAGTGGATAAATGTAGATGTTGGGACTGGTGTAGTAAAGTGTAACGATTGTCAACTCATCAAACCCAGCACAGTTTTGGTCATACAGGTCATCTTGTCCTGGAACGTGATGAGGCTCCGACAAGAATGTGAGTGTAAACAATGAGTGTGTATCTGAATGTCAGTACGCGAATGGTAGAATGATTCGATAGAGTTGACAGGTTGGTAGTACATCACTCATACTCACACTGTTCGAATTCAAGAAGTACTGGAACTACGGTGGTCTTTTTATAACATTTAATGGGACGCACACTTGGACAGTACGTGTATGGTTACAGGAACAAATGTCGACATAGACAGCATAATGTTGATCACAGGAATATCATCTTAAGTTAGCATTCATGCTTGGCAAATATCATAATGGAGCATTCGTAAATAAGCATTCAGCGTTCCATCATGTAAATCATCTGGCTTTACTGACTGGGCACGTCAGACCATAACCAATACATAGGAAGGCTCCTAGACCTAACCTCGTCTAGCGAATATTCCTTCACGTAAAGTTCAATATATATATATTTCATAATATAGGAATCCCAGACATGGGTTCTCACATGTAGCAGTGATCTCTTGGTTCATCGAGCGATAGTACAGGCATCCCTTTTTCTCACTCGATAAATACAAAGTATATGAATTTCAACATGGCTGTTCTCTCTCTCGTGAGCTTCACTCACTATAGAATATAGACCAAAATTAGTCATTCATTAAATGTCCTCATTTCTTCATAGGTTCTCTCATAGAGGTAATTGAATAATATCATACAATCCAGTGCTGATACATAGGAATGTCTTCTTCCTTTGAATGGATATTCTTTTTAAAAGTACCACTGTGCATCTGCTTATCAACAACGATGGCGAAGCCCAAGTTCATAATAAATTGTGGTTTTACCTTTTTATGCGAAATATAACTTTGCCATTCCTTGGCAAAAGAGAATAAACACTGGGGTAAAGTACATACAACATGTCTAAATGATTATCACTTTTCCCCATCCATATATAGATCACTATTTCGGCAAAAAGCCTGCTACAACAAAACTCGGCATCCTCACAGGATGACAGCCATGGATCACACCCTTTGCTAGCGATACTTCCGCTGCATAGCCTTTGACCTTTTCTAGCGACAACCAAATTAGTTCGACTTAGAAATGCAAAGATATCCATATATAAGACAGACTCGTCCTACTCATACAAACACTACGTATAAATTCAGGCCATAGATATACTGAAGCAAGAACAATCTATTCCTACCCAGCCACAGAATAAATCGCAGTAGGCCTAGAGTCGTCTGCGGAGTCCGATCGAAGATGACAGAACTATTTTCAAGGGAAGCAACCCAAAAATGACTTCTCCTTAAGCACTTAAAAAGGAAATACTTTGCTTACAAAATATTTGCGAACATAATAAGAATATAAATGTATTATATTGCAAGATAGTAAAAATTGCCCTTTACAGTCTTACCACACCTCCCGGGAAAAAAAAAAATAAAATTTTTTTTTTAAATACATCTAGGAGCACCGTAGAATAGGCTCACAACGCAAGAATACTGCGCAGATGAAAATATCAGGAATAACTATAATTCCTAATATGACTGGTGAGAATATATATCTCAAAATCTGAGAGAAATTGTTTCCCTACGAATAAATGTTTCCAGGAAGGTGTGATGTACGTATAATACAATTCTGGTAATTATACAATGCATACCAAAAAATTCACACTACAATCTTAAATTTATGATTTATGAAGAAACAATCATCAAAGAACAGCGGTGAATTAACATCAATAAACCGCTAAGTAGCGATACCATCATTCTATTATTAAATTACAAATGTGTATCTTAGTAAAGAAACAAAAAATAACTGTTGTAAAGTTATACATATTAAAAAGATCCAATATTTAACAGTTAAGTGGCATCATGTGGGCATCTGGACAGAATGTCCGCCATCACATTTTCTGAACCACGGATAGCTCGTACCGAAAAATGAAAAGGTTGAAGAGCGATTGCGTATCGAGTTGATCTCGAGCTCTTCAAGTTTTTACTTTGGATAGCCGTAAGAGCTTTTTGGTCAGTTTCCACTACGAAATGCGCGCCCAGAAGGAATCTTTGGAGTTTGAGAATTGACCAAACCATTGCCAATAATTCACGGTCTAAAACCGAGTAATTCCTTTCTGCAGCATTAAGTTTTCTGGATATGTACATTACAGGATGCAGAGTTCCAGAGTACTCTTGCATTAGTGCCGCTCCAATCCCAGTGGATGAAGCGTCACTACGAAGAACAAATGTCTTATCTGTTGTAGGTAACACTAAAATAGGTGGTGATGAAAACATAGTTTTGATCTTCTCTAGTGAAGATTGGCATTCATGAGACCAGTGAACCATGTTAGGCGACCCTTTCTTTAATAGTGTAGAGAGAGGTGCCATGATAGAGGACAGATTCGGAATGAAACGTCCATAAAATTGTATGAGACCTAAAAGACTTCGCACTTGCTTTTTAGTCCTAGGGATAGAGATGTTAAGTATCTTAGTGATATTATGGTCTTCTGTCTTCAAGAAACCGTGACCTACTCGATGGCCTAAGAAAGCAATTTCGCTAAAGCCAATACAAGCTTTAGATGGTTTTGCTGTCAGGTTATACTCACGCAGAGTTGATAATAATTCAACTAATCCTGAATAGTGATCTTCCCAAGTATCGCTGAAAAGACAGATGTCGTCTAGATAAGCAATGACATCTGACCGATACGATAGGATTCGACGCATCATGCGTACAAATGTAGCTGGTGCGTTCATAAGGCCGAAAGGCATAAAATTCCATTGGAAAAGGCCTCTGGGAGTAGAGAAAGCGGTAAGAGGTTTGGCGCGTTCGGATAATGGAACTTGCCAATATCCTTTAGACAAATCAAGTTTAGTGAAAAAATGCGATTTAGAAAGACGAGTAAGTAACTCTTCTAGTAAAGGCATAGGTTCAGCATCGAACTTCGTAACTTGATTCAATTTGCGATAGTCAACGCAAAGACGTATGTTATTGTCTTTTTTTCGAACAATAACCATCGGCGAAGAATATGCAGAAGTGGATGGTTCGATTATTTGTAAATCTATCATTTCATCCAACTCCTTTTCAACCTGTGTTTGGAAATGTATAGGGATAGGATAAGGCCTAACCCTAATTGGAGTATGTTCAGTTAGAACAATGTCATGCTCAATGACATGAGTTTGTCCAGGGATGTCAGTGAGGACATCCTGAAATGTTTGTAACATAGACGAAACTTGTCGCCGTTCTCCTAGAGACAAATCAGGAGAAACAGTAACGTCTTTCCATGATTCACTAGAATGAAGTGGGATCATTGGAAGCGGGAGATTAACATCCGAAAAACTTGTTTCCTCATCCTGTATTACAGACAGTGATGAGTAATGACCATGTTTGACATGAGAATCGTCCGTTGCCTGGAAAATAGGCTGTAGATAGTCAGGACGTTCATGGAACTCCGTAAGCATATTGATGTGGAAGGTTTTATGCTTCCCGTTAATATCGACGATGTAGTCAACATCTGAAATTTTCGATATTATATCGTACGGACCTTTCCAACTAATAAGGAGTCTATTTTCACGACAAGGTAGCAAAACAAATGCTTTGTCACCAGGACAAAGTTGTCGTAAAGTTCTCTTCTTATTAGCAAATTGTCTTGCCTTCTGCTTAGCAAACTCAGAAGAGGACGTTGCCAATTTGCATGCTTCGATAATCTTTTGTCTCAGCGCGATGACATACTCGTAAGAAGATTTTGTGTCATCGTCAATATTGTCAGCTGTTATAAGATCATGCAGCAAAGACATTGGGCCGCGCGGTCGCGCGCCAAAGACAAGTTCAAAGGGCGAAAACCCTGTATGTTCATTGGGGACCTCTCTGTACGCGAAGAGGGCCGCGGGTAAAACCCTATCCCAATCCTGAGGATGATCCTCAGTTATCTTCCCTAATAAGTTCTTAAGTGTTCTATTTAGTCGCTCGACCATCCCATTGGACATAGGATGATAGATGCTACTCAAAGATCTCTCTATCTGTAGAGTAGACATTACTTGAGACATGGTATCCGATATCAGTTGGGTGCCATGATCTGATAATATTTCTCCGGGGAATCCCAGCCGAGAAAATATAAGCCAAAGAGCATCTGCAATGTCAGCGGTAGTAATGCTCTTTAGAGGGATAGCCTCTGGCCAACGTGTGCACATGTCTACACACGTTAAGATAAACTGATGTCCTCTAGCAGATTTGATCTTGAATGGACCAATGATGTCTATCGCCATTTTCTGGAATGGACGAATAGGAATATCTGCAGCCTGAATAGGCGCAGCATGACGAGGACCTTTGGATTTGACTTCTTGACATACTTTACAGGATCGACAATAGATCCGTATGTCCTTGTTCACAAAAGGCCAAAAGAAAGCCGCAAGAACTCTTGACTTTGTACGGGAAAAACCCATGTGACCAGCACACTGAGAGTCGTGTGCATGTTGTAAGATCTTAACTCTCAAATTCTTGGGTACAAGAATCTGAGAATGACTTGACTTAGTGGAGTCTTGCACCATACGTACAAGTACGCCATTCTTCATTGTAATCCAAGATTTACAATTTGAATCTTTATTCGGATCACCTTTTGTTACAAGAGTGAAGAATTTCTTAAGAGTCGGATCTTCTTCTTGTTGTTTTATAAACGAGTCACGAGAAATTACCAAGGGATCATCTTGGTTATGCACTTCATTATCTTCAACAGATGAAGTTTCAGGCATATTGAGAGCTTGAGCTCTAGTGACTACTGCATTAGCAGATTGCATATTTTGATTTTCCCAAACGGAAATTTGCTCCGGAGTGCATTCTTTGACTCCGTGAATGCGACCGATGATAAGATCAGCGATCGGATCCGGCAAAAGACATGCGTGTACATCTCCTGTGAAGAAAGGAGTAGCAATCCTAATGATAGCGGTAGAGTATTTCTCTATGGTGCCGCCAAATGTTACGCATTTGACTACTTTGCCTGTAGAATGAGAAGGATCTATGAGTGACTGCCTAACCCCAATAGTTGTGCATCCAGAATCAAAAAGTACTGAGACTGGATTGTCATTTACTAAACCTTTGTGTAAGACAAGAGAACCTCTCCCATCATGCGCGATTGACGCAGGAAGAGCGGGAAGAGGATGGCCACAGCTTAAAGTAGACACTGTGGTTGGCTCAAATAATGTTTTGCATTGGGGGCACTGAGATGCTCTCCCAAAATCAAAAGCGGCACATGCCATATTATTAGAGTCATCATTATCTTTATTTTGTTTATAGGCTTCGTGGGACTCTTGCTGTGCAGAGTTCGCCTGGTAATGAGCTTTATGTTTTTTGAATTGTGCTCTACCTCTGTTATTATTGCCTCTGTACTTATCATTGTTTCCACTATTATAACCTCTACTCGGGTTTGAATCATAGCTCCTTTGGTTACTATCATCATATTCATTATAATGAGTATCTCGGTAATTATGATCCTGTTGTCTCCATGAAGGAAAACTTGGATAGTTTCTAGAATGACTTCCTTTGCGAAAGTTCCTGTAATTATGACCACCCCTGAATCGAGGGCTGTCAGCTCTTCTCCAGGTATTCGAAGAAGAACCCTGAAATGATTGGTTACCTTGGTTCTGATAACTGTAATAGTTACCTTTTTTATTAAACCTATTTTGAGGTCCTTGGAATTTGTGAGAGTGATTAGGGTTGTATGGTGTTGCAGAAGCAACTGGCATACCTTCTTTAACCTTACTGTTGCTAATGGCTACGTCCGGATGTGCAGTGACGTATTGGGTACAATACTGTTCCATTTCTTTTAGAGACTTAGGTTTACGCTCATGTAAGAATTCGAGGAAAGGTTTATTTATACTTGACATAATCTTGTCTCTGAGTATCAAGTCCATAAGGGCTTCATAAGTCTTTTCTGTTTTGGATAGCTCAATCCAACGATCAAATGTAAGTCGTGTCCTTGCAATGAATTCTGAGAATTCTACACCTGCCTCAGGCACCATTGTCTTAAACAACTTCCGATAACCCTCTCTTCAGACAACTGATACTTCTTTAACAAGGCTGCCCTAATAACATCATAGTTATCTTTGTCAGCCTCTTCAACCAAACTTAAACTAGTCAGAGAATCACCTTTCAGATTTTCTGATAACTGGTTAGCATATTGTGATTTGTCCACATTATGTGCTCGACACGAGCGTTCAAATCTGTTTAGCCAGAATGTTATGTCATCACTGGAAGGGTTGAACGCTGGTACCTTGACCTTGTAAGTAAAGGGTTTACCATTACCACTAGATGCTTGATTAACATTACTTATGTTTGTTAACTTTAACTTTTCTAACTCAAATGCTAAAAGTTCTTTTTGGTGTTCATGTTCTCTTATTGCTTTTTTTTCTTGAGCTTCAGCTTGTAATTTTCTCTCTTCTGCAGCAGCCTGTAATTTTTTCTCTTCAGCAGCAGCTTCATCTTTTCTTTTCTCTTTTTCCATTTCCATCTGGAATCTTTTTTCATCAGTCTGTATCTGCAATTTCTTTTGTTCATCCTCTCTTTGTAATTTTCTTTCCTCAGCTTCTAATTTCTTTTCTTCAATCAATGCTTTTCTTTCTTCAGCAGCCAATGCTTTGTCATATTGAGCAACTGCCCATTCTTCTAACTGCTGACCAGTCTTATCAAGAGCCCTGCCTTGTGTGATAAAATAATCCAAGGTAGACATCTTGTCTAATAAGATCAGTAATTTGCAAAAGTAAATAAATTTACTTTCTTAGTCTTAATCAAAGACTTTGTATGATAACTTTGTAACCTGTGAAAAATAGTACTTAACTATCCCAATCACTGTGGGAAACAAGCCTTACAAAGGTCTTGTATAAATCCTTATATAATAACAGCTATAAGTTGCTGGTTCACTCTATAATATAAGTGCAGTGCACCAGAAATAGTGTTTTATATCATCAACTGTGTACCTTTAGTAATAGCAATTAACTATCAGTTGATTCTTGTACATCAATTTTTATGATCAACTATATTTTAAATAGTGTATGTCGATCAGGCACAAAACAAAACAGTTATACAGAAAAACATGAAAACATTTGCGGAAATGAAATAAATAAAATTGGAAAAACAATAAAAGATAAACCGCAAGAGGATAACAAAAACAAATAACGCCACAGTATAAAAATATAAATTGAGAATAGAACTGAAAGATAGAATAGGGTAGACCAACAAATTACAAACAAATCAAAACAAACTAAAGAACAGAGGAATATTACAAAAACAACAATGAGTACAGACTTCACAGCTAACACTAATAGCAACAGCTGTCGCAGCAAATTTCCAATGAAGAAAATTGCACCTATAGAAACGCACACATCAGACCCTCTATTACGTGGGATACTCTGCTGTGTGACACCGCCCAACCGAAACAACAACCCGCTGGATACAAACAAATATCACATATAAATAGTTAAACATAAATACATAAATGCATAAATAGTATGGCAATATGATGTAAATAGAGTGTTGCAGAAAGAATGTGTTGGAATGAAGGCTCAGTTACACTGCCTAATAGTACAGTACTGTGGTACTTTATTAAACAAATACTTCTGGTCTAATTATTTTAAATTCAACACAGAAATAGAAGCTCCATCGTTGATTTGAATGATAACAATCAATGTAGGACTTCTCAGTTCAATAACATTTTCTTTCGCAAACACTGTCAAATATTCTCCAGTCCTGATGTGTAATGTTCTATGTTTCAACCAAGCTCGCTGTGTAACACTGTCAGTTGTATGGCAAATGTCCAATGAACCAAATGTCAACAAACCCTGACCTAGTTACTGCATACTCTCGACAGGACAGGTCACGCTGACATCACTGTAGAGTTGTACTGTTGATGTATTTGTGTGTCGTAACAGACCCCAAGGAACGTCTGGTCTCAGTAGTTTACTTCTCAATATGGTCACTGTGCAGGTTGACCCAGGAAGCTGGCACACCAGTTGTTAAACTCTTTTTGTGTAGTTGTTAACTCATACTGGCTACTAGTTGTTGAATCATGCTTTATTTGCTAAATGATGTGAATGTCCACCAGTGGATAAATGTAGATGTTGGGACTGGTGTAGTAAAGTGTAACGATTGTCAACTCATCAAACCCAGCACAGTTTTGGTCATACAGGTCATCTTGTCCTGGAACGTGATGAGGCTCCGACAAGAATGTGAGTGTAAACAATGAGTGTGTATCTGAATGTCAGTACGCGAATGGTAGAATGATTCGATAGAGTTGACAGGTTGGTAGTACATCACTCATACTCACACTGTTCGAATTCAAGAAGTACTGGAACTACGGTGGTCTTTTTTATAACATTTAATGGGACGCACACTTGGACAGTACGTGTATGGTTACAGGAACAAATGTCGACATAGACAGCATAATGTTGATCACAGGAATATCATCTTAAGTTAGCATTCATGCTTGGCAAATATCATAATGGAGCATTCGTAAATAAGCATTCAGCGTTCCATCATGTAAATCATCTGGCTTTACTGACTGGGCACGTCAGACCATAACCAATACATAGGAAGGCTCCTAGACCTAACCTCGTCTAGCGAATATTCCTTCACGTAAAGTTCAATATATATATATTTCATAATATAGGAATCCCAGACATGGGTTCTCACATGTAGCAGTGATCTCTTGGTTCATCGAGCGATAGTACAGGCATCCCTTTTTCTCACTCGATAAATACAAAGTATATGAATTTCAACATGGCTGTTCTCTCTCTCGTGAGCTTCACTCACTATAGAATATAGACCAAAATTAGTCATTCATTAAATGTCCTCATTTCTTCATAGGTTCTCTCATAGAGGTAATTGAATAATATCATACAATCCAGTGCTGATACATAGGAATGTCTTCTTCCTTTGAATGGATATTCTTTTTAAAAGTACCACTGTGCATCTGCTTATCAACAACGATGGCGAAGCCCAAGTTCATAATAAATTGTGGTTTTACCTTTTTATGCGAAATATAACTTTGCCATTCCTTGGCAAAAGAGAATAAACACTGGGGTAAAGTACATACAACATGTCTAAATGATTATCACTTTTCCCCATCCATATATAGATCACTATTTCGGCAAAAAGCCTGCTACAACAAAACTCGGCATCCTCCCAGGATGACAGCCATGGATCACACCCTTTGCTAGCGATACTTCCGCTGCATAGCCTTTGACCTTTTCTAGCGACAACCAAATTAGTTCGACTTAGAAATGCAAAGATATCCATATATAAGACAGACTCGTCCTACTCATACAAACACTACGTATAAATTCAGGCCATAGATATACTGAAGCAAGAACAATCTATTCCTACCCAGCCACAGAATAAATCGCAGTAGGCCTAGAGTCGTCTGCGGAGTCCGATCGAAGATGACAGAACTATTTTCAAGGGAAGCAACCCAAAAATGACTTCTCCTTAAGCACTTAAAAAGGAAATACTTTGCTTCCAAAATATTTGCGAACCTAATAAGAATATAAATGTATTATATTGCAAGATATATATATATATATAAATATATATATATATATATATATATATATATATATATATATATATATATATATTTATATATATATTTATTTATATATTTATATTTATATATATATATTTATTATTTTTTTTCTTAACCAGCGGCACTTGGACTTTCAGCCCTTCGGCCCAATGACATGTCATTGCGTGGCTGGGGAACCTGAGGGCTTTCCTTCCAACCCGGTCAGGAGCTTCGCTCCTTCCCATCCACAGAGGGTTTATCACAGGAGCCGTTCTGGCTATTCAGTCAAATTTCCGGCCGTAAACATTTCTTCAAACGCCGACGCCCGGGTTTGAACGATGAACACCTGGTCGCCAGTACAACGCCGAAGCCATTACACCAGCGCGGCTCCCATATATATATATATATATATATATATATATATATATATATATATATATATATATATATATATATATATATATATATATATATATATATTTATAGTTTTCTGGTCCATTTCTCATTGCTTCAGTCCTAAAATTCCTACCGTGAGAAGTTAGAAGACCTTACGTCAGACTTGCCTGCTATTATAGATTGAAAATTCTGACAGTCTTGGTAAGCAAGTTTAGTACTTGGTTAAAAAAAAAAAAATAAAAAAATAAAAGTTAGTTGCTTATCCTTTACAGGACGTGGCAATCAACCCCAGCTTTTATTGGCTGTTTGTGATTTTTCTAGGCAATTTTGTTCATTCAGTAGTTTGCCATTGCTTTCTGAACGGTACGGCGCTTATACCATTGTTAAAAATCCACACAAAGCGATCTGCTACCAAACCACCTGCAGCAGGTTTCGAACCTGGTATATCTGGATTATGAAGCTGCGTTCATATCCATTAGGCCACAGACGCCGACAGTACTTGGTAAATAGTGTAAATTCGTGCTAGGAATTTTTTTTTAAAAGTCAGAGTAAGCCTACTTACAGGGTTTTAATAATGTGGTAAATTACAGCAATCATTCAACCTGAAATCTGAAGCTATAGCCAATTTTCTTTTTGAGAAGGGAATTATGATTGTATGCTGCTTTTGTGACTTGATGTCTGATATAGTTCATTAAAAGGAATACTCGGCTTCCTCTATATATATATATGGATAACTATGTAATTGATTCTTTAACACTCAAAATCGTTAACCTAAGCAATCGAAATATTTTGGCCTCAAGCCCAGATTTGTCAAAATATAAATTTTTCCCAACATGTAACTTGAATTTCTTCTTCTTCTTCGTCCTCGTTCGTCCTGAAAAGGACGTTGGTTGCGTTGTGTCTGTTTACGCCGGAGCTGTGATATCTGCACCTTTCGGTCCACACATCCGACTTCAGCACGGCAGTTTTTGGGACAGGGTTTGCCTTCCCTCTGCGATCCCTACTCTCTCAGCCAGACTGCAGTGATGCAGACTGTTTCCAGGACCACCACGTGGAAGTGGAGTAGGGACTTAGTCAGCTCTGGTTCGCTGACTCTGATGCAAGCAGTCAAGCTATGGGTCGCTGACTGCATTCTCTATTGCTGCATCTTTGGGTCCGGTAACTTGAATTTAAGTAAGCACCTGTACATTAGTTGATTATTTTAATTAACTGCTTTCATAATGCTTTCCGAAAGCAGAATATTATTGTTGACATTTGCTGTATGTAATTATTAAACGTATCGAACGACAGTTCTACTAGTTTAGACTGGTCGGCGAATTGGGTATCTACCGGCGGGTTAGCCGACCTGACTGATATTAGGGTCACATCTCGCCAAGAAAGAGGGGGGGGGGGGGGCTGGGGGGGGGCAGCCTTGTATATATGCCTACAACCCATCCTAGCGTAAGTCGCGAGAAACGGGTCTTCACATTATTACGCAAATGCTACAATAAGCCAGCCCTGCACTTATTGTTTGATGTCTGCTGATCGGACGGTGAGCAGGGGAGAGTAAGAAGAAACTGCGAACCACCTGGTCAAAACTGACCAGCTGAAAGGGGGAGTTGGGATAGTTGTATGTTTATTGGTACCTATTTCGACCCTGTTTATCTGTTGTGCCATGTTGTAATGTTTATGATTTAATTTAGCGAGTTGATCATAGGGTTTATGTTTTCGTTACAGTAAACCACTGTCTTCTCCGGTAGACCATTGAGCCTCAGCCTGACTTTGCCTTCGTATAACGGCCGGATAAGTCATCAACCCATGTACAGCTGAGTTGCACACCAACTATAGTAGTGCCTATTATCATCACCCTATTACGGGCCCATTGGTGATTGCCCTTGCTTGAATAACAAAAATAATTCGTGCACCACCAAGGAGCGTCCGCTCCATAGGCACCAGTTTTCTTTTCCATCAAGCTACGTCGTCCACTGTTAATTAGGGCTGCTACATTAGTAGTGGGCCAATACAGAACGTAGATTTATTCCTCCGCATCTATTGTATCGTGAGTGTTTGCATCGCACCTCTCGAGTACCTGGAATTATAGCCGGGTGCTTTTATTACACGGATTTGTCCGCCATTTCCCTGTAGAAGAGAGGGTTAGCATATCTCCAACGGCTAACAGTGATCCCACCGGTGCATCAACGCACGCGTGAAAACAAAGACGGACTCGGGGAGAGTGCACTCAAATTTATAGAGGAGGAGGGTAGATTTTAAGAACACGGTGGACCGCAGCAGTTAGTGATATTTATTAGCAGTGTCACTGAACGGGACAAGTCAACGGGATTAGTTTGTATAGGTAGGACTCTCTATTTCAGGATTTCCAGCAAAGGATTATTAGTTTAATCCTCACCCCATAATTGTAAGAGTGTGGAGCTACTTGGGTTTTTTTCTGGAGTGGTCCCAATATTTCAAACTAACCTTCTCTTTTTTTTTTTGTGTCTCGTACATTGATACCTGCATCGTATTGGGGTTTTCTTTGATGTGGTGATAGATGTCATGCTTATTTTACTATCGTTTTTTTTTTTTACTGTTGCTAATAAAATATATAATTAATTAACGGATCAGATTTCCATTCCGGTCTGTACCTGTACTCGTTAACTTGTACTCGTACTGTTGTATGTGGATATATTGTAGTGTAATAAACCTTATCTCCTAGCAGAGCTAGAGGCAGGGTGAGAATAGTTGAACAAAAGGTCACTGAGTGGCGAGGGGAGAGTCAGTATAGGTTTTCATCCTCGATAACTATGTCACACTATCCACCGTCAACACCATTTCTCTTCTATCATCTCAGATATCTCTCAGACCTTTGCTTTATCTCTGACATCACACAGACTTGGGTTTTGTCTCAGGCAGACTCTTACTTAACTCACTCGTGACAATCTTTTATCTTACATATATATATATATATAAACAAGTCGTGGTTGAGTTCAGGTTTTAGAGTATTTGTCGAGTCAGACAATTTGTGTGAAATCGACAATGAGAGTGAACTGACAGAATTATAGACAACACACCGATAACATGTAAAATAGGGTGAACTTGAGACGAACCTGGAAGAGGATTCATTAAAGCTATCTCTCTTTCCAAGCTCCTTATATAGTCTTAAGAACCACCCGCTCTCTCTCCGTTCTCTGGTCAAATAAAGGCAATAGTAAGAGCTGAAATATTAAGTATAGATAAAGGGTCATGAACAGCGCGTTAATAAATGAATACAATTTATTAAAGGTTCTTGAAGGAAGAAAATGTATGAAATAAGTATATCAGGACAACAACATAAGAAAGGCATCAATATTCACATCAACTTAACAAATATCCAATTAAACAGCAACGAACAAACATTCCACCAACCCAAAAACCCTACTGTAGAACACCGACAAATAAATAAAAGAGTTTTATAATCCTTCCGCTTCTGTGGAACCAAATCCAATAACTCCAGTTAGTGTCTTTATATGTATATCGTCCTTCAGATGATGAATTACACTATAAATCCACTGTAGGCGCTATCCATGCGTCGTTGTTCACACACTAACAACAAGATAGGATGAAGACCGCTACTACGTGCGGGAGGTTTTGAATGACCAGAATCACACACAAGCCCAGGTCAATTTAGGACAAACAGTCGCTAATATGCAGCGCGTGAAATAGGCCTGCATACTTGATGTTTAAATCCGATTTCGCTGGTTTGAACTTTATTTGTGACTGAGCGGTTTTGCTGAAGACGATGTGCTGATCGATATGTTGGAAGCCACTATGCTCTGACTTGTAATCTAGAGGCGAGTAGGAAACCACTACTGCCAAAGACGATTTCATATCTGCTATTGTTCGTTATACGCTGCGTGTGCTCATTTCCCATTAGAGGGATGGGCGTCGAAAGGGGTTATGCTTCAGGTATAGATGACAACTCATGGTGATAATTGCTTTCAAGGAACTGTGAGATCGAGGAGAATGTTACGTTCTTTGCCTGACTGGAATCCTTCGGTAGCAGTGGGGTACACTGGAACTGAGACCCAAAACAAACAACCTTTACATTAAGCACACAATAAAATTACAATAATGTTATAATAAACAGTTATGCCTCACTATGGGATTTATAATTATTGTTATCATTGCTAGGATAGTCTCGGGCTGTCTTTATGCATTTGAGTCGCCCTTCTGTTACTTCCATTCTATCAATTATCAGCATGCGCTAGCATAGGCTAATATATCTTGTACATACATGTACCTGTCAGCAAATGCCCTGACAGCAAAATCCTCTTCCAATTCAACGCAAGGGATATGTAACGATGTACTTCCAGCTGGATGGATATGCGATTAATCTTACGACATTAAGTGAATTTACAGAAAATACAAGCATTAGACCTTCCATAATAAATGGTATGCGCCCTTGGGGTCAATACACAAAAAGGGAAATGTAATAACCTCCCAAAAATTAAAACAAATGCAATGTTATTGCTATAATAATACGTTGTGACTTAAACATAAGATATAATTTTACCTCTGGCTGGTAGCTGCTTTCTGGATTGCCGTTAAAGTTCTAAACTGGTGTCTGACTACACAAGTAGGCATATAATAAATACACACTCAGCCACTAGAAGTTTGTCTCTGAAAGTAATAAGTGACTACCTCTTATAATTCAAGTATTATAGCGCACGCACATCACCATTCAGATTTCAGTGAAAAACTTAAACCACTGACATTTCCCTAAAGTGATGGTAGCTTTTTAACTTACTCTTTAACCCATGGTAAGCACTGAACGGACTTTGAGGTTCTTCGCTTATTACGTATCTGTTAGCATAAGTTTACCATTAACCCATTTTAAACAATAACACCAGGAGACACCTACCAGCTTAAGCACCAGTTAAGTTAGGCAGTGACGGCGCTACATTGTCACATAACTAAATACTGGGGAGAAATCACCTAAAATAATTCAAGTTATATCAGTTATATATATAAAAGCTATCATGAATTACATACTACATAAGATGTCAACTTACCCCAAAATGACGAGAATAGGCAACACAATCTAGTTTTGTGTCCACAACTGCCTATGTCTCATTGGGTCACATACGGGCAGGAAAAATGTACCAGTGTGATTGACTGAGTAAAACTATCCAGATTTATAGTGAACAAGAGACGCTACCCCCGGCCACCTGCCATCGATGTTTCCACAGATGTTCGGCGTATAACATAATCATGAATAAGACAAATGTTATTCTTCCATTTTACATCAGAAGACATCAACCGCGAGAAAGTTTCGTAGATAAGACATACTATTATTCTAGAGCTAACTGAAGCGATCAAGGGTCACAATAAAAATCTCAGAACGAACGTGAGTTTGTCTCCCCTGAATCGGAGATGAAAACGGGTAACCAGACCTCACAGGGTTTTCTCACTTTTGCTCACGCTACCAACTTTAGTAGGACAGAGGTTCGCTTCTGCAAAGAAACTATATCTCGCTCGTGAACAAACGCTGTTACGAGCTAAAAGCGTTCCACTAATCAGACAAACACCAGGTGCATCTTAAGTAATATTATCGTAAGCTGCCTACCACTGACCAAGTCGTGAATTTATAATGAAGGCCAGAACGAAATTAAACCGCGCGGTGGGGTCTGAGAGGGGAATAATGGGCAACGTAGATAAAATCAGAAGGACAAGAAACCGAAAGTGCAAAAAGATCTAGGAAACCAGAAACATTAAAAGAGTAAGAAAAATGGGACGTGTTGAGAAAATGAAATTATCAGTCAATCCATGACAATACACAGACACACACACACACACACACACACACATATATATATATATATATATATATATATATATATATATATATATATATATATATATATATCTATATATATATATATATATATATATATATATATATATAACCTCTACACCTCACGGTAGAATGGGAACGATTAAGTAAGTAAATAAGTATATACATATATATATTTTGTCGTCTCTGGTCTGAACACACCAGGTTACTGAAAGGGAGGGTCAACAAAAACACATCAAGAAAGGCACAATAGTTAGATAGGTATGCAAAGGGTAGGGGCAAAATGGAGCTCTTTTAAACAGGTGAAGCTAGACATGAAGGCTTAACGTGAGCTATTATGGTTTAATTGGAGCATTAGGATAATTAATGTATCACGTAAAAGTGGATCACGAACATCATCATCATCATCATCAGTTGCCATCTCCACAACGAAGATTGGCTGTAACCGATCTCCAACGTCTTATGTCTCTTGTCTTGATGGTGCACTCTGATAGACTCTTTCCTGTCCGTCTCTTGATGTCATCTTCCCACTTATAGCGCTGTTAATAAGTCAAAATCTAGGCAAGGGCATTAATCATTATAAGTCTGGGATGTACTTGAGATTATGGTGGTTATCCCACTTGAACAGCGTTGGTCTAGAGGTTAATTTTTAAAAAAAATATATCTAGAATTCAGAACGGGTTGAGTTACCGCGTGAGATGAATGTTCGAAGCGATTTTTGAGCTGTGAGCGATAGTCTCAGGGAGTTACCCCCACGCGTGTGTGATTGGCTGGGGTGTTCTGGGAGAGAAGTGTGGTGTGACGATGTGTGGTGTGACAATGTGTCCCCTAACGAGTGCACTGGTGGGAAGTGGAGTTGTGTCTCGGTGTGTACCGAAGGATATTGAGGTGCATGCATTATGGCTTGGATTTATGTGATTATGTGAACCTAGGATGTACCTTATTTAAGGAAATGTTTTTAAGGCCTTGTGGTGTACAGGCCAGTGTTCTGAGACGTAATGTGTTTGAGGCCTTATAAGTTTATAAACTAATAAAACGGTATTGAATCAGTGTTACAAATAACAGTTCACATGAGACAAATTTTGAGGCCTTATAACTATCAGTACTGCCATTGTGAGCAGTCTTCTGAAGGATTTAAATAGCGCTGGGATGTAAAGTATTTGGAGGCCTTATAATTATTAGTACTGCCGTTGTGCGCAGTCTTTCTGATGATTTAAATAGCGCTGAGGTGTTAAAGTATTTTGTGGCCGAATAACTATTGGTACTGCCATTGTGAGCAGTCTTCTGATGATTTAAATGGCGCTGAGGTGTTAAAGTATTTTGTGGCCAAATAACTATTGGTACTGCCATTGTGCGCAGTCTTTCTGATGATTTAAATAGCGCTGAGGTGTTAAAGTATTTTGTGGCCGAATAACTATTAGGACTGCGATTGCCAGTCTTCTTGATGGATTATTATTATATGATGTGGATCCTCTTTGGTATGCTATTGTAAGCTGTGTAATATGCTGTATTTCGTGCTGTGTCATTGTGACTGTGTGTAGTGTTAATAAACTGTTCATTAACTGTCACAAGGCGTTCAACCTTCCATGACTCGTACGTGAGCTATCGTGGTGTGAGTGGCTGTTTCTACACACCCTTCACATATCATACACGGTAACAGCACAGCAGTACACACATGGATAATTAGTCTATATAGCGTTTGCAATGAACAAACATTATGTAAACAGACTGGAATGAATTTCAGCCTTTATCAGAGTGGAATAGCTGTATGTATCAGTTGGTGGCTTCAGTTCAAGTTGGATCGAACTCACGACATTTATAATAAGTAGCCTGTGTGGCGTGATATTTAATGTATAGCAATCCTGGTATTCGACTACTCTATCGTTTGCACTGTTGCAATTGTACACATCAGGCGGTGGACAAAACTTTCGGAAGTGATGCCCACGTCATCTGCGTTATGTGACTTTCTTCAATGCTGTGTGGCGCATTTAAGAATCCATCATCATTATCAAACTTTACATTGATGACATCACCAACTACAGGTGCAATAGTGATTGTTTTCAAACTTACATGGTGTGATACCTACTATATAAGACTTACCCCAAAACAGACGTTAACATAACTAGGCGGTAACATATCTGATGGAGTGCAGCTTATTAATACCCATGTACATAGAGGACTATAACATATCTAACATTTCCATTGCCAAGATATGCTTCATGATTCAGTTCTGCTTTTTGAATTGAAGTTTTCAAGTGAACTGTGCCAGTATTTTGGTGGCGCAATTACAGAAGTTTACCATCATAGTATACAAGAGATGTCAAGTACCTCCTTTCAAGTGGATTATCACTGAGATTGAGAGACTGTGTACCCCTACAGTTACAGAGGGAATTCAAGTGGATATGCAGTCATTCTACACGTGTGCCTCAAATAGATGATTGGCAGTGATACAGTTCATGTTTACCTGTGCAGTTTACGAGCACACATACCGTAGCGAGGACAAAGGACCTGAAGTGAGAAGTGTCAAGCTCCGGTGACCTTAAGCGGTGGGCTGTTTTCCTCAGCAGACTTTGTGATACCCAGCGTTTTGGACGGGCGTATTTTCCTTTATTGAAGATAAGTGGTTCATGTTGTGGAAACTGTGCCATTTTTTCTTGTGTCGACAAGTCTTCCTATATATATTGTGTACTATTTGTTATAATGGGTATTTCATGTTAAATATTCTATGTTTCATGTCTACTTATGAAGATTATATCCCAGTTTACCCAGGGCTTCATAAGCATCCTTTAGGATTTAATTAGTAACGGTCAATTCTGTGACAATTCCGGTTTAAGGCTACAAACCTTACCGAAGTTTAGGTTACTAGTTGTCTCTTGGGACAAGTAAGTGTATAGTTGTGAAGTAACGTTTTATTGTTGTTCTCGTAGTATTTTTCTCTGTTTTTTAGTTTATTGATTAATTTGTTTGTGAGCGTCTTTCTCTATCTCCTATCTTTTAGTTTTTATATACATTTTCGTTTATATACTACAACAGATTACTTGAAAGATACGAATAGTTATATAAAAGGGTGTACTTTATTCAGTTCGTTTGATGAAACTAAAGATGATGCAGTGGCAGTTCGATAAGAATTTCTGGTGGGGGAAAGCAATACTGCCAGCCTTAGCCTCTAAGACGAAAGGCTTGCGGAGTTTCTCATATACTGTAGTCGTTTTGTTATCTCTGTGGAAATCCTAACGAAATGAAATTCGATTCGAGACTTCAATTATAACTAAATCGAACTTACGTCCTGTGGGGTGAACCACAAATATAATCGTTGCAGGGGTTAGTGCTGGGTCACTTAACTATCCTGGGTGGTAGAGGATCTCATAGATGGATATTATTATCCAAACCGTAGGAGTCAAGGGCTTTTCCGTTCAATAGTAGTCGTAGCGCCAGGTTGCTCCAAACCTAAACTAAAGAACGCCCTATGTTGATTTGACTCTAGCATTGAGTTACTGCCTCAAGCTCTCTCTCCCTGTGTGTATCTAAGATGCATCAGTTTTTATACTTGTCTGGTGCTATGGCTTGACAGAGTAAGTATTTCTCATTGGAGTTAAGACCGGAAACTTTCTAATGATTGGTCTTGGGGGCTAGTGGACTGTTGAAATAAACTTTAACCTAACTAGCTACGAATCCTCTAGTCTGAAATTATTGTTTCTATGTGATGATGACCAACCATTGTTTAAAGTTCTCTCTAATCTAAATGTTTTCCGGTCTGACTTGTATGGTGACCACACAAGGTTTGATGACATCATGGGTTCATGTGTGTCATGATTGATGATGTCATTGATTCTTGACTAGGGGTTTATTTATCTAACTAGTCATTCATAAAATACTTTACTATAAGGCTAACAGTTATAGCTACTTAATAGTCTACCCTGTTACACACATCTTTCAAACTTTAGCTGAGTTTGTCTTTTTTTTTAATTGGGAGGGGGGGGATGAGGTGGGGAAGCGTAAGCTTGAGTTCAATATTAAGTTTAATCCAGTTGAGAGATAGTTAGGACTTTGTTGCAACACATTGACGTTTTTATAATGGGAGTCACAGAAATGATTGTTAATTACCTCCATTGGAGTGCTTGGCCGGTTACATTTTACAAACTCGGGAAGTATCGATTCCATACGCATTGGAGAAAAAGAACGGAAAAAAGGGGGGGGGGGGGAATACTCAGTATACACTATTTTATATGGGATAAATAAATGCACGTTAGGCTCAATACAAGTTAGTGAATATGTATAACACGAGTTTCTTTAAATGAATAGTATACAACAATAAAGTTTATTGTATTTTTGACCGGCACAAAGTGCTGCCTAAACTAAAGTTGAGACGATGTAATTGACAAGTCCCCTTGTGAGTCCGAAAATGACCGTAAGTCCGTACCAACCTTCTCCACCAAACATAACATGAGGTGACAAGAGGATCTTTCGTTGCATAGTGACGAATGGGCTTTAAAATATATCAAGCCAACCCATTTATACCGGGTCTCAACTCACACATTTAGTCTCATAGTGTGGCTCTGAAGCATAGAGAACAACGAAGACATTATAATCCACAATGATTAAATCACATGTGATCGTACGTTCCCACTGAAGTCGCCTTTTCTGCGTCGAGTTATAGACTAACCATAAATCCTAACGCCTTGTCCCTACACGTTATCATGGTCAAGTTTTGTGCAATGTTGTTCAAAGAATATCAGTTCTATCAATTCTCTACAGCTTTAAAAAGAGAGTTAGTGACTTGAGTCCACAAAGCCTGGAAGCGAGTTAACAGCGTTGTTATGCATTCGTTTCATGAAATAATCGTTCGTAAAGGAATCAGATGCCCAAAAATTGACTCAGACACAAAAATAGAGATTGACTCCAAAAAATAGAGATAGACTCAAAGATAGAGCTAGACCCAAACAATAGAGGCAGACACAAATAAAGTGAGGAAGACACACACAAAAATAGATATAAAAATTGATTGACCCAAACAAAAACAGACAGACTCAAAGAATATAGGCGAACCCAAAAATAGAAACTGACCCAAAAATAGAGGCAGACAAAAATAATGGTAGACCGAAAATATAGAATCATACACAAAAATAGAGGCAGATATAAAAAATAGAGGTAGACCGAAAAATAGAGGCAGACCCAAAAAAGAGAGGCACACACAAAAATAGAGGCAGTTAAAAAATATAGAAGCAGACACAAACAAAGAAAGGCAGACACAAAAATAGAGGCAGAACCAAAAGAAAAAGGCAGACCAAAAAAAAAAACAGAGGAAGATATCAAAAGATAGGCAGAACAAAAAAACAGAGACAGACACAAAAACAGAGGCAGAAGAAAATCACAGAGGCAGACACAAAAATAGAGGAAGATAAAATAAACAAAGGCAGACACAAAAATAGAGGCAGATAAAAAAAACAAAGGCAGACACAAAAATAGAGGCAGACCAAAAGAACAGACGCAGACAAAAACATAGAGGGAGACCACAAAAAAACAAACAGAGGCAGACCTAAAAGAAAAACAGATTCAGACACAAAAATAGAAGCAGATATAAAAAATAGTGGAAGACCCAAATAAAAATATATGCAGACTCAAAACAACAGAGGGAGACACACACGATAGAGACAGACGGAAAAACATTTGGAGAATAGAATTCATATATACAAGAAAGAAAAAGAAAATGTGATACGAGTTGTAAAAGCTGGGGCATAAGGCTGTAAGACAGAGAAGATAAGTGAATGTGGAAGTCTCACCATCATGGTTTATATTTTTGACGAGGTCGTTATTCATACACCGATTATCACATGTGATATTCGTTTTATGAAATTATCTTGCGTTAAGGAAATAGAGGCAAACACAATCACATGATTATTGGATAGATCTCTTCTCCTCTCCTGTAGTAGTCAGTTACATTTGTTGTGAGTACTGATTACGTGAAACTTTCGTGGTCGGTACATTTCTTTCTCTGCTATCTAGCAGATATTTAGTATTTTCATATCTTTGAACACTCACTTCGGTGATAATTTGCCATGTTGCTTTAATCTTCTCGGCTTTGCTAAAATTAGGCACAAGTATAAAAACCAAGATAATCAGTTTCGTATTGTGACCGAGTGCTGAGTTTACCTAAGGCGTGAAAAATGTTGAATTACCCAGACAAAACACACATACCAAGTGAACTATTCAATTGCTAACACCACAATATCACTCGATGATGACTATTGTTTGTTTAAGAATTATTCATTTATATAACTGTTAAAACAAAATTGAATATTAAATTTGTTACTTGTATAAAGACAAATCTAAAGTTGATTTAATCATTTTGAATGTACTACATCCGTATGTCTCAGACCTTTTCTTAAAACACTTAAACAGAGCTATACCATAATAAGAGGAATTTCGCTGAATTAACTCAGCTGCTGACTTCAACGTTTTAACGAATTATAACATAATGCTATTCTTCACAAAAGTTGACGGCAGATACTA
This sequence comes from Oreohelix idahoensis, assembly GCA_024509875.1. NCBI lineage: Eukaryota > Metazoa > Mollusca > Gastropoda > Stylommatophora > Oreohelicidae > Oreohelix > Oreohelix idahoensis. The sequence continues at coordinate 165,711 of JAMPIV010021089.1, forward strand.
GAGTTAACATTTATTCAGCGTTATGCAGCATTGTTTTCGCTTATCTGAATATCGTGTGAAAATACCTTGAGGTAGAAGCGTCATTATCCTCCTACCTACAACTCTGCCAATAGTAATCTTGTGCAAAGATAGACACCGTTGGAGACCCATATTAGTTACTTTTGAGTTTTGGCCACTTCTGAACCACTACTGCAGAGCTAAGGGGAGGCAACCCGTGACAGACACACACAAACACACAAACAAAGTAGAGGCAGACAACAACAAAATAGAGGCAGACACACACAAAAATCAGACAACACAGAAATAGAAGGAAATCCCAAAAAATACATGGAGAATAGAGCTTGAGATATATACAAGAAAGATGAAAGAAACATGACACGAATTGTAACAGCTGGGGCATAAGTCTGTAAGACAGAGAAGAAGGTCAGTGAAGGCGAAATTCTAATCCTCATGGTTTTTATTTTTGATGAGTGTCGTAGATTTGTGATAGGTGATTAAGACTTAGTTTGGTCCCTTCTGAATAGATATAGAAATAAGTGATAGCTCAGTGAGGTGATAAAATAGAAAATAGATTTCACAAGTGTGGTGGAGGAACTATAGTAGATTCTGTCTCTGACACTCGGGAAAACTTCTCTCAGTCAGCCTATCATCTACAACAGAGTTAGATTAGTCAGACAAATCTAATATAATATATATTGATATATATACTCCTAACTGTTGCGCACATATTTTTTATATGTCGCACAGATTACAGTCGATACGATTACGAATGAAAATGTAACTATTTGTTTGATAAAAAGATATTTATTTATGAACTTACGACTTTTAAGAAGGGGGATAACTCAGAATAGTAAATGTGTATTTATTCTTTGAGTGATCGGTTCCTGTTTTGTTTCCGTGTATTGAACAAGCGTAGGAATCTGGATCTATATCATTTTATGTCCATTATAGCTGGAAACAGATTGTTCTCGCTTAAGGTTTTGCAGGAATATTGAAAGTCCGAATCTAGGTTTACTACTTGTCTGTTTGAGACGATTCGGTCTTATATCATGTTATCTTTGTGTGTCTTGGCCGGATTATTTGTTCTTACACTCTCAGCGGATGAAGATAAGGGAGTGTGTTCTTCGGTTATGAAGTCTGGCGGGAGCCACGTCGAGCTGTCCAAAGTTTTGTGATCTCAAATTATCTTGGGGAAGAAGATTGTGTCTTCTAGGACTGTTTTAGTCTATGTGTTCCCCAGTATTGATTCTATTACGCCAGAAAAGTGTTTTTGTGCTTGCTATTTATTCTTGGCCAAGGTAAACGTACTTTTACTGACTTCGTTCGTTCCTAGGCTTACGATGGGTAGCCTATATGTTTACATGAATCTACTTACGTTCATATGTCAGAACGACATATCGTCTAGCAGCACTAATAATGTTTCTACGCAGCAATTATGAGGACAGATAATGCTGATATTGGTGGAAACTTTGATATCTTTATGAATTGAATCTTTCTAGAAGTTTTGTCGTCTCACCGTTGTGTGAGCGATGTTAAGGACCAAGGAAGCCATCTTGGAATCCGAATTATTGTCAATCATTCATCAGAGAACAGGGATGCCCCTTAAAACCCGATAATGATCCAGAGATCACATTTATGAAAGAAAGATCTATTATGGGTGATTTAGCATTTACTCCGAAGATATGTGCTGAATGCTATTTAAAGGAATCTCCGCTAGAGTACAAGCTACACTCATGCTAAGAGAGGTTCTGTCTAGGAGTCACTACGAACATTATGTATAAACTGACGTGATCTGTCAGTAAGACCTGATGTATATTTGTATTAACTATGGAACTCTGAATGCTTGTCTACAAATGTTCCAGTATGAGGTTATTCAGCATGAATGCTACCTTAAGATGATACACCATTGATCAACACTATGCTGTTTATGTCGACATGTGTTCCTGTAACCATACACGTACTGTTCCAGTGTGCGTCTCATTAAACATTATAAAAAGACCACAGTAGTCCCAGTAATCCTTGACTTCTAAATGTGAGAGTATGAGTACATTGCTACCAAGTTGTCAACTCTAACGAAACATTCCACCATTTGCGTACATTGCACTCTCACTTCAATGTTTACACTACCCTGTGTCGGTCGAGTTGACCTTTGTCTTCCAGCACACACCCAGTCTTCACCTGCCTACAACACCCATCATTAACACCACTGATTGCTTGGATTGTAGCACTGGTTTGTGTACACTACAGTGGAGCAAACAACACCGATCTTTTACAGTGACCCGCGGTATCTTTACAGTGGTGGCCACTATACCCATTACAAGGGGATGTAATCAGAACACCGTACCTTTACAGTGGTGAGCCAGCTTCCTGGGTCAACCTGCACAGTGGACATTTTTGAGAAGTCAGCTACTGAGACCAGACCATTCCTTGGGGCCTGTTACGACATACGTAAACACCAGCAGTACAACTCTACAGTCGATGTCAGCGTGACCTGTCCTATCGAGCGTATACAGTAACTAGGTCAGCGTTTGTTGACATTTTTTTTGTTGGACATTTGCCCATTTATGTTTACATGTTTATATGTGATATTTGTTTGTAGTCTGCGGGTTGTTGTTTTGGTTGGGCGGTGACACACAACAGAGTATCCCACGTAATAGAGGGTCTGATGTGTGCGTTTCTATAGGTGCAATTTTCTTGATTGAGAATTTGCTGCGACAACTGTTGCTATTAGTGTTAGCTGTGAAGACTGTAATTATTGTTATTTTTGTAATATTTCTTTGTTCTTTAGTTTTGTTTTGATTTGTTTGTAATTTGTTGGTCTACCCTTTTCTATCTTTCAGTTCTATTCACAATTTATATTTATACACTGTGGCGTTATTTGTGTTGTTATCCTCTTGCGGTTGTCATCACAGATTCTGTGATTATTTTTTATTGTTTTTTTCCATTTGATTTATTTGATTTCCGCAAATGTTTTCATGTTGTCTTGTATAATTGTTTTGTTGTGTTCTTGATCGACATACGCTATTTAAAATATAGTTGATCATATGGATTTATGTGAAAGAATCAACTGATGATTAATGGCTGGTACTAAAGGTACACAGTTGATTAGATAAGATACTAGTTCTTGTGCATTGCACTTATGTTATAGAGTGTTGCAGCAATTTATAATTGTTATTATACAAAGAAATATACAAGACCTTGATAAGGCTTGTTTCACGCAGACATTGTGATAGTGTGCTGATTAATCCAGTGATTAAGAACTTTGTGCTATATTACCTTGAAATATATATTTTATTATTATTGTTTCAAGTGAGTAGTATCATTGTCAGACATCATGTCTACATTAGAATACTTTATTGCACAAGGGAGATCCCTTGATAAGACTGGTATAGACTTAGAACAATGGGCAGTTGCTCAATGTGACAAAGCATTAGCTGCTGAAGAGAGAAAAGCTGCTGCAGAAGAGAAAAAAACTCTGGCTGAAGAGAAAAGATTAGAAAGAGAAGCTGAACAAAAGAAATTGATGATACAGACTGAGGAAAAAAGATTCCAGATGGAAATGGAAAAAGAAAAAAGAAAAGATGAAGCTGCTGCAGAAGAGAGAAAAGCTGCTGCTGCTGAAGAGAGAAAAGCTGCTGCTGCTGTTGAAGAGAGAAAAGCTGCTGCAGCTGCTGAAGAGAGAAAAGCTGCTGCTGCTGCTGCTGAAGAGAGAAAAGCAATGAGAGAACATGAACACCAAAAAGAACTTTTAGCATTTGAGTTAGAAAAGTTAAAATTAACAAACATAAGTAATGTTAATCAAGCATCTGGTGGTAATGGTAAACCCTTTACTTACAAGGTCAAGGTACCAACGTTCAACCCTTCCAGTGATGACATAACATTCTGGTTAAATAGATTTGAACGCTCTTGTCGAGCTCATAATGTGGATAAATCCCAATATGCTAACCAGTTGTCAGAAAATTTGAAAGGTGATTCTCTGACTAGTTTAAGTTTGGTTGAGGAGGCTGACAAGGATAATTATGATGTTATTAGGGCAGCCTTATTAAAGAAATACCAGTTATCTGAAGAAGGTTATCTGAATTAGTTTAAGACAATGGTGCCTGAGGCAGGTGTAGAATTCTCAGAATTCATTGCAAGGACACGTCTTACATTTGATCGTTGAATTGAGCTGTCCAAAACAGAAAAGACATATGAAGCCCTTATGGACTTGATACTAAGAGACAAGATTATGTCAAGTATAAATAAACCATTCCTTGAATTCTTACATGAGCGTAAACCCAAGACACTAAAAGAAATGGAACAGTATTGTACCCAATACGTCACTGCACATCCAGACGTAGCTATTAGCAATACTAAGGTTACGGAAGGCATGCCATTTGCTTCAGCAACACCATACAACCCTAATCACTCACACAGATTCCAAGGACCTCAAAATTGGTTTAATAAAAAAGGTATCCATAACAGTTATCAGAACCAAGGTAACCAATCATTTCAGGGTTCTTCTTCGAATACCTGGAGACGAGCCGACAGCCCTCGATTCAGGGGTGGTCATAATTATAGGAACTTTCGCAAAGGAAGTCATTATAGAAATTATCCAAGTTTTCCATCATGGAGACAACAAGATCATAATTACAGAGATACTCATTATAATGAATATGATAATAGTAACCAAAGGAACTATGACTCAAACCCAAGTAGGGGTTATAACAGTGGAAATAAGGATAATTACAGAGGCAATAATAACAGAGGTAGAGCACAATACAAAAAACATAAATCTCATTACCAGGCGAACTCTGCACAGCAAGAGTCCCACGAAGCCTATAAACAAAATAAAGATAATGATGACTCTAATAATATGGCATGTGCCGCTTTTGATTTTGGGAGAGCATCTCAGTGCCCCCAATGCAAAGCATTATTTGAGCCAACCACAGTGTCTACTTTAAGCTGTGGCCATCCTCTTCCCGCTCTTCCTGCGTCAATCGCGCATGATGGAAGAGGTTCTCTGGTCTTACACAAAGGTTTAGTAAATGACAATCCAGTCTCAGTACTTTTTGATTCTGGATGCACAACAATTGGTGTTAGGCAGTCACTCATAGATCCTTCTCATGCTACAGGCAAAGTAGTCAAATGCGTAACATTTTGCGGCACCATAGAGAAATACTCTACCGCTATCATTAGGATTGCTACTCCTTTCTTCACAGGCGATGTACACGCATGTCTTTTGCCGAATCCGATCGCTGATCTTATCATCGGTCGCATTCACGGAGTCAAAGAATGCACTCCGCAACAAATTTCCGTTTGGGAAAAGCAAAATATGCAAACTGCTAATGCTGTAGTCACTAGAGCTCAAGCTCTCAATATGCCTGAAACTTCATCTACTGAAGATATTGAAGTGCATAACCAAGATGATCCCTTGGTAATTTCTCGTGACTCGTTTATAAAACAACAAGAATAGGATCCGAATCTTAAGAAATTCTTCGCTCTTGTAACGAAAGGTGATCCGAATAGAGATACCAAGTGTAAATCTTGGATTACAATGAAGAATGGCGTACTTGTACGTATGGTGCAAGACTCCACTAAGTCAAGTCATTCTCAGATTCTTGTACCCAAAAAGTTGAGAGTTAAAATTTTACAACATGCACACGACTCTCAGTGTGCTGGACACATGGGTTTTTCCCGTACAAAGTCAAGAGTTCTTGCGGCTTTCTTTTGGCCTTTCGTGAATAAGGACATACGGATCTATTGTCGATCTTGTAAAGTATGTCAAGAAGTCAAATCCAAAGGTCCTCGTCAAGCTGCGCCTATTCAGGCTGCAGACATTCCTATTCGACCATTTCAGAAAATGGCGATAGACATCATTGGTCCATTTAAGATCAAATCTGCTAGAGGACATCAGTTTATCTTAACGTGTGTGGACATGTGCACACGTTGGCCAGAGGCTATCCCTCTGAAGAGCATTACTACTGCTGACATTGCAGATGCTCTTTGTCTTATATTTTCTCGCCTGGGATTCCCCGGAGAAATATTATCAGATCATGGCACCGAACTAATATCGGATACCATGTCTCAAGTAATGTCTACTCTACAGATAGAGAGATCTTTGAGTAGCATCTATCATCCTATGTCTAATGGGATGGTAGAACGGCTAAATAGAACACTTAAGAACTTATTAGGAAAGATAACTGAGGATCATCCCCAAGATTGGGACAGGGTTCTACCCGCGGCCCTCTTCGCTTACAGGGAGGTCCCCAATGAACATACAGGATTTTCTCCCTTTGAACTTGTCTTTGACGAGCGATTGCGCGGCCCTATGTCTTTGCTTCATGATCTCATAGCAGCGGACAATATTGACGATGACACAAAATCCTCTTACGAATATGTCATCGCGCTGAGAGAAAAAATTATTGAAGCATGCAAATTAGCAACGTCCTCTTCTGAATTTGCTAAACAAAAGGCAAGGCAATTTGCTAATAAGAAAAGAACTTTACGACAACTTTGTCCTGGTGACAAATCATTTGTTTTGCTACCTTGTAGGGAAAATAGACTCCTTATTTCTTGGAAAGGTACGTACGATATAATATCGAAAATTTCAGATGTTGACTATATTGTCGATATTAACGGGAAGCATAAAACCTTCCACATCAATATGCTTACGGAATTCCATGAACGTCCTGACTATTTACAGCCTATTTTCCAGGCAACGGACGATTCTCCAGTTCAACATGGTCATTACTCATCACTGTCCGTTATACAGGATGAGGAAACAAGTTTTTCGGATGTTAATCTTCCGCTTCCAATGATCCCACTTCATTCTAGTGAATCATGGAAAGACGTTACTGTTTCTCCTGATTTGTCTCTAGGAGAACAGCGACAGGTTTCGGCTATGTTACAAACATTTCAGGATGTCCTAACTGACATCCCTGGGCAAACTCATGTCATTGAGCATGACATTATTCTAACTGAACATACTCCTATTAGGGTTAGACCTTACCCTATCCCTATACATTTTCAAGCACAGGTTGAAAAGGAGTTAGATGAAATGATAGATTTACAAATAATCGAAACATCCACTTTTGCATATTCTTCGCCGGTGGTTATTGTTCGAAAAAAGACAATAACATACGTCTTTGCGTTGACTATCGCAAATTGAATTAAGTGACGAAGTTTGATGCTGAACCTATGCCTTTACTAGAAGAGCTACTTACTCGACTTTCTAAATCTCATTTTTTCACTAAACTTGATTTGTCTAAAGGATATTGGCAAGTTCCATTATCCGAACGCGCCAAACCTCTTACCGCTTTTTCTACTCCTAGAGGCCTTTTCCAATGGAATGTTATGCCTTTCGTCTTTTGAACGCACCAGCTACATTCGTACGCATGATGCGTCGAATCCTATCGTATCGGTCAGATGTCATTGCTTATCTAGACGACATCTGTCTTTTCAGCGATACTTGGGAAGATCATTATGCAGGGTTAGTTGAATTGTTATCAACTCTACGCGAGCATAACCTGACAGCTAAACCATCTAAAGCTTGCATTGGTTTTAGCGAAATTGCTTTCCTAGGCTTTCGGGTAGGTCATGGTTTCCTGAAGACAGAGGACCATAATATCACTAAGATACTTAACATCTCTATCCCTAAGACTAAAAAGCAAGTGCGAAGTCTTTTAGGTCTCATACAATTTTATGGACGATTCATTCCGAATCTGTCCTCTATCATGGCACCTCTTTCGACACTACTAAAGAAGGGGTCGCCTAATATGGTTCACTGGTCTCAGGAATGCCAATTCTCACTAGATAAGATCAAAACTATGTTTTCAACACCACCTATTTTAGTGTTACCTACTACAGATAAGACATTTGTTCTTCGTAGTGACGCTTCATCCACTGGGATTGGAGCGGCACTAATGCAAGAGTACTCTGGAACTCTGCATCCTGTAATGTACATATCCAGAAAACTTAATGCTGCAGAAAGGAATTACTCGGTTTTAGACCGGGAATTATTGGCGATGGTTTGGTCAATTCTCAAACTTCAAAGATTCCTTCTTGGTGCACATTTCATAGTGGAAACTGACCAGAAAGCTCTTACGGCTATCCAAAGTAAGAACTTGAAGAGCTCGAGATCAACTCGATACGCAATCGCTCTTCAACCTTTTCATTTCTCGGTACGAGCTATCCGTGGTTCAGAAAATGTGATGGCGGACATTCTGTCGAGATGCCCACATGATGCCACTTAACTGTTGAATATTGGACTTTCCTAATATGTATAACTTTACAACAGTTATTCTTTTTCTTCTATATCAAAATATGTACACATTTGTGATATATGATTTGGTGATTGTATAAATACTTGGCGGTTCACTTATTTTGATTCACCGTTAATTCTTTGATGATGTTTCTTTTGCAAATTGTGAACTTAGAATACCTTATATGAAATGGTTATTGAAATTATTGTATGCATTGTGTCATTGCCAATATGGTAGTAAGCATTGGTGGCAATGCCCTGGAAATGTTTACACTTAGAGAAATACTTTCTCTGAGATGTTGAGATATATATTCTCACCAGTCGACCTATAATGCGACTTTGCCTTAATCTGGCTTTATAAATTCTTGATACTTCTCATCTGCGCATCATATGTGCTTTGGGGGCCTATTTTATGTGGCTCTCAGAGAGAAAAAAAAAATTTCATTTTTTTTCCCGGGGGTTGCGGTAGTCTGTTGCGCACATATTTTTTAATATGTCGCACAGATTACAGTCGATACGATTACGAATGAAAATGTAACTATTTGTTTGATAAAAAGATATTTATTTATGAACTTACGACTTTTAAGAAGGGGGATAACTCAGAATAGTAAATGTGTATTTATTCTTTGAGTGATCGGTTCCTGTTTTGTTTCCGTGTATTGAACAAGCGTAGGAATCTGGATCTATATCATTTTATGTCCATTATAGCTGGAAACAGATTGTTCTCGCTTAAGGTTTTGCAGGAATATTGAAAGTCCGAATCTAGGTTTACTACTTGTCTGTTTGAGACGATTCGGTCTTATATCATGTTATCTTTGTGTGTCTTGGCTGGATTATTTGTTCTTACACTCTCAGCGGATGAAGATAAGGGAGTGTGTTCTTCGGTTATGAAGTCTGGCGGGACGCCACGTCGAGCTGTCCAAAGTTTTGTGATCTCAAATTATCTTGGGTAAGAAGATTGTGTCTTCTAGGACTGTTTTAGTCTATGTGTTCCCCAGTATTGATTCTATTACGCCAGAAAAGTGTTTTTGTGCTTGCTATTTATTCTTGGCCAAGGTAAACGTACTTTTACTGACTTCGTTCGTTCCTAGGCTTACGATGGGTATATGTTTACATGAAACTACTTACGTTCATATGTCAGAACGACATATCGTCTAGCAGCACTGTAGTGGATTTTGATGGTATTGTATGGTGGTGTTATCACCTAGTGTGATGCGTGAGGTCAGCTGTGAAGGCTCCTGAGATAATTGTAACTGTGAATATACAGAAGGCCCTTTCGTGCTACCATTTTATGACCTCACACATATCTTTTTTTACTAATGAATGTGGCTACGTTAAAATCTAGGGTACTGAATGCAATGTGTTGTATGGACATATACACACACCCACAGATATTAATTAAGTCTAATACTATCAATAAAATTTATAACACAATGAACTAAATTCAGCTGGTTAAATTTAGAATAGAAAATCTTTTTTTTTTTAAATTTATTTGTTCTGAACCAAGGTTTTATTTTGGCCAGAACTTATGCAAAGATTTTGAAATTTATGAATGAATGGCATGAATAAATGGCATGTTAAATGAAAGATGTTTACATATGCAATCTTCAAGATTAATTATAGTATTACTGTTCGTAATGTTAATTTTCCTGGGAAAACTATGAATGGATGTGCTGTTGGGGTGGCTTCATCCCTCCCTGTTTATGCCTACACAGCATTGTCCATTAATGATGGAAGGAAATGGGATGCTTCAGTAGTAAATTCTCTTGGGTGCTAGTTTTATGAAGTTGGTGTAAGTTCAGCAGGCCAGCTAGCCACTTAACTTTGCCAGATTTGTTCTGGTGCCGGAATATGATGGCCCCACCTCTCCGTGCTTGAGCAATACACAGATGTTCTGTCGAAATGTACCCTGCACGGGTCCTCACTTCAATTATTAATCAGCATTTGACACCACCTTAGTGTCAAGATCGAACTCACAGCTCTGAAATAAAGTATTGGTTTTTGTCAGACCTTACCTAATAAGCCACTTCTACACATAACAAATTACAATAACACCACATAAACAGGGTCAGTTCTCTCTGACCAGACAGCACATCTTACCTAGTTGGTTTCGCA
>JAMPIV010021091.1:0-63068 GCA_024509875.1 Oreohelix idahoensis
ACCCCCCCCAAAATAATAATTTACAATTAAAAATACATCAAAAATATAAAAAAAAATAAAATTAATAATTTACTTCCACACTTAAACAATATCTCTATAAAATAAAACAAAATAAATATCCAATTAAACCCCCCCCCCACTTACAATATATTTAAAAAAAACACTTAAAACATAATCAATTTTTATCAAAAAAAAATTATTATACAATTTTTTTCAAATTCATTAACACCTCAACAAATCTCAAAAAAATCACACAACACAAAATCAAAAAACACACCCTTAAATAACTAAATAAATAAAAAATCTTACACTAATAACCACCCCCCCCCTTTTGATTTATACCTCATACCTATTTATGTAATAGGTTTGTATTCATGGGCGTCGCCCCCCCCATCCCCCCCCGACTATATCTACCTACCCGGCATCTAATTAACATAAGGTGAATCCTTTTCCCGTAATTACTTAACCATTAATAAATCCCATTTTTAAGTATAAAGTCATGTCTAGATTTTGCAAGTTTGTTGCTGGTATTCTTTTTGTTCACATACTGAAAATTTTTTTTTCAATGAATCATCATTCTTTTGCAATGTTGCAAACAACTCCCGTGAAATAGGAGCATCATCATCACAAGTGGTATGAACTGTAGGTTCAATAGGAGTATCATGCGACATATTAGTAGCTTGCGCTCTAGTCACTACTGCATTTGCAGTTTGAATATGTCGCTCTTCCCATTCAGCAATTTGCTGTGGTGTACACTCTTTAATACCATGTATGCGACCATGTTTTATTTCAACAAAGTGGATTCGGAAGGAGACATGGCCTGGATCTTTCCCTTGAAATAAATGGTGTATTACAGGTACAATTAATAGCAGTTGGGAAATAGTTTCAACGGTGCCAACCAAAAGTCACACACATTGTACAAACCCTGGCCCGTGGCACAACTAGGGTTGCTCAGCGAAGGTCCAGACGCCGCCCACAGTAAAACAAAACCTGAGGTCAAATAGGAGAGAGCATGAAATGGTGTTTGACAAGATCCCATGTTAAACCATATGAGAGAGCCCTGTCCCTGGTGTACTGACGCAGCAGTGGCCGTACAGACTGCAGGTAGACTAGGCAGGGTATGTCCGCAACGCAGCGTCGTGATCGCCTTAGGCTGGAAAAGAGTCGAGCATTCTGGACAGTCTTTCACCTGGGTACATTCAAGAGAACAAGACATAGCATTGTGAGTTTCAGCTACTTTACCCTGTTCAATGTTAGCCTGTGTATCACTTAAAGCGACATTAGAATGTATACCCGTATTACTCGACGATCTATCTCTACGACGCGATCGATTTTGATTATTTGCATTAAAATTGCCATAATTGTCGTTTCTGCTTGAGTTAAAATTTGGATGAGTCCGATAATTTGTATAATTAAAGTTATGATGTTCTTTAAAATTGTTTATTCCAAGAAACTTGTCTGTTTTGCTGACCCTGAGATCTTGATCTCCAGTTTTGTTTATTATAATGTCCTTTGATTATTTTTAAAATTATTGTTTACCAAAATCTCGCGATCTGTGAGCTTGGTTCCAAGAAACATTAAAATTGGAGCAGATTGTTGAAATTGCTTCCCTTTGTAAAAGTTATCATTGTTAAAATTGTAATTATTTCCCTTATTGACATACCTGTTCAGCACTAAAGGGAACGTTTCGTGAAAAATTGTTTTTGTTTGTGCTGCAAAAGCAACAGGCAATTCATTTTCTTAATCTGTGCATTACTTAGATCCATGGTTGGGTGAGCAGTGCAAAAAAAATTTTTTGCATGTTCTTCTAAGTCCTTGATTGATAAAGGTTTCCGTTCGTGTAAAAATGCGAGAAATGTAGGATTTACAGACGATAGTACCTTATCGCGCATCAGTAAATCGAAGAGACCTTCATACGACTTTTCAATTTTGGATAATTCGATCCATCTTTCTAGGGTTAGTCGTATTTGTGACAGAAAATCACTGAAATTTCTGCTTGATTGCGGTAGCAATGTACGAAATCTTAATCGGTATTCATCTTCTGTCATTTGAAATTTCTTCAGAAGTGCGGCTCTAAGAGCATTATAATCATTCTTCTTCATTAATACTGGTAATATGATAAACTGCTAAAGCATCCCCAGTAAGTAACCTGGATAAATATGTGCAATACAGTGTTTTATCCACGTTATAAGACCTACAAGTGGCCTCAAATCTATCTAGGAAAAATATTACGTCATCCGACGGGGGATTAAATTTAGGTAATTTAAGGTGAATTTTCTTAAAATGATCATGTCTGGATGAAGTTTGGCTTTCAAAAGTTCTCTGAGAATTAGCTTCCTGAGTTAACCTAAGTCTCTCATATTCTGACTCTGCTAATTTCAGTTCATGCTGTCGTTTTCTATCATTCTCTTCCATCTCAAGCTGAAGTCGTAATGTATTTTGTTCAGCTATTAATCTTCTTTCTTGCATTTCCTTTTTGTTTATTTTCCATTTCCTTTTGTTTAAACTTCCATCTCAATTTTAAGTCTTTCTTCAGCCTCCCTTTGCTTCTGTTCTGCCTCTCGCTGAAATCGTTTTTTCTTCTAATTTTCAGCGGCTAATCTCCATTTTTTTCTCATTCTCCTCCGCCTCAGATTTCAAATTTTGTAATCTTAAAGTTTCTAGCTTTCTCCTGTTCAGCTTCTATTTCTTGAGCTTTCTTATATTCTGCAAGTGCAAATGCTCTTAATCTCTTCCTGAGGTATATTAAGCGCCTTAGCCTGCTTAATAAAATAGTCTAAGGTAGACATGCTTTATTCAATATTATTATGTAATGAATACTACTTAAAAGTGTTACTACAACTAGTGGTCTTCGTTCCTGTCCTAGAACGGTAAAATCAAGTTATATAATAGGCAATAATATTAATAATCAATAATGTAATTTTTAACATGAAATGGTGTGAAAGCAATACCGTGACAGACAATAGCACAATACTGACACGACACGATAATCAAGACAAATGACTACAGTCGTAGAAATCAAATAAAATAAAAATGTGGAACTAAACTAGAATGTCGTAAAAATTTACGATGACATCTACGATCCAATAATGCACAAGGACAATTGACAACACAGTGTAAAAACATAGGTTTTGTAAAAAACTGAAACGACAGGAAGATTAGAAGGACGCATAATACAAACAAAATTCATTATAAAACTAAAATACGAGTAAATTAACTACCAAAAACAACAAGTAAAACGTGACGAAACAGCTAAACAGTATACTATCATAAGGAACAATTAGCGATCGGAACTTCGGCAAGGTTTCTAGCCTTGTACCGGAATTATCGCTCAATTGAAACTTACAAGACGAGCCCTACAGAACGTCTGACGAAGAGCCCGAATTGGCTTCGAGATGGATCTCGTTCGTCAGATCAACCTCCCTACCTCCCACGACGAATATAAAACACAGAACAAGCAACATGAAAAGTATATAGGTGGACATAATCACATGAGGCACAGCTAAACGTAATAAAGCGTACAACGATACTACGTTAATACTTATCTCGCGTGCAAGAAAAAAAAAATGTGCCTCCTCTCCGTAGATGTACGTTTGAGACTTCGAAATACTTCGCCTTGTGTATTTGAGTACTGCTCGCACGTAATGAGGACTAAAAGATGAGGTCCAACGTAGTCATACCATGTAGAACTTGATGTGGAGGTTCACTGTCGACCTTGACCTTCTGGTAGCCGTTATCCGGAGTATGTACTGTTAGAAAATCCACGTATTTTCGACTATTGTGGAACTTGTGAGGTAGTTCCCGTGTTGAATCCTGAGTAATTCAAGACACACTGGCATACCAATTACTGTTGCACTCTCTTTATGTATCCACCAATTACTGTTAGGACCTTTTCTGCAGGGTCTCTACATATGACGGTAAGATCGTGCTGATAAGACGCGAATCCAAATAAACTGCCAAAATTAGTTCAACAGATAACGATGCATAACTTAACATCCACCAAGGCCTGCTGTGAACTGAAGTGAACTGAAGCAAACTGTAAGGCGGGTGGTACAGTTTAACATCATTTATTGACAGTATACGTTCAACAAATACTAGACAATGTTCTTGACGGAGACAATCAACATGGATGCATAGTAATGATACGCTGACAAAAATTATGTACATCTATGATGGTGGTCAGGTATAGCGGTAGATTTCTTTCAAACACCTTCCTTACATTCACGTAATAAGAATCCAGTAATGTTCATGCTAAGTTTGAAACAGTAAGATAAAAATGTCCGTTGACCTTGTCTGAGGACAATCCAACTAAATACGTATCCCATATCACTGAATCCCGCATTCATCCAACAAATGACTGTCTTGATCCAAGACTTCCTTCCTACCACGTAGGTTCAAAACATACTATCAATGGCGTAAACATGAAGCTACATCTGGGTTAGTATTTGGGTTTTAACTAACCTCTCCACAAAATCCATGCCATGACTTTGGCATTGGCGAAACGGCATATTAAAACATGTGAAGCATACAAAAATCAATTAACTTCGTTCCTCGTAGGTATCCTCCCTCTACGGTAATTCAAACAAGGCAATCGACTCCGTTTGTCCATTCTAGGAATGACATACTATGATGGATCCCCGCTAGACCATAACTAGGAGCGGCCTGATACTTCAATTAAAAATCGATAAACATTCAATGTGAAATGGGGCGACACTTACATGATACTTCCACTATTGGCTTCGACATGAAGACCAATATATATCAATAGAGATAATGGCTTCCACCAACTTGGTACGAATACAAGAAATATTCCACGGACATCAACATGGTCCGTACTGCCCCATACAAAACATGACGTCACAATTCCTAAACTAGGTTACCCGTGCGTCCAAAGCAACTCACACACTGCATTGTGCACGTCAGTGCGTGAATCAATCGAACGCTCAAATAATATAACTATATTAAGACTGGTGCGTACATTTGGCAGGACCGAAGACTACCCCCTTAGGTAATAAATGTACGTAACAATCTCCCTCCTGATTTTTTTGTCCTCCCGACAACATCACTACCTCTGGCGCTTCAATTGTAACCTCTCAGATCGTTGGTGCTGCGCATGACTCTTTCTGTGCGGCGATGCTTTGGGCTGAGCTTCTGGAATAGGTACAACCCGGCTGGGGACACTCTTGGTCGTCATGTCCCTCGTTGTCCGTTGTTGGGCTGGCAGCCGCTGTGGTCTAGAAGACTCGCTCACCTGTGCTGCGTCGCTGCCTGTCAGTGCATGCAGCTGTCGACTTTGTAGGGGGATCGCTCTTGACGTGCTTTTCACTCGTTTTGTATTGAAGGTGGCTTACATTCCCCACAGTCTGCTTTTGATGAGTCCCCTCTTCTGAACACCGATGTGCACTCCCTCCTATCTGCTTAGGACGAGTTTCCTCCTCCAAACGACTACCAATTTTCTCGGTTCCCTTATGGTGACAGTTGTCACGGCCATCTCTTGGTTTACATAGTGTACGCAACCTGGTTGTGGCAGTACGTCTATGGAAAAAGCTCCTTGAGGGACAAGCGGATATCAAGTGTTCAGTGGACTTGCATTGAAAACATCTCTTCGGGAGCGGGCCTTGAAGGCACCTGGCTGCCATGTGGCCTGAGAACTCTCCACAATTGTAGCACCTCAACCTTGTAGGCTTTCTCTGTGCCATGGGACGCCTCCTACTACCCTTACACTCTTGACCGCCAATGCTGCATACAATGACTGCTTCCATGCCCTGGACCGATGGTTTGCTGTCAAATTCTACTCGTTCATTCCTCGCCAGACTCCGGAATCCCTTTCTGAAGATCTTGGTCTGATGTACGAATACATCAATACCTCCATCATCTGGCGTGATGAACCCCCATCCCCTTTGGACACTATACCACTTGCAAACTCTTTTTCGCCTTGTCGGTGCAGCTGCGTTTGTTGGTGCTGTCAGCTCACAGCTTTCCTTGACAACAGCCTGACTCTCACATACAAGAAGGTCTAGTTGAGGTTCCTGCGGACACACCTCCTCGTCGTGCTTTGGCTCTTCCCGCGGTTGGCATAGTGCTCTCTTTCTCTGCACCTCCTCTTGTGCTGGCGAACTGGTCTCTGACATCTGTGCTATCTGGGACTTTAGGAAGGATAATTCTGCTCTGAGTGCCTCCTCTTCATTGTGAGCTTCTACACTGGCTACCTGCACCAGTGTATCAGGCTTTCTACCTTCACATAAAACAGCATATTCCCAAGGTCCCTGACTCACGGCCTGGAAATTTCTGGTCATCTCACTGACTGGTGGTTGCTCGCTGTAGGCTTCTTCTACTATCTTGAGTAACTGCTCAGGGCTAGCCTTGGCTCCGCCACGTATCCGTAATTCCCTAGAGACCACTGGTGTAACGTTGTTCCAGATCACGTCTACCTTGTCTTCTGCGCAAAAGGGCGCCATCTTCCACACGGCCTCTACATCTTCCACAAACTTTTGCCAAGGGGGATTTGCCTCTCCAACAAATAGCCTTACCTCCGGCACCTTCACGTACACTACCTTCACAGGCGCATTGATCGAAGCCATCTTGCTGCAATACCGCACCGCTGGGTGTTTACAATAATTGTTATATTTGTTCCTTTGCAGTTTGCTCTGTGTCACTGTATGCCTGATCCTACCGGCGACCCCAATTGTGATAGGGTGGGCGAGATGATGATGATGCTGTTGTGATATTTGATCACTCTCTTGCACACTCGCAACCGACCCTAATCAACAATAAAACTCTGATTCTTAAGGCAGGGGCTGTATTTATTTCTACAACCCTATCAGTGACATTTAAACACACGAAGCAAACATTAAACAAATAACAAAGCGAACAAAGCCAAACACCAAACAAACACCCAGCCTGTGCTCAGTTGCTAATCGTGCTGAAGGCATTTACAGCTTGGCTCTGGTATCTAACTTCGTTTGTTCTCTCTGGGCGGCTTTTGCAAAATAGGCCCGTTTGCCGATCGCTATCTCTTTATATAGGCACTAGGCTAATCACTCGACTTTAGTGCGCTGCGCGTATTAATTGCGCCACGCAAATAACACACGCGATTATCGCTCTAGAAATAGCGAAAACACAAATAAAACCTACAGCTATTTAATATAATACAACTATCAAATATAACTATTTTTAGGCTTTATTGTGGCCTAAACTAATATATCTTCTATCTCGTCAGACTTTTCACATCCCATCGTGCTGCGCGCACATCGAAAATATATGGGCGATAAATATGCCTTGAACATGAAGGGGGCGTCTTTACGGCCCCATCACATAAGTGATCCTTTTCACTTAGCTGCCAATGTTAGTTTCTTCTCCTGCTGAGTCAGTTCCTTTCACTCTATTCTCGCTCGCCTCTGGTCATTTACATAAATATATATAGATAACACATTTTATAAACAATTATAGTTTACAGAGTACAATAACTAAGGAGGTCGATATAGGAAGTTTAGTTTTAAGGATTCATCACAGGTGATGATCTGGTTAGTTTAGGGAATTTGCGTACAGAGTTCACTTGACAGCATTAAGTGGAAACTTAGCTGCCCGTAAGGTGTCGGTTGGCTTCTGCTCCAGCCAATATTAGTTCTTTGTAGACTGGTTCCCTCTCTAGTCACTAGTCAAGTCTGGTGGCTGTAACACATCCCTCGTAGTATCGTGGAATAATTACAAAAATGGTCCATACTATTTCTTTAAGTCTCCAAGACTCCTCTGATGTTGGTGTCTAGCTTTAACTGAAGATCACTAATACTACTCACTTGTTCTACAGACTAGTACCACCAGTTGGCACCACCGACTAATATCATGAAAGAAGAGAGAAACAAATATCCCTCCTGAGAATTGAGTCTTCTGACACGAAATTCAGGTGTCCCTACCTTTTATACCACCGTCCCATCTACCTCAGAACTTTCTCTCCGATCATTAATGTTAATCCAAGTGAGCGGAAAACACCCATTGCATTTATACTGAACATGTTTACATATAAATAAACACTGGTTAAAAAGGTAAATATAATTATGTACATTATTTCTGTCATCATCCACTCCTTGCTCCTCTTGGAACATGGGACTACCTCTGCGGTTGGTTCTCTATGATAAACAGGCATATATCTATAGAGCAAATACTTATAAAATAATTCCGCTGGATTACCACCAGCTGGGGGTTTGAACGGGCTAAAACCATTGCTTAATTCTTCACAAAAGGGGACGGATCAGATATAAATTAATAGTGCTCTGCCCTATGCAGCATTGTTCTTGACTTCTGAAAATATCTTGTGAATTCTCCCTTGAGATAGAAGCATCATTATCCTTCTATCTACAACTCTGCCAAGAGTAATCTTGTGCAAAGTTAGACACCTTTGAAGACCCATATTATATACTTTTGAGTGTTGGACACTGGTGGACCTCTACTGCAGACCTAAAGGTGGCAATCCATGACAAATGGAAGGAAGAGAGTGCAAACAATGAATCTAAAATAAAAAATACTGTCAGAGGTGGGAAAACAGAAAGGGAAGATCACAGAAGGAATTACAGGATGGCACAGGAAAATGTGACGATCGAGATTAATTCATCACAGCTTCGTAAGTTAAAAGGTGTGCATCAAGCTGTAAGCGAGTTATATACGATCAATCAACCCGCCAAAACATGACGGACAAATAGTTATGTTGTGCTGTTTCTGCTCTGTGTCCTTATAACGGCATTTACTCTCCTGTGGTCATTTCTTCTTCTTCTTCTTCTTTGATCCATAACCGCCAACCGTCAAAGCAGTCAGCGGCCATCACGCCTGGTGGCGTCTTGTAGGGCAGCAACAAATTGATTCCACTTTGCTCGGTCGGCGGCCATCCTTCGTACAGTGCCCCAACTGTGGTTCATTCTTTGCATCTCAGCTTCCACAGTTCTCCGCCAAGTTGTTTTTGGTCGGCCTCTCTTTCGCTTTCCCTCGGGGGTCCATAGCATAGCTGTTCTTGCGATGGTATCAGGGTCCCTTCTGAGGACATGGCCAACCCAACTCCAACGTCTGCCAGCTATGATGGTGTGCATGTCCTCCTGGTTACTCCGAATAAGTAGTTCTTGGTTGCTGATGGTGTTTGGTGGTCATTTCATTCCTGTCACCTTTTCGGGAAAATACAGGAAAGGTGAGCATTGCGACGTGAATGACAAACTGAACACCTATTAAAAGAGCAAGCAGGACTTTCAGTTATTGTCGTGGTGAATTGACTATTGTGCCGTAAATCATGTGATAAGTTTGACTACAAAGATCCAATAAAGTTGAAATGGAATAGACAGGAGTGGTCATTTCATTCCTGTCTATTCCATTTCAACTTTATTGGATCTTTGTAGTCAAACTTATCACATGATTTACGGCACAATAGTCAATTCACCACGACAATAACTGAAAGTCCTGCTTGCTCTTTTAATAGGTGTTCAGTTTGTCATTCACGTCGCAATGCTCACCTTTCCTGTATTTTCCCGAAAAGGTGACAGGATGGAATTTTTTTTTATTGTTCATTACAGTACAGTTCGCTTTGACAGTTAGTTGAATGGGGATAGATTTTACATATATCTTGTATTTTTCATGTTTGTTTATTTACTTCTGGTTCTTGCTTGTTGCTATATCTCTTGAAGGTGTTTTCTTGAAAGGTCTATATGTGTAGCAAAGTTGATTTTGCTGGGGAGGTTATGATGGTATCCTAAAAGAATGAAAAGGTGTCTGCTATAACCGTGTGAGGTCAAGCACATGTAGGTCTCTGACTCTATAGATGATGATGATGAATTATGTACAGAGAACCTAACGCTACCTCCCTAGGTCTCACACGGTCATTCTTCTGGCTCTAGTGTATGGTGTATGGTGTACCTAGTGTCTAGGGGACAAATTAATGATGGTACACAACAATCAAACACTTTAAGTTTCTATAAAAGAAGTTAATAACTAGCAGTTAAGTTTTTCTTTGAACAAATATTTACAATGTATTTTGCCTGTCCATTCATAGCTTGTGGACAGGTCTTTGAAAATAAGGACAAGATAGTTTACAGAAAAGGAACAATTAAAACTGTTGGGACAATCTGCCCAATAACTAAAAGTTATTATGAATTATAACTGTTCTTCCTGTATGGAATATTAAATTAGTTCACTTTAGTTATCTACCGGGAGAGTCACTGTATATGAGGGCTGTAGTTCCTCATACCCCCATAAAATTCCTGTGTAATATTTTGAAACACAAGAAACTGTCAGAGATGCCCCAGATGTTTTACTCTTCACCTGGGAGTCCTTGTTGTAAGATAATACGATGGGTAGTTGCAGAAATTTCAAGTTCAACAATCGCCAAAGCTCCTACTGGATATTTGACAGCATATAAGTCTGGTTGGAGACTGGTTGGCGTTTATAAGCACTCAGCAGGTTTCCTGTCACCAGCCGGCAACAGGAACATAGACCCTCTGCAACAAAAGGACACCCTGGCCTTTTATCTCTGATCATTTATTCTAACACTTAATTCCCTACGTGGGTATGGGGTCAGCCTCGCGTGCCTTACAAATGCACTCGCCCCGAATTGTACAGGACTCCCACCTGGTTGTGACCACACCTCAAGTCCTTATAGTAGATACGCCACTGTACGTTCACATACTTTTCCTCCATACAATAATGTGGAGTAACCACATTTCCTGTGATATGATCTTCTCTTCTTTTCTTTACACTTATATTTGCTTCAGGCATGTTAACAGTGTTCATTGAACACAGAGGCTTGCTAAACTATTTTAATACAATAATATGTCAACATAATTATAACAACATACATCAGTCAGATACCGCTTAATGTGTGGACTCAACAATGTCAGCTTCCGACATGTCCTTCACTTTTTCCCCAATAGCAGTATCTAACTTTGTAGTTGGACCAAACATATTAAATTTCATAAAATATCCTTACCACAATCAAGAAATATATAAACAAATGACGCTGATTTTGTGAAGAAATGGCCTCAGCTTCCTCCAGACTGCACAGACTGTGAATGTATTCTTTATTTAAGTTTAAAATTAACACAGCTGTTTTTCAGCGTATCTGTATAAAAATGTTAGTTCAACTGGCAATGAATAATTAATCAAAGCCTTTACTAATATCTACCAGCACTAGCCAATCGTAACGTTCTACTACTTGAATTCTAAAGCAGTTTGAATGAAAAACCAAAATAATTTTAAATAACTGGTGGTCGATTGGCTAGTCTGCTCTAGTCATGCCAACTACAAAAAAATATCACGTTTAGGATTACATTTCTCCTACCGCTTCCCTTTCCCATTCATACTCTGTTTATCTCAAGCTAATTTGAATGTACCTCCCTGCCTCTTTTTCCAGTTCGCGTCCCCCTAACGTTACCAAAACATGAGCAGGAACGCCAGTGTGTCTGGTCGTATGGTCTTAGAGATTAGTATTTCTTCAATAACTTCTCTAATATTGGGGCTATCATATATTTCAAAGTACATTCTTACTCAGCCATCTCCACGTCATACTACCATATAATTCTTATGGGGAACTTCCTAATAGTTTAAAATTTCCAATTTATTTCATCGTCCATCGTCAAATAAAATTTTACACAAGTCCGCCATCTTTCCTCTTCTTCGTCTTGCGAGCATGTATTTTTCAAATAACTAACTTGTTTTAGTTACATCAGAAATGCTACCACTTAGGAGGAAATAAAACTGTCTGCGTGGTTATGTCTTGGCTGGCTTTTTCGCAGTGTGAATATATGCGTTGCAGACTGTGTGCGAAGCGGGGGTTAGACGGGGCGGGTTTAAGATTTGCGTTACTAGTTAGCATTGTATCGTGTAATATTACCAAAAAATGTAAGGATTCCTACTAATTTTGCTACAAAGTTGACAGAAAGTGTTACTTCAGATAGCTATATTGCGGCACTCTTCTGCCAATAGTTAATTGTAAGGCTAGACTACAAAGTGTATACAGCAGATTGGGCAAAGTTAAATATTAGTAGTGTTTCTCGAAAACGAAACTAAAGTGTGTCAGACTTTTTCCGTGAAATCGTTCTCTAGGCTTAGCACTGTGCAAAAGGCAGCGGTGCTGGCTTCGAAGATGACAACCGTCAGACACATGCGGGCTAATGTATTTATTATCGTTTTATGCCTAAATCGTACTGAATTGAGCGTTTATTCTCGCATATTTTGCTACAATGTGTCTGTATTCTTCTAATGCGAAAATGAACAGCGATATCAATATAAGAATGTTAAAAGCAAGAAGAGCTTTCATTGCATTGGGAAACATGTAAAACACAAGAAATCAAGTCTAACACAAAAATAATCTTGAACTTAAATGCCAAGTCTTGACAACTGAATGGCGCCGAAATGTGGAGAACAAAAACAACAACTAAGAAATTATATTTTCATAGATGGGTGCTTTCATAAATGGGTGCTTTCATAGATGGGTGCTTTCATAGATGGGTGCTTTCATAGATGGGTGCTTTCATAGATGGGTGCTTTCATAGATGGGTGCTTTCATAGATGGGTGCTTTCATAGATGGGTGCTTTCATAGATGGGTGCTGTCATAGATGGGTGCTTTCATAGATGGGTGCTGTCATAGATGGGTGCTGTCATAGATGGGTGCTTTCATAGATGGGTGCTTTCATAGATGGGTGCTTTCATAGATGGGTGCTTTCATAGATGGGTGCTTTCATAGATGGGTGCTTTCATAGATGGGTGCTTTCATAGATGGGTGCTTTCATAGATGGGTGCTTTCATAGATGGGTGCTTTCATAGATGGGTGCTTTCATAGATGGGTGCTTTCATAGATGAGTGCTTTCATAGATGAGTGCTTTCATAGATGGGTACTTTCATAGAATAGAAAGGTAGAAATGGTACGACAAGGTCACCTATGTGGAACTGATAAGAACCAGGCAAGTGCCAGTGAAAAAATTGGTGAGCAGATGCTAATGATGGATAGGACACACTGTCAGCAAACTTGATGATGGGATTACAAGACAGTACTTGTTCTAGAATCCCGAGTAAGAGAGATAGAGAATTGGCGACAACTGAACATGATGAGAAAGACATGGAAGAACCTTGAACTTGATGGTACGGGACAGGATGACCTGGCATGACTTTGTTGACGGCCTATGCTGCTTGAGGAGATGAAAGTTGATGATTGGATGAAGTAGTAACAGTAGTAGTAGTTGTTGTTGTATTAGTAGTATTTGATGTAGTAATAGTAGTAGTAATAATAGCGTTTGCAGTAGTTTTAGTATTAGTAATAGTAACAGTAATATAGTGATAGTAATAGAGTTGGCAGTAGTAGTAGCAATAGAGTTAGTAGTAGTAGCAATAGTCGTAGTAGTATTAGTTGTAATCGTAATAGTAGTAGTTGTAGTAATAGTAGTAGTAATAGTAGTAGTAGTAGTAGTAGTAGTAGTAATAGTAGTAGTAATAGTAGTAGTATCTATAGTAGTAGTAGTAGTAGTAATAGTAGTAGAAGCAGTAATTGTACTAGTAGTAATAATACTAGTGGGTAAGCAGCAGCAGTAGTAGTAGGTAAGTAGTAGTAGTTATAGTCGTAGTAGTAGTAATGGTGGTGGTAGTAGTAGGAGTTGTTGTAGCAGCAACAGCAGTGGTAGTAATAGTCAAAGCAGAAGAAGACTAAGACGTATTTAAAGAGTGTATGTGACTGCATAGTCACAAAGATGTTTTGAGTCTGATAACATCATTATTCACACCACAAGGTATTTCATATTTGGACATGTGCCCTAATATAACCGACATACTTTGTGATAAGTTTAACGGAGCGCACCTCACCAAAATAAAGCAAAACTCGTCCGAAAAGAAAACTTAACCTGATGATTACAGCTGTCAACCTCGCCTGGTCACAGGTTTTGTCAGCTACTCACACCACGTAGACTATACAAGAATCTTCTAGTTATTTGACTTGCTAATCTGACATAACAATAGTCTCATCAGAACGTTTCTGCCATATTGTCGTTCCTGGAGAATGCTCTTAAGTGTAGAGCTATGAAGTGTGAGCTACCTCGTCACCTTCCGAGTTCCCCTGAACGACATCAACTTTGTCTCA
Organism: Oreohelix idahoensis; assembly: GCA_024509875.1. NCBI lineage: Eukaryota > Metazoa > Mollusca > Gastropoda > Stylommatophora > Oreohelicidae > Oreohelix > Oreohelix idahoensis. Next base: position 14,100 of record JAMPIV010021091.1, read on the forward strand.
CACCTGCACTCATCTTAAATGAGTGAGAGGGGGTGAGATGTAAATTACCAAGTTTAAACAAATTCACTAGTGGCAGAACTCGTCCTGTTGCTTTAAGGATTTTTGGCTGATTCACGCCCAAAAAAAACTCGCAGCTCTCTTGACCTACCTTCTTCTGCCACTGTTTCATTGATATTCGCTTCTTCGCTGTCTGTTGACATGTGAGTCGGTTACAGTCATCATCTAACAGCTAACTCACACACAGGATATCGCTTTAAGTACATTACTCTTCTGTCTACTCGTCTTCTTCTTTTGTTTCTTCTCCTACTTCTTACTCTTATTATTTTATTTCTCATTCTTTACTGTGTCTTTTATTTCTTTCTCTTCTGTACTTCCTCCATCAATAAAAGTCGTAGTGCGCGATTACAAGGATGGAGCATATGGTTAGCAGTCACATTATGTAAATGACAAGTAAAGTAAATACTGGTGCAGGAACACTGAAGTGGCAACACAATATACCATTTACACACTGAGATAACTATGCTACAAATCAATGTCAGTATCAGACAAATTTTAAAATTAGAAGCCTACACACCTCACAAATATTTATAGAATTTGTGATTTCTATGTGTACACATTGGGATTCTCGCCAGTGCTACAGAACTCGTGCACTGTGCTGAGATCCTCCTTGTGTGATCTAATGGAGGAGATCGGAGCACTGATGGAGTTGTCCGTGTGCAATGAACATTGTTCTTAAAACCAAACCAAACCAATATCTGACACATTGATGTGGCTGTGCCATAAACCATTACTTTACACACTCAGGTGGCCATGCGATTAACTTCTTACACATTGATGTGGCTGTGCCATAAACCATTACTTTACACACTCAGGTGGCCATGCGATTAACTTCTTACACATTGATGTGGCTGTGCCATAAACCATTACTTTACACACTGTGGCCATACGATTAACTTCGTACACATGTGGCTGTGCCATATTTTACACACTCAGGTGGCCATGCGATTAACTTCTTACACATTGATGTAGCTGTGACATAAACCCTTACTTTACACACTCAGGTGGCCAAGCGATTAACTTCTTACACATTGATGTGGCTGTGACATAAACCATTACTTTACACACTCAGGTGGCCATGCGATTAACTTCTTACACATTGATGTGGCTGTGCCATAAACCATTATTTTACACACTCAGGTGGCCATGCGATTAACTTCTTACACATTGATGTCTTCTTCTTCTTCCGTCCTTAGCCAACGACCGGCAAAGCAGTCAGTGGCCATTACGCCTAGTGGCGTCTTAAGGGCAACAGCGAATAGATTTTCTTTGCCGTTGTTCCCATCACGCCTAATGGCGTCTTTAGGGCAACGACAAATCAATCCGTTTGTTGTTGTTTCCGTAATCAAAGTGACTGGCAAACGGGTGATCAGCCCGTTGGGACACATTGATGTGGCTGTGCCATAAACCATTACTTTACACACTCTGGTGGCCATGCGATTAACTTCTAACATATTGATCAGGCGATGCGATGTACCATTTTTTTTTTACACACTGAGCTTGCTATGCAATGTACCAGTATCTTGCACATTGATGTGGCTGTTCGGTTGTTCCATTTACCCGTTAAAACTGTCGACACCTTGCAGACCTTTTCAGGGTGCCAACATTTGCTACCAATAATCGAGGGGGAAACCCAACCACAGTCTGAAGACAGAAATGTCAAACTGAAAACTCCTATCTGTACTGAGTGTGGGAGAGGAATAGAGTGAAAACTACAAACAAACTGAAGCTTGAGTGTGTATGTGTGAGCATGTGTGTGTGTGCATGTGTCTGAATGTATGTGTATGAGTACATATGTGTACATGTGTGCTATTAAACTCTTCGTGTAATTGTAGATATGATACGTATGTGTGTGAAGAGATGAGATACTGGTCTGTTTTAAGGCTTGACAGTCTGCGTTAACTTGAAATAAACCAGAAGGAATGTTACAATTTCAACAAATTTTGAGTCGTCTGTAGTGCTAAAAATAGGGACTTCTGAATAAACGTTTGGAGGAGAGAAACAAAACTGATGTGATGACAATGTATGGTCACATGACGGGACTATGTTGTAGTGTAAAACAATTAATAGTTGTCTAATTAGCAGGTTTAAGAGAGCTTAATTAATGCTTTCTTTTCACTTAAGATATGGTTGTAACCTTAAGTCAACTTACTGTTCGCCTCATTACGGCAGGCGACTTATAAGGACACTTGTACCGTAGATAACAATACTCAGTTTTGTGTACCACGTAGGAAATCAGGTGTATTTACTAATGGTGTGTCGTCATACAGGAACACTGGAAATACTCAAGATGTCATTTCATCTCAAGCAGGTCTGTGTCATTTAATAATTTTTTTTTCACACTCACCTTGCACCTCCAGGCCGTATTTGCTCGCGCGAATCGACTTTGGAATGCAGGTCAAACACAAAAATTACAGACACTTGGAAAAAAGCTCAGGTGACTTTGTTACGACACTCAGGTGTACATAATTCTTGTGTGTATAAAAGATGTGAGCATTTCAGGGACAGACGTATCCGAGATCAGAAAGCCGTCAAGGTAAGAAAGTGGATTCCTCTTGGACCACAATCTTGTTCTCCTGTCTTGAATTTCGCTGTAGTTTAACCAAGACTCCATGCATCATTACGGTTTCATTTATAAGGACAGAACAAATGACATAAAAAACGACTATTGTTATTTCATAGTTTGGAAACTAGGCATTATTGCCTCTCTTTTCCACTTCTGCACTGCACTAATTCAATTTAGCGATCATTAAAAAAATAACATTATGATTAAAATAAAAAAGAAGAAAACTAAATTATGATTTTAGAAACGAAGAAACACTGAAGAAGAAATCTAAAAGTGACTACGAACTTTGAACATTGAACTATGAAATTGAACTATGCAAACTAAGAACTCTGGACAATGCAAATTACGAATGTTGAACTATAAAAAACTATGAACATTGAACTATACCAACTATGAATATTGAACTATTCAAATTATAAATATTGAACTATGCAAATTATAAAAATTGAACTACGCAAATTATAAATATTGAACTATACAAACTATGAATATTGAACTATGTAAATTATAAATATTGAACTATGAAAACTATTAATATTGAACTATGCTTACTATGTAATGACGTCATCATCGAGCGGCGTACGTTGCACTGTTTCGTTAGGCCTATGGCCCGGTGCATCCGATTTCAAAAGGCATTTCTGTTGGGTTGTCTTTGATTGTCCCCAACCTACCTGCAAGACAGCAGTGTGGTCTCTCTACTTGACAGGTTTCTAAAATAAATGTGTAAAAAATCGCAACCGTCAAGTTAAGTCAAATAGCCTCAAACTGACTGCTGCTGCTTTCTTTGAAAACATTCAGGTGGACGTCTGAGAGTGTACTTCTTCTTCTTCCTTCTTCCTCGTTCGTCCTGAAAAGGACGTTGGTTGCGTTGTGTCTGTTTACGCCGGAGCTGTGATATCTGCACCTTTCGGTCGACACATCCGACTTCAGCACGGCATTTTTTTGGGACCGGGTTTGCCTTCCCTCTGCGATCCCTACTCGCTCAGCTAGACTGCAGTGATGCAGCCTGTTTCCAGGACCACCACGTGGAGGTGGAGTAGGGTCTTGGTCAGCTCTGGTTCGCTGACCCTGATGCAAGTAGTCAAGCTATGGGTCGCTGACTGCATTCTCTATTGCTGCATCTTTGGGTCCCTGAGAGTGTACGATGAAGAACTATGCAACCTATAAATATTGAACTATAATAACTATGAATATTGAACTATGCAAATTATAAATATTAAACTATTAAAACTATAAATATTGAACTACGCAAATTATAAATACTGAACCATCAGAACTATGAATATTGAGCTTTACAAACTATAAATATTCAACTATGCAAACTACAAACATTGAACTGCCCAAACTATGAAAATTGAACTTTGCAAATTATAAGTATTGAACTATAACAACTATGAATATTGAACTATGCAAATTATAAGTATTGAACTATAAAAACTATGAATATTGAACAATACAAACTATACATCTTGAACTTTAAAAACTATGAATATTGAACTATGCAAATTATAAATACTAAACTATAAGAACTTTGAATATTGGACTATACAAACTATAAACATTAAACTGTACAAACTATGAATATTGAACTATGCAAACTATGAACACTAAGGATGAACAGTACTAGAAAATACAGCGGTGAAATGACCTGACACTGCGTAAGCTCAGAACAACGCCAAACCAACAGCGGCTACACATCAACAAATTATAAGTTTCTAAAATGGGTCGTCAAAAAAGTCTACCTTCGCACAAGATTACTCTTGGCAGAGTTGTAGATAGAAGGGTAATAACGCTTCTATCTCAAGGGAATTTCCACAAGATATTTTCAGAAGTCAAGAACAATGCTGCATATGGCAGAGCAATTGTTAACTTATATCTGATCCGTCGCCTTTTGTGAAGAATTAAGCAATGGTTTTAGCCCGTTGAAGCCCCCAGCTGGTGTAAATCTAGCGAAATTCATTTCTAAGAATTAACTATATATATGTAAATATATGTCTAGACGTATATATATTAAAGAGTCTTGCTCATACGTTTGCTTCCACACTTATAAAAACTGAATCAACTATGATTGTTATGTTTAAAATAATATGTAACACATTTAAACAATCAATTAGTTTTAACAGGCTAAAATAGAGATGAAATGATGGTGAATTTTAGATGAAAGTGTTATCTTCATAGAGACTGGAAAGAGGAATGTTAATGTTCTTTGCTGTTGCCTTTTAGTAAGCACTTAGCTTAGAATCGATGACTAATGCAGCCGTGGTTTCGTCAGTTCTGTGATGAGGGCACTTCTCCGCACAACTTGTCCAATTTAGGCGGTTAGTGTTGATTCACTGCTTTTAGTGTAGAACTTTCGCCTTTCAGCTTCGTATCACGAACAGTCTGATAGCTTCGTTCCACGATCTTTAGACAAAATAAAGAGAACAAATGCCTCTGCTAAGTACAGTTGTGAGCTGCAAATTAACAGGCGCATTGTCTCGCTGTCTACCCACCAATGTTAGCCTCTCTGAATAATTATATTCTTGAGTACACACAGCGTAACTTCAGGGAACATGATTAGAAATCACCAATATTCTTCTGGGTATTAAACTGGGGAAATACGTGCTTGGACAGCCTGAGAAATGATTTGCATGAATTAAAATTAACAAGGTACATATATCTCGCAAAATGATATTATACACTTTAGGCACATGTGATGCAATCTTCACTCATCACTGCTCCATTCGGAGTCTGGGGTTGTTGCTGCTTTCGCTTTACTGAGCGAATTAGCATAAAACAAACACCAGCGCTTTCTGTAGTGGTTTATGAACATACTATTTCCATATGTTGAGGTTTCCAGCCTCTTATATAACCACTTAGCAAGTAAAACATGTCAAATTCACATTTGTAAAATAAATGTTTACACTCACCCCAAAGTAACCAATATTTTTCTGGGTATTAAAATATGAAAATACGTGTCTGGACAGCGCGAAATGCAATGATTTGCCTAAATTACAATAAACAAGGTGCATATATCTCACAAAATAATGTAATACACTCGAGGCACCTGTGATGTAATCATCACTCATCACTGCTCCAGTCGGAGTCTGGGGTCACCTCTGCTGTTGGTTGTCTTTGCGACTAGCAAGAAGAAATCACCAGCGCTTGTTGTGGGGGTTTATGAATATACTATTTTCATATGTTGAGTTTGCTAGCCTCATATATATAACCACTTAGCAAGAAAAACGTGTTAAATTCACATTTGTAAAAGAAATGTTTACACTTACCCCAAAGTAACTTTTGGGAACACAATCTCCTGGCACAGTTTAGAATGGACGTAGCACTTAGATGCTTTCGAATCACTTGGTCTGGGAAAATTTTGTATTCCTCTTATGACGGGTGATCTGATTCCTCAGGACTCCAATCTTTGTATTTAAAAAATGCGGATTTAGTTTTTTAAGTTTCAAAGTTGCCCAAATACTTCGATCTGTCACTTATAATTTTGGAATCCTTTGTCCGATCCTTCTCTTTCTGGTTCTGGTGAATTGCTAGCTTGACGTGGCGATGCAGTCTGATTTGTGATTCCGATTTCGCTAGATTATATTTCCAATTCTCAGTTCAATATCCCAGATTGTACTTCCGTCGAATTTTCCAATGAAAGTCAATGTCTATTCTGTCTCTCGAATCAAACCAATCGAAAGCTCTTTAGCACTATGTGGGTTGGGGTGTTTAAATCATAATACCCCCGCGTGTTTTAAAATATGACATTTTAAAATTCCAACGCGTGACCTCTTTCTTATTTCCTGTCCAGATGCTTTCTCACCATATTGGCTCCCCAGACAGATTATCGGTAATATAGAAGCTGAAGTGATTATCTAATTATCACTTGTGTTGGCGTAGATCCCCCAGACGGATCTCTCAGACAGACAATATGGCCTCCCTACATCGACCATGCGCGACCATATTGTACAAACACAGATCGCCTCTATCAACGGTGGCTAGGCGACTTACGTGATAAAAGTATTATCCGCTGACATGTCTAATTTACCTGGTATTATTACGGTTCACATGGCGAAACGTAAACAAGTCTAGAGGTGGTCACAGCAAAAAAATGAATGAAGGTGCATAAGATATGCCAAATAAAAAGCGGATGAAGGATTGAGAGAGGGGCTTAAAAGTACATGTACAAACGTTTTGTCACAATGTTTCCGATATTTCTTCCACATGACAGCAACGTCGGTGATACAATGAGATTTGCATTGAGAACAAGTAAATAGTTTTAGCTATCAACTGATGCCAAATAAATCACTAACAATAGTTAATTAGCTCAGACAGGTACTAGTCATTCTTCCTTTAGAACTGAACGTAATTACAACTGATTATAGTTATCACCAATCGTAACATTTAACAAAAGACCCGTATGAAGTGGATAATAACACTGGCTAACAACAACAACAAAAAATTTCTTTCTCTAACATTTCTATGTTTTTCTGGTCAATTTTAATGCGCCGTTTTTAAATCTGCAAACCGTTTTTCTCTATCAGGTCGGAATCTCTAGAAATACGCAATTGAAGTTTTTTAACAATGCATACAGTATTACAACATCATTCGTACAAGAAGTATAACAGTTATGTAGGCTTGAATTTCTTTGCAGTCGACTTTCGTCGGTGAATGGCATGTGGTACATCGCGATGAAGCATCCAACAATAATCGGCAAGCACGGTCACACTCCACCGTCCTTGATAGCGTGACTCCATTACGGCGATATCTTGATGGAATCGTTCTCCATGTTCATCGCTGATTTCGCCAAGGTTGTCAGGGAAAAAGTCAAAATGCGAATCGAGCAAATGGATTTTGAGGGACATGTTACAGCCCATAATTCTGTATGCATCTGTCCACTGCTTAACAATATGCACATAGTCGACAGATTTGTGATTTCCCAGAAAGTTATCGACGATCGATTTGAATGCCATCCATGCGCGAAGTTCACTACCATGTAACAAGTTATCGAGAATTGTTTGTCTGCAATAACTTTCCTAAGCTGAGGTCCTACAAAGATACCTTCCTTTATCTTTGCATCGCTAACTTGCGGAAACTTTTCTCGAAGATAAGTGAAAGCTTTGCTAGTTTTATCTAACGCTTTTACAAAATTCTTCATGAGCCCCAACTTTATATGTAACGGTGGTAAAATGATGCTGTCTTTGTTAACTAATGGCTCGTGTATTACATTTTTATGCCCGAGCTGCATACGATCCCTGATAGGCCACCCCTTTCTTGCATAATGTTCCTGTCTGTTGCGGCTGTCCCATTCACATAGGAAGCAACAAAATTTAGTATACCCAGTCTGCATGCCCGTGAGAATTGCAATAACCTTTAGGTCTCCACAAATCCGCCATTGGTAGTCATTGTACTTTATTTTTGCCAAAAGTAAAGCCATATTGTCATAAGTTTCTTTCATATGAACAGAGTAGGCGACTGGAATTGATGAAAATAAATTTCCGTTATGCAATAACACGGCTTTTAGACTAGTCTTGGAAGAGTCGATGAAAAGTCGCCATTCGTTGACTATGTGCTCATGACTGTGGTGCACCATTAGACCGTTTACATCTTTGCAATAGCAAATGTCATCATCCATCTCAAAGTATTGAACAAGTTCTCTGTGTCTATGACGAAATTTAGATATCGGAGCATTGGGCGCTAAAAGATTCCATTCTTTGAGTCGCGAACCGAGTAATTCCGCTTGTCCTTTGGTAAGAGCGAGATCACGTATTAGATCTGAAAGTTCTGAATGGTTAATTAAGTGAACACCATCATTCACCGGTATATAATCCGAGTCAGAATTAGTTTCTAAAGCAGGTAAACTATCACTTTCTGATGGTTCATTCATGTCCAACGGATATTGTTCTGGTGGAACTGGGATCGGACACGTGATTGGATCATGAGGCAATGGTTTCGAAACCGATTCAATATTTTGATAAACCACAGACTTTCTAGTTTTAAAAGTGAAACTATGGATATTTGTCAAGCAGAAGTAACAATCAGTAGCGTGATTTGTCAGTTCACGCCATATTACTGGCACTCCAAAAGGCATCAACTTATGCTTCGGCGATTTTCGTAACCAACCTGCCAATGTATTTGCACAAATCGAACAAACTGCATTTGGCTTCCAAGATTTATTTGCGTCATCAACTTTCGAATCGAAATAAAGTTCGTATGCTTTCTTTAGTAATGGTGTAAAGTTTTTCTGGTGAACACGATCGGTAAAATATCCGCACACGTAACAGAACAGATCAGCCGAATCTCTACAACTTCTAGAAGCCATATTTCGCTCAGAATTATTTCAAAATACAGTAACTATTTGAAAAATAGCGTAACATATGTCATGTATCTTTTAGCAGTATAAAAAGTAGAATTATTTTGCATTTTATTAATTTTTAATAAGTTATATAGTAAATATGAAACGGAGCAAATAACGGTTTCCAAAAAATATATTTATTCACAAATATCTTAAGAACCCGATGTGATAGAGATAAACGGATTTCAGATTTGAAATCAGCGCAAGAAACTGACATAAGAACACTTATTCTTATATAAGAAAGAAAAATGTTGTTTGTCAGTGTAATTAAACAATAAAATACCAATAAAACCAGAGAGAGATATTTTTACAGAAGAGGCTACAACTAGAACTGATAATGTTGGGGCAGTGGTCAGTATGCCATGAGAATGAATCTTTTTAAACGCATTTTAGAAAGTTAACTTTTGTTGGGGGTGTTTTTAAGAGGTAATTTAGAAAACAGATTGACATCAAGTAAAATTGATTTCAAAGAAGTAATAAGCAGACAAGAAAGACAAATATGGTTAGTGCAAACAAGATGGGTTATTTTCACAACCGTCTGTGAGAATCATGTTGGAGTAGCGACAGACTTAAATATCAGAACCAGTTTCTTATAACGGACAGACAAAGTCCTTACTAGCACTATCAAACTTCGAAGACTGCAAACTTGACGGAACTGAAATTTTTAGTTTAAAAAAAAATTACTATTCTTTCCCCACTCTTTCTCATGCTCAATGCTCAATTACAACTCCAAACTCCTATATTTCATAATTCGGTTACTAAACACTAATTTATTGACTTGCTCACAATGTAGTCACTCACTCACTCACTCACTTGTTAATCACTTCCTCAGTTACTCGCCTAGTCATTTACTCACCTCCTAGCTACATGAAATTCCCTGGGGTGTGTAAAATGACAAAGAATAGGACTACTATACCTTCATTCTTGTCGTACAAGGTCATTAATACGAGCTTGTGTATGGGGGGCTGGATATGTCAACATATAAAACACACTGCTACAGAAACCACTACAGTGGTGGCCTCGTGCACTGTAAGGAGCGCACAGGATGCTGATGATTCACCTCCTTGATGACTCACTTATTGGTCTTCTACAGACTCAGTCACACATTTGTAATGACAGCGAAATTAGGTGTCATATTAAAGTAGAAATATTGACAATATTCCATTTTCAGATGTTGTCACACGGCCTCCTGATCCTAGCGTCCTCCTTGTCATTGTGGCTGCAGTCAGCAGCAAGCCATGGTCTGAGTCTGGAAGCGACGAATCGGACTCGTCTGAGCGGCACGTGAGTGTTGTCAGGGTTGTGGTACTTTCATGTTGTCTTATTGCGACACTATGTTAATAGTGTACTTGTAGATTGTTATAGCGTTGTATCCGTGTTATATTACGTGTCATGAGTATTATATTATTAGCTCAGCTACGAACATTACGTCAAATGTATCATCATTTGTTACCACACAATGTGGTCGTCGAAGTATTTATTTCTGGAGATTGATGTCATTGTTCTCCATTTTAAAGAGTATGTAAATGTAGTGGTTCATGGCTATTTATAAAATGACTGTCCTTGTCGTTTGCTGACATATTGTGTTACTACCGCTGTTGTTTACTACTGTCGTATCAGTCATAACACACTACGTCTCACTGTAGAAGCTAGCAGCCATGGATTTCGGTATTTACCGCCTTTTATATTTATGGCATATACCGACATGTTTCTTCCAGCTGCATTTTACTTCCACTGCTATTCCAATAAAAGTGTACATCCTGTGATTTATACAGTTTATTTGTAAAATATAAACAAACAAAAATTGTAATCGGGTTTTTCAAAGATTTCAAAAACAATTTATAGTTTTATTTTTTTTAACACAAAATTTCGGCTATAACGCGAGTTCACAGGTATTATTTCTTTATTTCAAGTACTTGTTCAGTTTGGTGTGTGGTTTTTTTTTTTTTTTTTTTTTTGCAATTGAAGATTATAGTGTTGCTACCATAAAATGTAAATAATTTGCAAAATCAATAATAACTATCACAAGCGTCCAAGATGTTTGTGGCAAGTATTGTTATTGTTTTTTGTTTTTGTTTTTTTTTTTTTTTTTTTTTTTTTTGAAACACGCTACTATCTCCAAATTTGGAAATATATTCCGTCTTTCACGATTAAGTCATGACGATCAGGGTGACTTATTTGTTTCCTGTACTTGTTCCTGTACTTTTACAAATAACTGGCAGATATGAGTAAATCTATCTGGGCGAGGGACATACTGGGTAATAATTAGGAAGTCCCAAAGACGACCAGATATAGTGCTACGTCCTCGTCTTCGCTCCAGATTATAATCATTCAAACTGACCAAAAATGATGATCTGGTAACAAACTTCAGACCTAACAGGTTCGTAACAAAAATTAAGTGCAAGAGGTCTCGTGGCTGCGTCAGTATATGATTTACTGACACAACTGGGCTTGAAAGGACACTCAAGAACAATGGTACTTAAGAGGCTGGGCGAAGCTGCAGAAAAGACATGGTGCTGACTGTGGAACAACCTCAGCTGACTGTGGAACAACCGCAGCTGACTGTGGAACAACCGCGGCGGACTGTGGAATTTAGGACAGTAAGTTATTTTTATACAACAATGTTTACTCAGTCAAGTTGGAAGCCACAACCAAGGTGGAGATGCCTTTATACCCAGCGCAGGTATGACAAGACAACATGGAGCTAAACTTGTCAGCCATAACCCTACTGGGTCCACTCCTCTTTAAGTGTAAAGAAGATAAAAGGGACAACACTATAATCTGACGAGGAACAACCTCTGATGATTGGATTGCCTTCTGTTGTAGCCCTCTGTATATAGTTTCCTACCATTGTCGACGTATTTAACAGTGAAATTGCCGTAGTTCTTCAGAAATATTTGTGGTTAAGCAACAAGGTATGCTTCAAATACGTTTTGGTTTTCTTCTGAATATTGGTCATCCGACATGGTCATCAGACATGTTCATACCGGTTTAACATAAAAATGGACTCGATACATTTGTGTATAGTTCAGCTTCTCTTGTCATATGTGTTTCGGGCGTATCATTGAAAGTAGATATGTGAAACTTGTCATATGTGCTTCGGGCGTATCATTGAAAGTAGATATGTGAAACTTGTCATATGTGCTTCGGGCGTATCATTGAAAGTAAATACGTGAAACTTGTCATATGTGCTTCGGGCGTATCATTGAAAGTAAATATGTGAAACTTGTCATATGTGCTTCGGGCGTATCATTGAAAGTAGATATGTGAAACTTGTCATATGTGCTTCGGGCGTATCATAGAAAGTAGATATGTGAAACTTGTCATATGTGCTTCGGGCGTATCATTGAAAGTAAATATGTGAAACTTGTCAAATGTGCTTCGGGCGTATCATTGAAAGTAGATATGTGAAACTTGTCATATGCGCTTCGGGCGTATCATTGAAAGTAAATATGTGAAACTTGTCCCGAGGGTTTAAATCTGTTTCCAGTTCTCTTCCATTATTGTTTTTTTTTTCCTGATTCACTTTAGAGACTTCAATTATTTAAACTGAGCAGCAGGTTAAATATTTTCTTATAGGTCTTCTATCTTCGGATCTCATCCTTGGCTGTCTGCAGCTGATGTGTTAATGATTGCTAGAGGTCTGCACATGTCTTTAAAGTCAATTTTTCTTCGTGAAAAACTTTTTCTTGTACGGTGAAAACTTCGTAAAATATTACTCCAAAAAATCAACATCAATGCACACTCTAGTTCTTGCATTTTGTTTGCAATGTCTTCTGCCTCTTATTTCGTTTTCTCTTTTTTACGCTCTTTTATTTAACTTGCCTTTAACTTACGTGTCACTTTCGAGTCACTTTCGTGTCACTTTCAAATCTTGCTATCGATTTTTTTTCAATGACTTCCAGATGAGCAAAAGCTCTGAAACTTGGCATAGTTGTGTATTCCCCATGACAATACAATAATCAGTTGTAAAAATAATAAAATTAAAAATAATAATATTTTTTTTGCCGCATCATTTTTTGTACTATAGGAACATACAAGGGATATAATTCTTCACCGCTCTTTCCTCTTCGGTAAATTATAGATTACCGTTTCCTGGTACAAGTTATTCGGATAGTTTTCAACCTTTTCTGATTATTATTTCATTCTGCTGAGAACATTACGAAATCCTACAGCAGTTACAGCAGGTTAAAATACAAAAAGAAAAAAAAATCATTGAGTGTGTCAAAATAGATGAGGTCATGCATGTGCAGTTTCATTTTTTGGACGATGTTCATTTAGTCAATGTTAACGAGTGTTGTATACAATTGGTAGCGATACAAGGGAAGTAATTAAAGTGTGAAACAAACTGTGCTAAAATGGTCCTATTTTTACACGCTTTTATTTAACTTCTCTAGTATGCAAACTGATGATGTCATTAGCGGATCGATTACATTTGACTTAAATTTAAAAACAACAACAAAAATCACACTAAAATGAAGAAAATAAAATATATTTTAAACACACGCTTTTATTTCACTAAAACGCCTAAATTAATTTTTCAAGGAGTTTATAGCTTGCAGTAAAAAAACGTAACATCAAATTGACAAAAAGCGTGCGGCGCTGATTCTGCATGAAATTAACTTCTGCTTTATACTTCATTAGACACTTATGGATAAAATAAATGATAAGCGCTTAAGCCACCCCACGCTTTTTGTCTCTCTCTCTCTCTCTCTCTCTCTCTCTCTCTCCCCTCTCTCTCTCTCTTTATCTCTCTCTCTCTCAGTCATCTTATATCATTTTCTAGTTTTAGTCCCCGTTTTCACAGCATATATCAGCTTTCTTCTTCACATAATATGTCAAAAGAAAATGGATGTTTTAGTAATACGCGTTCTATAGGCAATGATCTCTTTCAGGATATACTCTTCCAATCTGTCCACATTATTCTTAACATTTGTCTGTAAAACAACATCTCTGTGGCCTCCGGAATTTTTCTCCTTGTCTACTAATTGTCCATGACTCACTTCCTGATGTCAGAATTGGCTCTATTTTACATTAAAGAATTATCTTCCTTGTCTTATTGTTCTGTAAATACATATTTGCATTACGTGACAAGCCAACTTCAATGTTATAATTTCTTATGTGTTCTGATCAAGATGTTTGCTTCTGTTGCCTTATCATTGTATAACTGACAAACATATTTTGTTTATAATTGATCAAAGTTGTTTTCCCTGGAACTTGCTTTTGGTCACAATGTCTGATTACCGATCTTTGTATGTTCGTCCAGAGGATTATGACGATCATTACGAGGACAGCAAACATTGTAAACTGTTTCTGAAGCTCTTCAAGTTCGTCAAGCTGGTCTCCCACAAGAGGGACAGCCATGATGAGGAGGACAGCTTCCCAGACTTTGACTGCCAGAGGGATGATGACGATGATGATGATTGGAAGGATAAGCATCCTGTCTACCGGTTCATTGCCTACCTCCACAAACACCTGTCTGACCACAGCCTTAGGGATTTCTGGGAGAAGAAGGAACATGACAGAGATGAGACTTATGAGAGGTTTTTATTCTTTGCTCTCAAGGTGAGATCATTAAATGTTTCTGTAGCTGGCACATACTTTTATTATCAGTCTGTTAGATTTCATTTCTGTGTTTAAACCTTCCACCAAACTGTTTCAAGAGGTTTTAGTCTGTGTTTATACCTTCCACTAAAAGTTTCATGAGGTTTTCGTCTCTGTTTATACCTTCCACCAAACTGTTTTATGAGGTTTTAGTCTGTGTTTATAATAATAATAATAATAATAATAATAAATTCTTTAAGCGCCAAACACTGCGCATAAGGCAGAAACCAGTGCTCTCCAGGTTGTACGTTGTGATGCCACTCCTCTTAGCTCGTGCACATTGTTTAATCCCAACGTTCTTCCTTCTCTTATTATTGTTCTTCTGAGTGTTTCTTTTGGTCTTCCTTTTTTCCTCTTACCCTCAGGAACCCAAGTGAGTGCCTGCAGTGGTATTCTGTTGTTTTGCATTCGTAGGACATGACCGATATATGACCATCGTCTTTTCCTTATATAGTTGGAGACATATTTCTGCCTAGAGTCTTCTCTTATTTGTCGATTAGTCTTGAATTCTTTCCAACTGATGTTCATGAGTTTTCTAAGACATTTGTTCTCGAATGTATTCAGCTTGTTCTCCAATGATTTTGTTATTTTCCAACTCTCACAGCCGTATGTTAACACTGAGATAACATTTGAATTAAACAAACGAAGCTTGGTATGTATATTCAATGATCGTAATTTCCAAATGTTAGATAATCTATTGAAGGCGCTAGCTGCCAAAGCAATTCTAGTATGAATTTCTCTTGTTGTGTCACCATCCTGAGTCATTTTACTGCCTAAATAATTGAAACTTTCAACTTTCTGTAGTTTTTCCCCGTTCAGGATGATATTAAAGGTCTTGTTAGAAAAGTTCATAACTTTAGTTTTAGAGGCATTTATTTGGAGACCTATTTTAACCGAAAGATGACACAAATTATTTACTGCTTCTTGGGATTGTCTGGGTGTTGAACTTAAGAATGCTAAATCATCTGCGAAATCTAGGTCCCCCAGGAATTTTCCATTTGTCCATTTTATACCTAATTGTTCATTGTGGGTATAGTTTCTCATAACCCAATCAATAGCTATTCCAAAAAGTAGTGGTGACATAATACAGCCTTGTTTCACCCCTGTTTCTACTGTAAACCATTCTGTATTCCCTTTATTTGTTCTAACACAACATCTTGCATTGTCATATAGCGCTTTGATTATATTCACATATTTTGTTGGAAAACCATAGATTGTAAGTATCTTCCACAATGATGGGCGGTGTAGACTATCAAAGGCTTTTTAAAAATCGACGAAGGTGATAATAAGTGGCGATTGCATTTCCACTGATTCTTCTATAATTGTTCTTAGTGTGAATATTTGATCAATACATGATCGTTTCGGCCTGAAACCCGCTTGTTCTTCTCTGATCTTTTCGTCAGCATGCAATTTAAGTCTTTCTAACATCATGTAACATAATAATTTTCCAGGTACTAATAATAGAGATATACCACGCCAGTTATTACAGTCTGATAGATCACCTTTCTTCGGTAACTTTACAATAATACTGTCTTTCCATTGTTGTGGTGGTTGTTCTTCTCTCCATGCTTCATTTATAATATCAAAAATTCTCAAGAGGTTGTTGTCATTAACTGCTTTAATCATTTCGCCTGAAATTTCGTCAACTCCAGCAGCTTTAAAATTTTTTAATCTTTTAACGGCTTGTTTGATCTCGTCCAGCGTGAATTCATCGCAAGTTATTGGCAAGGTGGTTGTGGGTGTTTCATTATTAAAATCAGGTGTTACTGTTGGTGGTGGTCTGTTTAGCACCTCCATGAAGTGCTCAGCCCATCTCTTCATTTGTTCTTTTTTGTTGGTATTGGATTCCCTAATTTATCTTTAACAGGTGTTTCCATATCAGTAGGCTGGTGACATAGTTGCTTTGTAATTTGATAAAGGCACCTACTATTACCAGTTCTTGCAGCATTTTCAGCTTCTACGGCCAGTTCATTGATGAAATGTCTTTTATCTCTTCGAGTTTTTGTCTTCACTTCTTTATTTAACAAGTTATAAGTTAGTTTGCAAGATTCAACTGCATTATGTGTACTTGCCGCTAGTAGTTTAAGTTTTGCTGTTTTCCTTTCTTGTATTTTATCCCAAGTATCTTCTCTCATCCATTTTTTCTTTTTATGTACTAGGTATCCGGTGGTCGCTACAGCTGCTTCTGTCATTGCTGTTCTCAGTTGTTCCCATTTAGTATCGATTGTCTTGGTGGTGACATCATTGTCAATTTTGCCTAAAGCATCGAAATAGTTGTTCATTTTGACATTATATTCCTCTTTTACATCGTTTGATTGCAGTCTGTGTACATCTATTCTTCTATTTTTATTCGGTTGGTATAACTTCTTCAGTTTAATTCTCAGTTTAGCTATGCAGAGGTTATGATCGCTTCCGATCTCTGCACCTCTGTATGCTCTGACGTCTTGAACTGATGAGCGAAATTTTGCGCTTATGCAGAAGTGATCTATCTGGTTCTTAGTTCTGCCATCAGGTGAATTCCATGTTATCTTGTGGATATTCTTATGTGGAAAGATGGTGTCCGCCACAACGAGGTTTGATATTTCACAAAGTTCTAGAAGTCTTTCACCATTTTGATTCATACAGCCTATGCCATGAGTACCGAGATATCTTTGTACTCCATCGTTGTTGTCACCTACTTTGGCGTTAAAATCGCCCATGACTACTATTATGTCATGCTTGGGTATTGTGTTGATGGTACTTAGAAGTGCTCCATATAAGTCATCTTTTGTGGTATCAAGAGCGTCGTTAGTTGGTGCATAGCATTGTACAGTTGAGAGCTGGAAAAATCTTGTCTGAAATCTAGCTAATATTAGCCTCTCATTAATAGGTACCCAGCTGATGAGCGATGCTGCTGCTTTCTGTGTCATTAAGATGGCTACTCCCTCTGTGTGACGATTATCATTACTACCAGAGTATATAATTTGCTTTTTTTCTTCTAAAATATATTTTATGCCCTTCCCCGTCCATCTACACTCGCTGACACCCAATATGTCCAACTTATAATTATCCATTTCTTTAATTATTTCTTCCATTTTTCCGTCTTGATACATAGTTCTTACATTCCAGTATCCAATTTTAAAAATCTCCTTAGCCCCCAAGATATTATAATGAGTCATGTTCACTGTCATGTTCACTGTCGAGCCTGGTTCTATTTCGATAACAATCGCTTGTTTTACGATAGTGACTTGTTAATTCTCTGATCAACCCTCCTATCCAACCGACCGATTCGAGGGTTTCGAGGTCGGTTATAGGAAAATATCTACACCACTAGATACTCTGATGTATCTTTTATTCTATAATTTAACACATCATGGTACTATCCATCGAAATATACACATTCCTGATGTTTTTCTTTCGGCGTCTAAGGTGAGAAAAGAATTTCACCTCCATCTTGGAAGGGTAGATAACCGAATTCTGTGTTTATACCTTCCACCAAACTGTTTCATGAGGTTTTAGTCTGTGTTTATACTTCCACCAAACTGTAAGACGTAGTTCTCTTCTGTGTTTATACCTTCCACCAAACTGTCACACGTAGTTTTCGTCTGTGTTTGTACCTTACACCAAACTGTCATACGTGGTTCTAGTCTGTGTTTATACCTTCCATCAAACTGTCATACGTGGTTCTAGTCTGTGTTTATACCTTACACCAAACTGTCACACGTAGTTCTCGTCTGTGTTTATACTTTCCACCAAACTGTCACACGTGGTTCTAGTCTGTGTTTATACTTTCCACCAAACTGTCACAGATGGTTCTCGCTTGTGTTTATACCTTCTCCAAACTATCACACGTGGTTCTCGTCTGTGTTTATACCTTCCACCAAACAGTCACAGACGGCTCTCGTCTGTGTTTATACCTCCTATTAAACTGTGACACATGGTTCTCGCTTGTGTTTATACCTTCCACCAAACTGTCACACACGGCTCTCGTCTGTGTTTATACCTCCTATCAAACTGTGACACGTAGTTCTCGCTTGTGTTTATACCTTCTACCAAACTGTCACAGATGATTCTCGCCTGTATTTATACCTTCCACCAAGCTGTCACAGATGGTTCTCGCTTGTGTTTATACCTTCCACCAAACTGTCACAAATGGTTCTCGCCTGTGTTTATACCTTACACCAAACTGTCACAGATGGTTCTCGCCTGTGCTTATACCTTCCACCAAACTGTCACAGATAGTTCTCGCCTGCGTTTATACCTTCCACCAAACTATCACAAATGGTTCTGGCTTGTGTTTGTACCTTCCACCAAACTGTCACAGATGGTTCTCGTCTGTGTTTATACCTTCCACCAAACTTTCACAGATGGTTCTCGCTTGTGTTTATGCTTTCCATTTATAACATGTAATATAATAATATAATATTTATTTATGCTTTCCACCAAACTGTCACACGTGGTTCTCGCTTGTGTTTATACTTTCCACCAAACTGTCACAGATGGTTCTCGTCTGTGTTTACACATCCTCACAAATTCTTTCATAAAATGCTTGCCCGTGATTGTGAGATATTATTCTCGTCTATATTTATACATTTTTAAAGATAGTGAGATACCATTATCATATATGTTTATATACTTTCAAAGATAGTGAGATACCATAGCATATGTGTTTATACATTTTCAAAGATAGTGAGATCCATTATCATATGTGTTTTTACCTCCTCCCAAAATATGAGATAGCATTCTCGTCTATTTTTATACATCCTAACAAACTATTTCATAAGTTTGTCTTTGTTTATACATCCTCACAAATTGTAAGACATTATTATTGTCTGTGTTTATATATTCTAACAAATTATTTCATAAGGTTCTTGTATGCGTGTATACCACCTGACAAACTGTTAGATAATATTCTCGCCTGTGTTCCTACACTCTCACAAACTGTTATATAAAGTTCTTGTTTGTGTTTATAAATCCTCACAAGTTGTTCATACGTCGTTATTGACCGTTGTATACCATCCACACATTTATATCCTTCCTTAGGCTTTCAAAGAACTGAAAGAGGAAAAGGCTATGCAGGAGAGAAAAGAAAAATCACAGGCAATATTTGCCCATTTCCTCAACTTCATTAAAGACCAAGAAGACATCGGGAGAACAAATGACGACTTTTACAAGTTTAGAAAATGGGAAGATAAGAAAGAGAAGTGAGTACTCACATAACCCATCTTTGTAGTCAATTACAACTGCAGAATTTTTTTCCTGTGAGAAGAAAATGACACATGGCTTCTTTTGGAATTCTAAGTTAAACCTGTGTAAAAATGGCTGCTAATATAATGTGAATTGGAGACGTTAATACGAACATATGGTGCTGAAGTTAATCGCTTCTCTCCGTCATGCAAGGACTTAGGCTTCGGAATAAATCTAAAGAAAACACATGTGCTGGGTCAGGATGTGGATGTTGCACTAGTTATTACTATCGATAACTACTTCTCTTACCTGGGGTCTACCTTTAATGACAAAATCTCTCTGGACTCAGAAATTGACAGCCGCATTGGCAAATCTGCAGAAATCGTTGCTCATCTCACAATACGTGTTTGGGGATACTCCAATGATGATGACAGTAAATAAAATGTTAAATAGTCTACAGTTTGTCTTAAGAAATAACATTTCTTATAGTCTACATAAGTATAGTTTCTGTGGTCTTTGAGGTGAAAAGGGCAAAAACCGACTACTGTTTCCTCAAATATGTAGTAAGAGGCGTCCTGGCAATATTGTAACGTATAACAAATTTCTAAGACACCGCCACTGCAAGAATACAAGAATACGTTAATGCAGGCGTTGTTAGGGGCCCAGCAGCTGTAAAGCGAAACAGGGAGGATGATGAAAAGGATGATGTTGATGATGACATAAGACAGAGAAAAAGGTACGTCAGAGAAGAATATTCAGGTGACAGATGTATCAAGTACCCAAACACAAACACAAGAATACTTGACACAAACATAGGCACACATTCATACTTACATATTTGTATCATACTTAGCATGTAACATGAGAAACATATATTGCTATGGCAACATGCAGGATAACTGTGGCAGGTGCTGTTACTAATTGTCAGACAAACTATTTATACTGTGGATTTAACACATGATAAATCTATACTCTTTGGCTCAATATCTAAGGATACGACCACAGCAAACAATAGCTGACAATAAGTAACATAACACCTTCAACAGGTAAGTTCCCTTTTAATAAGCACTACACACACGGAAGCCACACACGGCTAGCAATACATATGAAATACAATGCAACAGAAATGCCAATATAACTTGCAATAACCAACAACTCAATCTATCAGTATCAAATTCGATGGTATGTCTTACCGAGTAAACATCACAATGACTTTCGCTCACTGGCTAAGTCCTGCACTTTGATAAAGCCATACTTAAATACAACTGACTTATCATCAATGGTCTAAGAAAATGCCACTAGAAACTACACCACCATTCTAGAATTATGCAAACTAATCCTGACCACATGAATAAATGACAAGCACTATCAATGAACAACCATGGCATCCATATCCCAGCAAACGCTGACAGTGAACATAAAGACGTCCTACCTCGGACGCTAGCCAAACCTCCACTAACTTTTTGCGCCAGAATTTGTGCCCACTTCCTTTCCAGGTCACCTGACCAAAACGGGTTTTTTATTATCTCAGTGTCGCCACTCACAGCGTGACAAACTTAATATTTTGTCGGCCATATATACTGTGACATCCAACCCCCCTTAAGAAAGAAAACGAAGTTTTCTTCCACCGGAGGAGTCACGCCCAACCCCCTTCGGAGTATGGACGAACAAAATGCCGAGACTGCACCCCCTAGAGAATGCCAAGGTTGTCCAACACCATTGTCGTTCATGCCTTCTCACCCTATGTACTAAACACAATATGAGCATGAACCAAACCACCCCAGGTACTGGTAGTCGTGAAAAATAACAACGACTGTCCAAACCTGGTCTATCAAAACACAACATATGTTACATATTAGTTATACATATCTAAGTATCAATAATAAGACCTAATCTCATAGTATAAACAATCCTTTCCAGGTCACCTGACCAAAACGGGTTTTTTATTATCTCAATGTCGCCACTCACAGCGTGACCAACTTAATATTTTGTCGAACATATATACTGTGACACTAATGTAACTGAATGAACTTATCAGATCTCAACGTCTGCTGCTGCTGCGTGCCATGACACCTATGTAATGGTTTTTGATGGTACTGTATGGTTGTTGTGTTACCTAATGTAATGTATGAGGTCAGCTGTGAAGGCTCCTGAGATAAATGTTTATGTGAATTACAGAAGGCCCTTCTTACTACCACTTACGACCTCAAACATATCTCTTTTACTATTATGAATGTAGCTACGTTAAAAGTCTAGGGTACTGAAATGTAATGTGTTGTAGTAGAATATACAAACACACACAGATAATTAATAAGTCTAATAATATTAATAAAATTTATAACACACTGAACTAACTCAGACTGTTTTAGTTTCAATATTAAAATTTTTTTCTAAATTTATTTGTTCTGAACCAATGTTTTATTTGGTCAGAACATATGAAATGTTATGGAGTTATAAATTGAATGCATAAATATATGGCATAATAAAATGGAATGTGTGTACATAGGTATTTTATAAGACTGGTTAATATTAATTATATTTATAATGTCTCTGGGAGAACTATTACTGGATGTGCTGTTGGGGTGGTGTCATCACACCCACTCTGTGACTAGAACTAGCTTTGTCCATTTGTCTTATAGACTTTAGAAAATGTTCTATTTCCCAAAATTCAGTATATTGTGATGGGGAAATATTTATAAATAGTTAAGAGTTCTGGTGAATCCTCAGCAGGCCACTAATTCACTCATCTTGTCTGTGAAAATCTGATGCTGGATTCCGGTGCCCCACTCCTCTCGGTAGCTAGAATACAATGCTAGACTGCACCGACACCACTGTTATGCGGCACACACATCTGCTTGTGTAATCTTGATTACTTATGTGGCACTACCCTAGTGCCACAACAGAAACTCACAATTCAGAATTCAGAATTGAGAACACAGTTAATTGCTAGCAAAACTCAGCTGAGCTGCTGGCTATATGATGGCGTCCCACTAAATGTATGTAATATCTTCTGGGAAAAACACCACAGGCAATAACCGACTGTGTCCCTGGAAAGAATTGTATCAAATGGCAAAAATGCGCATCTCTGTCCCGCTAATATGATTACATTTGCCCAATCACAGACTACCCCCCTAACTTTTCAAATCTACAACCAAAAGTCAAATTTCAGTCAGATCCCAGTCAAGTATGTATTATTGTCGGTTGGTCCGTCTGTCTCTACTTGTTTTTTCATTAAAAACACGCTTGGTTCTAGGACCAACTTCATGCAATACCCTACACAAATCTGCCTCCTAAGTTATTTTTAGCCACAATTCTCCACCTTCCCCCTCTCTTTCATTACAGCTTGATTTTTGCATTTGCGTGTCTCAAGGACGAAAATTTGAAACTTTAGTGAAAGTATGGACAGTACAGTCGCTAGTCTGATATGAACAATACAGTCTTTTGTCAATATCTTCCTTGTTATCTATCCGTCTGTATAATTTAAAGTATATTAGTTCTCTGCTCAAGATGGGCTATCAAACTAGCTAGGTTTTATATTCATAACTCTATTATTAAGAAAAAACATATTTTTTTCTCAAGTTTAGTTTTTTTTAATTTGTTCGCGAACCTTCTCTACGGCGTTTGCCGCTGAATTCAAAAAAAACAACCAAGTATCGTAAAACGTCCAAGAAATGACTGTTTCGAATAAGAGCTACGGACTTTTTTTGTCCATTTCCTTAAAACATTGACTGTTTGTCAACTAGTGACGTGTCAACTTTTTGTTTCTTTTACTACCAATTGCGTCGTTTAGCCTTGCTAGATTCAAACACGTGTTCAGTCATATTTTTCCTTTTTTGATCTCCGTTTCCCTCCCGTCTACAAAGGGTAAACCGTTTCGTCTGCACGTCTAACTAGTTAGTTTGACTGGCGGTAGGAAATGCGGGCATGGGCGAGCATGTCTCCTAGTATCTTACGCATTATTTTTATCCCTACATTTTATCCTTATATTTGGAGATATTTTAACGTTGTATCACGGTAAATTCATCACAACCTACAAGTGCTACCTTTATTATAATCTCTGTTTCCGCAGGGTTGGGGGGGGGGGGGTGTCGGAATGGCTAAGAGGTAAGGCATCCGCCTCGAGTTCTAGAGGTACCGGGTTCGATTCCCCGTTGAGGGAAAATAATTTATGGAACACTTTTTGTCAGAACCAGTGGGCCTAATGATGTCATACTCCCTCCTGGTCTTCTCAGATAAGGGTAAAAAAATAGTAGGTCCCGTGTGCAAGTTGTGCACCTTAAAAATCCCACGGCAATTGGAAATCGTAAAAAGTAGGCCTATCAGGCCGCTGCCCTGGCTAAATTTAAAAAATAGAAACCTATCCACAACAAAAATATTTATAGATGTGTGATTCTTATATACACATATTGAGATTCTCGCCGGTGCTACGGAGTTCGTGTACTGTGCTGAGATCCTCCTTGTGTGATCTAAGGTAGGAGATCGGAGCACTGATGGAGTAGTCCGCGTGCAATGAAGAAAGTCCTTAAAACCAAACCAAACTGTTACCGCCATTCTTGAGTGACAACTTTTGTTTATTTCTTTGTTTTCAGCAAGGGAAAACTAGACGAATTCACTGGGTTCCTGAAGAAAGTCGTTTCGTTCGGAACGTTTACTGAGGAGAAGTGGGACAAGGATGAACTGAAGGACAAATTTGAGCACTTGTTGGACTACAATGATTATGTGAGAGCTGTGTTCAAATCTTCACACAAATATTCCCACTTTTTTTTATGGGCAAAGATATTACTTATTTGTTGGCTACGTATTCTGTTAAGCGGCGTAGGGAGAAGCCGGTTTCTTTCTTTCGCTCTTTTTCGTGGTGATGAAGGTCTCTTTTAGTTTTACAGATAGATCAAGTAGTTCCTTATAATATTCTTGACAACTGGTCTTCCTTTCAGTTCCACGGTTGTGTGGCTTTACCTTCTTTGTCACTGATAATATTAGTTGGACTGAAGCTTTCATCTCCTTCTTCTTTTTAACTCTTTGGTAGAATTATTTTGGGAATTTTTCTCTGATATCTTCTATTTATTATTGGTTATAGTGTTTGACTGCCTTCTTGACTCTTGTAGTGCTCTTCGGTCTCTTATAGTCAGCTTCTTTCATTAAATTGTAACCAGATATTGCAGAACGCATTTATTTTTTTTAATTGTTTCTTTTAATTTATCGTTCCACCACTGGATAGCTTTATCCTGTTCTATTTTTCTAGTACCACGTTTGTTTGTTTTTATAAATTTTGCATTAACACCTTGAAAAAATTTCATTCAATATTTTTGTTTCCATAAGTGATTTGTTGATCTTGGTTTGATTATTTCTTGATTTAGGTTATCTCTAATATTTCTCTATATTTGTCCAAGCTACTTATATGTACGTTTTGATCTCGGTAAGTCTTTCTATTTTGAAATTATCCGTGAGACAGTCTGTGGCAATGCTAATTCTGATTGCTGTGTCTGAGTCTGATATAATTCTTCTTTAACTTTACCTGATTAGTAAGTAGTCATTTTTTGATGCTTTGTCTTTGTCTTTCCGTTTGTGTTTGCTTCTGATCTGGCTGATGTGATGTTCGAAAATACTATTGTTGTTAGTAGTCCATTGTCGGTACGTAAGTTCACACCTGTAGACGTTCTTCGCTTTTATTGTAATCTGTTGTCCGACATTAATTGGTCCGATGTTATCCTTCCACTGTTTTTTTTTTCTTCTTCTGTATTTTCTTTGAAATCTTCCGCTACAAACGGTCGTTAATGAGATAGTTATTAAAAGAACTTGCTACTTTCCTAAAACAATGATTATTTATCTTCTTTGCCCATATAATTGTTTATGATGCATAGAGCTACCATTAGAACTGGGCCCGTTGCACGAAGCTGGAACCATAGAGCTACCATTAGAACTGGGCCCGTTGCACGAAGCTGGAACCAAGACTTAGTGCGCTCTTGCAGTGTTGGCATCTTTAACTATTTGTTGTAGATGATGAAGTTGTCAGCTCCTTGCACATCCTCACATTAGTCGTCTGTTACGATTTGACGACGGCAGCAAAAGTCTTATTCTTTCTTTTTCTGTTCAGAGACCCCCCGGGGATATACAGCCGACTGTTATTATACCGGATATACAGCCGACTGTTATTATACCGGATATACAGCCGACTGTTATTATACCGGATATACAGCCGACTGTTATTATTGCAAGGAGCAGACGTTGATTTTATTGATGTTTTCTTGCTTCCCTGTGTTTGCTGTGTGTAAGTGTTCCGTCTGTCTGATAAATATTCACTTTTAGTCACCAATGTTCTTTTCTCGTTATAAACTTTACGTCATATTTTGTCTCTATCTTTCGGTGTTGCTCTCCTACAAATAAGAGAAAATTACTTCAGTTCCGTCTTTTTAATTTCTTTCAGGACTACGACAATGACAATTCTGATGAAGATTATTTTGGCAACTGGCAGCCTAAATTCGGTTACAAGAAGGAGAGGTCACACCGAGACAAGGAATGGTGGTGAGTATGAACTTAAAAATGCTAGTAAGGATTAATGATACTAACAGCAACACCGAAAATGGAGGTCGTATGTTATTAACACCGGCATTATCCTACCGCACAGGCAATCAGGGATGTCTTTACACCATAATGTCTGATGTTATTCAAGCGCTTTATTAACATACTCACATGCTGCAGGTATCGCCAAATTGTCCAATCTACTCGCTGTCTGTCTCTTATAACATACTTTTTTCCAGATATTATATTTGATTCCATGATTATTATCATTAGTGTCTGCTTATTGGGTATCTTTGATCTGTTATCGTCTTCTTCACACTAATTATCATATTATTATTCTATAACAGGATGACACTTTTAACGTTATCACTCTTATTGTTACTCATATACTATTTGGTCGCTTTTTTCCACCCCTGTGACGGTATTGTCTCCCCTGCTCCGCAGTAGTGGTCCAACAATGGCCAAATTAAGAGTGTAATGACAAGGGCCTTCAAAGGTATCAACCTTCACTCAAGATTACTCTTGGCAGACATGACAATAGAAGACTGATGCTTCTATATAAGGGAGTATCACAAGATTTTAAAGAAAAGCAAGCATAACAGCTGAGATCATCTAAGCTGTCATGAACTTATTAATCTCCCACCCCTTCTGTGGGGTAATATATTTTAGCTCGTATTTCTGAGCCTCCAGCTGCTTGTGATTAAGCAAAATCTTAATCTAATAGCTCTTTCTGGTTATGAGTTTAAAACAATTCATTCAGTAGTGATTAATCTAACTATAAATTTATAGTTACAGATAAACAGGTTTAATAATAACTTATGACCTAACAGTGTAAAATAAACATAAAGTTGTCTATAAAAAAGAAGCGATGATATTTCACGTCATCCGTTAATATTGACAGTGTACATCACATGCTACATGCATGTCGTAAAAAGCGACTAAGGAGGGTTTGGGCATGGGGCTGTTTACCCCATCCCGTAAAAACTTCGCACAGTGGGCTGATCACCTGCTTGCCAACCAATCTGATTACGGAAACAGCGATAGATTGTTTGGTCTGTTTTTGTTCCACAAAGACGCCACTAGGCGTTGTGGAAACAGCGATAGATTGATCAATTTGTTGTTGCCCTAAGACGCCACTAGGCGTACTGGCCACATACTGCTTTGCCGGTTGGTGGCTAAGGATGGAAGAAGAAGAAATCACATGCTAACAATCTTTTCGTATAACGGACAGTTTAATAATTGTTGATGTCATTTGTATGGTTTCTCATTTCAGGTGATCATACTAAATGAAGATGCAGAAAATGGAATCAATAAAATCAAGCTGGCAGACCTACTTAGTTTTCATGTTTGGTCTTGCAGTTTTGTAGTTTGCTTTTTGAGTAAGATTAAATAAACTTGTAGTCATGTATGTCCACTGCCTTTGTCTGCTTGTTTATTTACACTGTCTTCTGTGTTCATCATATTACATTGTAAGAAGCTCGATTATTATGAAGCTTAAGTTCTCAGTGTTGCAAACATTTGGTTGTTGATAAGCTTCCTTCGGGTTCTCAAAGAAAATTATTATTATCGTTATCATTTTCTTAGAAAGACTATTCTTTGTTGCTTCAAGTTAGTGTTTGTATATTTTCAAATTGATATTATAATGTGATCTTGTACCAAGTGTCACTAGGAGTTTATTCTGTTTAAATAACGTGCAGGGTCGAAAGTCAAACATTAACATCAAGGTGAAGGAATAACGGAAAATCCTTCAATGCTTTCAACGAATAAAACTTCACCGATAAGAAAACTCGATCGTGGACGACTGTTCATATTTATTAACGAGTACAGTTATTTGCAACAAACATTAAAACTTCACACTGTTACTTTGTTAATAGATTTTTTGCTATCTTTTTTATAAACACTTTGCACATACTATTGTGAATCACTTACAACTGTTAGACTTCCTAATTTTCTGTATCTTTTCTGCCATCGCGTCAAACATTACTCAATTATAATATTCCACATTATATATATGTCTGCATAATCATTCTAGCTTTGCTAGACTCAATTTAATTCTGAGATCATATCTTCGTTTGGCTTACCACGACATATTTATTACTATCACTTCAGTTACTGATTATTTTGGCACGATGGCCTTCACAAAAGTCGTTCGACGACCATCAAATTATTTCATCTCTTTTTATAGATATATTTAATCTCTTATCAATAAAAACTAAGTGGCAATGGCCACATGTTGCAATACACTGTAGGGTGGTTAAAACCACATTAAGTAGAAACACTACGATGGGCACGAAGGCCATAACGCAGACTTTACTACACGTAAGTTAGTGGACAAGCTACATATTCTAAAACACGTTCGTTAGGCACGAAGGCCACAGGCAGACTCCTTGTAACTATGTATTTTGCGTCATCATTCTATACGCGATAGGTATAAGTGTGCCTTTAGATGGGTTGCTACATGGTGCAATCCTCCCGACCGAAAATAAACCACCCATGATGATTACCCACCATGATTACCTCAACATCTACACTCTCGTTTCAGAGCGTGATACCTGGGTCGCAAATAGATAAATGCAGAACACTACCACACGCGAAGAGAATGTTCAATCAGAAAAAAAACTGAGAAACTACTGTTAATAGTGTCACTAAATCTGTGAAACGTGTCCTAAGTTAACTATAAGAATGGATATATAATAAAAGTAACTAAATGTCAATCACGTTCCGCGATAAAATATCAGCAAGAACGTTGTCTACTCCAGCGATTAGGATGATTTCAAAGCACTAGATACCATCTATGACTTCTCGGATTCTTGGGCGATCTCGTTTTGATAAAAGACAGCGGGCTGTAATCTGTCTACAGGAATAGGTGTGTGCCCATGAGATACCTCAACAACAATTTGTATAGGCACCAAACCACAGCCAGCATTTCTCCCTCACCAGTGGCGTAATTGGTCTCTGTTGGGGTGAGCTTGCGACTCACATTAAAACAGAGATGCGGCATCTTGTTTTTCCATTGCTCCAGACATCCCCCGATGCCATACTGAGAAGCATCAGTCTTGAATACAAAAGGACGCCGGATATTAGGTGATAATAAAATAGGTGATTGTGAAAACAAGTGCTTGATTTTGTTTAAAGATTGATCGCACTCACCTGTCCAATTGAATGTTCGAGTACTTCTCTCGCAGATCAGCGAGGATAAAGGAGCAGACAGGGTAGCAAAGTCAGGAATGAATTTATGGTAGAAGTTGATAAGACCCAGTAATCTTCTTACCTGCTTTTTTGTTTAAGAAACTTTAAGATGTGGTATGCGCTTGACAGTTTGATCACCGGGATAGAAATGATGGTGACCAGTACGGTAATCAAGAAACGAAATTTCCCGACAACACATTTGGACCTTTGAAGGCCGCACTGTCAAACTGTGTTCTCGTAAGAGCATGAGAAGAGAGGATAGACCCTCGATATGTTCTTGTCAGGATTCATGAAAAAGGCAGATGTCATCAATATAAGTAATGACGTCTTTTCTATCGCACACTAAGTGTCGCATCTTGCGCATAAAAGTTGCAGGAGCGTTTACGAGGCCGAAACACGTGTAATTCCATTGGAACAATCCGAATGAAGTGGTAAAAGCAGTGAAAGGTTTGGCATGTTCGGATGGAGGGATCGGCCAATATCCCTTGGAAAGATCAAGCTTACTGAAGTATGTGGCTTGTGAGACGTGGGCTAACAAATTTTCCAATATAGGCATCGGTTCATCGTCTGTAACAGAGATACTGTTTAATCGTCGAAAATCAATGCATATACGCAAAGAATCGTCCGTTGCCTTGACCATAACCATTGGAAATGCATAAGGAGACTCAGAATGAGAACAAACAACCATGCGCAACATTTCCTTAAGTTTGTTTTCGATTCTATCTCTGTGGTGAAGTGAGATAGTGTAGGGTCTAAGTTTGATAGGTCGAGAGTCAGTGAGAATTACATCATGTATAATGAGTGAAGTGCGACCAGGGATATCAGTCAACACAATGGAGAAAGAATAAAGCATGACTCTGTTGAGTGGAAGATAAAGTAGAAGAAATAGTGACATCTTGCCATGATTTAGTGCAATTAAGAGCCAGTACATTAAAATGCAATGGGATGTGAGAAACAGAATCCTCGTCCAGCAAAACAGCGGTGGAAGCATGACGGGGTGAAAAGTCAGACACAGAATCAAGAACAGTCATTCTTGAGGTCTTTCCACAGCAAATTTATGCATATTGACGTGGAAATTCTTTGTTTTGCCTCTCACATTAACTGCATAATCAACGTCGGTAATCGTACGGATCACCTCAACAGGACCTTGCCAGTATATTAAATACTTCGTATCATCCTGAAGAAGTAACAACCAGACCTTTTCACCAGATTCAAAGGAACGAAAAGTTCTAGACTGATTATACTATAATCGCGCTCCCTGCGTAGCAATTTTAATTAGACCAACTGCATTTGAACATTCATCGATAAGTCGTTGACGGAGGTCGATGACTAGTTCATAACTAGTACGAGTGTCATGATCAACAGTAGACCCCACCAACAAATCGTTTACCATGAACATAGGACCACGAAGATTTGCCCCGTAAACTAATTTGAAAGGTGAAAAACCTGTACTTTCATGAGGGACCTCTCTGTATGTGAAAAGAGCCGCAGGCAAGAGACGGTCCCAGTCACGAGGACATGACTCAGTAATTTTACATAAGAGTTGTTTTAAAGAGCCATTGAACCGCTCGCAAACGCCATTCGACGCTGCATGATAAGGAGTGGTGAACGAGTGATGAATAGAAAGCATTGTTTCCAACTTTTTCATAACATGATAGGTAAACTGGGAACCTCTGTCTGACAACATCTCTTCAGGTAAACCAATTCGACAAAATATATACCAAATAAAGCATCAGAAACTGCAGTTGTAGTTATGGATTTTCTGGTTCAGCTTTAGGCCAACCTGTACACGCGAGATTGTATCTAAAACCGTTATCAATTGTAACAGACATTGGACTCACAATGTCCCCTGCAAGTTTCTTAAAAGGCCTTTCAGTCACGTCAGTAACTTGTAGAGGTGCCATGCGATGCTTACCTTTACGTGTCACACTTTGGCATTTCGTGCACAATCTACAACATAATTTGACATCTTCATTGACACAAGGCCAATAGAAGTGTGAAATAATGCGATGGAGAGTGCGTTTGATACCCATATTCGCAGCCATTGGCGAATCATGGCCGGTTCGTAACACAAGTGGTCTTAATTGTTTAAGAACCACAACTTGATGTATAACCGACACACCATTATCAAAACATCTAGTGAGAATGGAATTCCTTAACTCGAACTATACGAGCAGACTTTGTTTGCTTGATAACCTTACTTTCAGCTAATGCAAACAAAGGATGAATTGATATGTCGTGACGTTGTGTGTCGATAAATGAAGCAGTTGACTCAGAAGGAGTGAACTGCGATGTCAATAATATGATTGGCGTCTCTGCCGTTTCCTCAGCTCGCAGTTGTGCTCTAGTCACAACCGCGTTAGCCACCAATGGGTGAGACTCAACCCATTGTGTAATCTCTTGAGGAGTACACTCTTTAACACCTGGGATGTTTCCCAAAATAATATCCGCAACTGAATTTCCCAAGGAACATACGCTAACTCTCTCTGTGAAGAAGGGTGTGTCAATGTCTAGCTCAGCTACAGGGAACCATTCAACATTACCTCCAAATGTAATACACTTCACAGATTTCCCTGTGAAGGCAGAGTTATCGATAAGCGATTTTCGGATTTCAACTGTCGTATGGCCGGAATAACGAAGGACGGTGACCGGTCTGTTATACAAATAGCCTCTATGAAGTGTGAGACGTCTCAAGGTCTCACACGAGAACATAGCGGGAAGGATGTGACCACAAATAAGTTGAGTTATTGAACGTAGTTCATAAAGGGATTTACAGCCAAAGCAGGTCTCATCATTTAGTGACCCAAACACACATGCATTGGCATGATTAGGATCAGATATATCATTACTGGTATTAGTGCATGCTTTAGCACAAGTATGCTTTTTCCTATCTTTATAACCAGTTAGACTGACCAGACTTCTTATTAGAATATGTATTCTTACAGCACCTGCTGTCGTCATGTCGATCTATCTTATGTGGCATGTCGTATAAATACATGTTGTCAAAAAAAATGATGCATATCATCATAGCACCTGCTTTTGTGATTACCATGACCACGGTTTGAGAACCCCTGATAGCCTTGGCGAAACAACTGTGATGGAGAGCGTTGGCGTGCAAAGTTATAATTATCCCTGAAGAAAAGACAGAAATCATTCCTAAACCTTCCGTCAACACTCTTCGACCGAGGATTGCGATCATATGTACGTTGGTCATGATTTGCCACTGTTAAAGGTTGTTGGGTGGGGGTCATCAAGAAGAAGATAAATGTTATTATTAACTTTCGCTGATGAAGGCAATCAGCATGTGTCGGGCTTACGGGTGGCCGACAGATGTGTACATATATATACGCGAATGTGTATAGGTTCTTGGCTACACATCTACTGCACTCATGCACTACAGCAACACGCAGGAGTCAGGAAGTGGTGGAACTAGATTACCATTTTCAACGTTTATTGACGATAGACTCACGCAGACATCATGGGACGACATTTCACATCAGGTTACAGTTCACGACAAATCATAAAGCATCAACAGTTCACCATATCCTCATACAGCATCAGTTATAACATATCCATGGAACAATCGCTTCAATAAACAGTACTTAAGTAAGCCGTTATATTTCAGGCTTAGAATCAATATGCATATATATATACTCTCTCTATCTTCAGTTGAATGCACAGTACATAATAAGTAAGCCGTAATATCCCTGGCTTAGAATCAACATGAATGTATACTCTCTCTATCTTCAGTTAAATGCACAGTACATAATAAGTAAGCCGTAATATCCATGGCTTAGAATCAACATGAATGTATTCTCTCTCTATCTTCAGTTGAATGCATTCTCCAATTATCAAATATTCCTTTTCCAAAAAGATATATGCTGGAACACACTAGAGAAATGGTAAAACGTATATTTCCAAGCTCTACCAGCGAAGTACTGTCACGAAAAATCAGCTGCTCAAAACAGCCCAGTACAATTCATTCATGCGCGAACTCGCAGCTTGAGATGTGAGCAGAATTCATCCGCCTTTCCCCCTCAAACTATTTCACAGGCCATTCGACCAGATTCCTTATCATATTTTTAAAAACAAACTAACAACTAGTCAGTAGAGCTGTGTTCAACAATTACCGAGCATACAGCTCCCAACTAAGAAATTCTCTCATCCCGCAGAGCGTGTTTACTAGTGTGTACAGAAATCCGACCCGTACATTCAAGTCTTTAACACCTAACTCCTACTAACATAATATGACTTAACAGCCACGCAAACCGGCAGTGCATCAGGAAAAGAAGATCTGTGCATCTCCTTGTTAGGGTGAGCACTCATAAATTGTCTGCCAAGTGTCTCAAATGCATCAACTGACTCTGGACGTCTTTTCTCAAAAAAAAGCTTTAAGGTCGGTGCTACAGACCGACAAAACTTTATCTCTCAACATCAAATCAAGTAAACCATAATAAGTCTTACTTATATCGGAAAGCTCCACCCAGTGATTAAAATATAAATTTATGGAGGAACTCTCTAAAATCAGAATTTTTTTTAAGGTAAAGTGGATTGAAATTTCTCCCTAAACCCATCTTCCGTCTATTGGAATTTAGTTGATAAAGTCTTGGCTACCACATAAAAATCTGATCTACTTGTTTCGTTAAGAGCCATAAAACATTTCAGAGCTTCCCCTTCAGGCGGTCTGAGAACATAATAGGCCATCTTTCTTTTGGTATTTTCATATCAGTGGCTCTCATAGTAAACCTTAAGATGAAACTGTCCATACAATCGGGTTTCTCATCAAAGTTAGTTAACTTGAGCTTCGGATAACAGTAAGGATTTGTACCAGAACCTTTAAGCTGTTTAATATTATACTGAGCGTGAATGTTAGCAAGTTCAATTGCTCTAGAATTCTCCAAAGTTAATCTAAGTTCTCTCTCTCTCTCTCTCTCTCTCTGCCTCTCTCTCTTTCTCTCCCTAGCTTCAATTTTCATTCTGTCTAATTCCATTTCATGGACAAGTCTCTCCGTGAGGAATTCTTGATCCTTATCATTCTGAGCAAGTCTCAATTTTTCTATTTCATTTTCTTGTTTTCTTAAGTCTTCTGCTCTTTTCTGTGCTTCACGTTGCTTAATCCTTTCAATATAAGCAAGATAATTTTCATATTTTCCATCAGCTTTGGCATAACGTTCATCGCCTGATTTACTTTTCTTTACTCCTTCCTGAATAAAGTCTTCCAGTGTAGACATTCTTAGTCTATGGTTATCACCACACGAGTGATAAGGTAATCAGTAATATAGTATGTGACTAATTAATAATTGTAATATTTCAATACAATGTCAAAAATTGGGTCAATAACAAAAACAGAGTGAAGTAAGGAACGAGAACAGGTGATGATGAATAGCACGGTCGATGAAAATAATAAGCGATATGTCGAATTACAGGACATAACTTGAAAAGTAAAAAGAAACTAAATGTAACGTGGACAAGATGATAACATAAATGGAAACATAAAAAATAAGACATTACAAAAAATAGCTCGAGATGAATACTTCAGTTGTCAAAAAAATATACACGAAGACAAGAAAAGATAGTGAACGAATGTAAATACTGTATCACGTCACCGAAATTAGATTAACTAACAAGAAGAATCACGTGAGACGTGACGTCACAGCTACAACGTGAATAAAAAAATCGTTTGAAAGCAAGCAGGGACCAAAAATTCTCTATCAGTGAAAAAACACTGGAATTCTCTGCATGCACAGCAAACGAGAAGTCACTAAAAGAACACCCCTGTACATAAATTCTCATGAAAACAATTTATATCCATGGGTCCCTGTCACGTGACCGATAATTTATTTTACCATTTCGTTCCATATGTTATTAACTCTTTTAATGTTCTGTTTTCCTAGACATTTGTATTCTTCTTTTCTATCTTTCATTTTTCACCTGTTTTTTTTTTCCTTAACCAGCGACACTTGGGCTTTTCAGCCCTTCGGCCCAATGACATGTCATTGCGAGGCTGGGGAACCTGAGGACTTTCCTTCCAACCCGGTCAGGAGCTTCGCTCCTTCCCATCCACAGAGGGTTTATCACAGGAGCCGTTCAGGCTATTCAGTCAAATTTCCGGCCGTAAACATTTCTTCAAACGCTGACGCCCAGGTTTGAACCATGAACACCTGGTCGCCAGTACAACGCCGAAGCCATTACACCAGCGCGGCTCCCATTTTTCACCTGTTCAAACCCCACTCGCGTTTGGTTACGTTCTGGCTTTCAGTAGAAATCCCCCACTGATCAGAAACGGTCAGCGTAGCGGCAATATTACATACACGCACCTGGTCCGTCCAGGGGAATTTCTCTGGTCGCTTTAAAACGTTTGATCACGAGCGGCTGGTACCCTTTGAGGCCTGGGTAACGAGTTTGATCTTTTTCAGGGGGAGATAACTATCGCGGTCAGTCTCTGGGTTTTTGCCCCTTAGAACGCAAGAGCTCTCATAATATTATGCATTTCTCTACCTGAAGGAACTTTCTTGCGGTGGTTGACTTCTGATGTCTCTAGAATAACCTTTGTCTTACTCTCTTGATTACGCATTACGCCGATACATCTGTAGAAATATGCAGGCCAGGTGTCCGGGGGGAGCGTCCTTGTAATCTATAAGAGTAGACGGGTTTAATAAGACAAAGACACTCGTGAATATTCCTGGCCCGAGATGGACCATCATGAGAATTAAGGCAAACTTTAACAACAGAACTATATGTTAAGGCCTATCTCTAGTCATTTTTCGGGTTTCAGGGAGACCGAATCGCTAGAGCAGACTCCAGTCAGGCGAAGAACGACATGTCCTCTTCGATCTAGAGGGTTTCTGAATACCGCTAGCGTCACAAGTCGTCAACCCCGTTCCTGAATCAAAACCCCTTTTGTCAACGCCAAGTTAAGCTCACGCAGTGCAACGGAGCCAACGCTAAATCTGGAATCACCAAATGCAGTAGTAGTTCCCTACTCGCCTATTGGATTACCAGCCAGAGCATTGCCACTTCCAGAATATCAAAACCGCCCTGCATGTCTATAGCAGAATCTGATATCACCCGCCTTTTTGTGCCTAAACGGGGCACTCAGCAAACCACAGCCAAACCAGTTTAAACAGGATTTACAGCCAAGCAGAGCCTAGCGCCGGATAAGAGTGCCTGGGACTCCGTGTCCTCAAGTGACTTCTTCTGGTGTATTTCTGGATACTTAAAACCTCGCACGTATGAGCAGCAATCTATGGACAGAGTTCCAGCCCCCCTCACGCAAGTAGCGGTCACCAACGTATAGCACCTACAAGGAAAGTTGGGTATTTCACTTCATTGATCTTGAAGGATATTTATCCGTAAGACACTTTCTGGAACTAGCACATTTGGTCCCACGAAAAGCGGACAGGCTGTCGCTCAGTTCGTTTATTTGGCCAGCAGGAGATAGACAGTCTTCCAGTCCCCATCGCGAAATAGGGGTGCCACCAACAATAGCGACTACAGTGGATTTATACAGGTCAAGTCCATCCCCCATGGAGTCTATTTTTACGTAAAAGACACTGTCGGAAGCATTGTACTTGGTCCCACAAAAAAAAACGGACAGACTGTCAGACAGTTATTTCATTTTTCTGTGTTCTACAGGTTTTATGAGTGTTGGTGGTGTGTGTGTTTGTGGGTGTGTATTTGCATTATTGATGACTATTGATGATTATTTGATTATTGATGTAATTTATGCTGTGTATGATGATATGCACTTCGATTACGGAAACAACAGCAAATGGGTTGATTTGCCGTTGCCCTAAAGACGCCACTAGGCGTGATGGGAAACAATGGCAAAGAAAACCTATCTGCTGTTGCCCTAAGACGCCACTAGGCGTAATGGCCACTGACTGCTTTGACGGTCTGTGGCTAAGGACAGAAGAAGAAGAAGAATGATGATATGCATTAATTCCATGCTTTTCTTCTTTAATAAAGTTTACACATTTATTAACGCGCTGTTCCCGACCCTTTTCATCCATAATTAACTTGTTTTAGCTCTTTACTAGAATCTCTATGTTTGATAAGAGAAAAGAGTGAGAGCAGGAGGTGCTTAGACAGTAAAAGTGAGTTGAGGCTTGGAGAGAGAGATCAGTTTGATAAACCTTCTTCCTGGTTATCTCAAGTCCATCTCCTATTTACACCTTTCTGTGTGTGTAATCTATAACTCTGTCAGTCCACTAACCCTTGTCGATTTCACTACTATTGTCCAACTCGACAAATACTCTACACTTTACTCAACCACGACAATTAATGGGAGCCCGTCCGAGATTCTAGAACCCATCTAGTACGACATTTAATATGTGCTCGATCCGAGGATGAATCTCTCACAAGATTCTATCGCGATTCTTAGAGTTTAGTGTTCTGCAGATTATAGGAATTGCTATCCCTAGACATATCGAACTATTTCTTTTGGGTGGAAGTCGGAACAGCGCTTTTTCTCCACAGCAATCATAAATATTAAGTTACATTTATTGTTCATGCTACACATGAGACAGCTGGTAAAGGTTGATGGTAACACTGCTGAGTTTTTGGTTGACAAATCTGACGACTATTGTTGTAAAAGTCAGAAAAAAAATTTTTTAACGGTTAATATTTTTTTCAGGAGTAGCTCTTTAATCTGAGATAAGAAGCTACAGATAGTCAGTTACTAGCTTGCATCTGTACCAAGGGAGGGTGTTCATTCGGATGATAGTAACCAATCCTCTCAATAGCTTAGTACTGACAGAACTGGGGTGAAGTGATAGTAATAAGTTTTACATCACTTACATTTTTTGGAGTTTTTTGGGGTTTTTGCTTGTCGCAATCAGAGTAGCTACAAACTTTCTTGTTTTTAAAGTTCCCAGGCTAGCCTAGATTTTATTGACTATTAAGTTAATCAGCACCTAGTGGACTAGGTAACTAAGATCTCTAGGTTCTATTCTTCTATAGCGTTTGCTTACCCTGATATAATGGCCGATCTAGATAAAGTGCATAGTATTGCCTTCGAGGTAGCTAAGTACATGAAGTACCAGGATAGCGAAATCCAGCCCTTTCTAGAATTTGCAGTAAGCCTGCAGGATCAATACGAGGTAGACAATTGGTTTGACAGCCGTTTAATCCTGGCATGGTCCTGTAAACAAACTGGGGAGAGTGAAGCATTTACCCGACAGTACGTAGAAGAAGTGATAGAAGATGAGAAGCAAAGGGAAATGCAACGACAAGAACGGGACAAGAATGGGAAATGGAAAGCCAAGAAAGGGACAGGCTACACCAAATCAGAATGAATGAACTGGATAGCCAAAGTCGGAGGATGGAAACAGATACTAAATGTAGTCACTCTACTTCCCCTTCTTCGGTGCCCTTAACGGTCAACGCCCCTGCAAACCTTGCGCCCATGAAAGAAAACTTGCCTGCTAAAACCGAACCCCAACTCCAGAAAATTGACTTTCCTCGGGACTTGGATCCGAAGCCCGAACTAGAAAAGAATTTACATCGGGATGGCAGACCTAAAAGCCACGGGGGAAATTAACGCAACGTTCCCAGGCATGGAAACTGCACAAAGGTGAGAGAGGTGCTAACAAGCATTGTAATACGGATTGTTCCCGTCTGGCAAGCGGCGAACCCCGAGCCTCTCACGCTCCAGACCGACCAGCACCTAACCGACACGTGACGTCGAGAAAAGGGAGCCACACCCTATTACGTTATATTTCGCAAGGTTCCCGGCCGGACAGCGAAAAACCATATGCAGAGGCGTATCCCTCCAACTCACCAATTAGAGAAAGAAGGTGCCGCTCCTCTTATCACCCTGAGCTTAAAAGGTGCAAGAATGAGTCGCTTGCTAAAAGGGTTAAACTTTCCAAACCGTTCCAAGGAACTTTGGAAAAACACACCGAGAGTTTTTTCTCGGGCACTTCGCGATCTAACGGGATCTCAAACCGTCCAGTCTTTTGCATGCAGTCTGCGGGGCCTGTCAACCAGGAAGTGGATCTCGCATTGCAGGACAAAGTTCAACTGACGCCAGTAACTTCCTCAGGGGAGGGCAAAGTTGACGTTTATGGTGGACACAGGGTTCCATGCGAAGGGATCCCTGGTATTCCATTTGAGTCTCTCACACTTCTCAGGGCAGAAGACAGTGAGAAAAGCTGCCTTACTACTGTACAAGGAGCCATTGCTGAGAGCCTTGGCTCACGTCATGCTAGTAATGGTAAAGCGACTCAACAAACTCTGCAACTCGCAGATACTACCTATCTTTCCCCAAGGATAGAAGCTACGGAGATCTGTTATGATTTAGTAGAACCCCAGAACGCGATCGATTTCTCTCTGCTTCAGGCAGCTGAGTTCTCTCATTCAAATCGCATTTTCCAGTGGTCTCAACCCCACTGATGGACAGCAAAGTAGTCGCCTCCGCCAGGCCATTACACAGCAACTTGATCATTTCCGTTGACCAAGCCAGAGTTGTGACTGGCAACGCAAGGAAAGCTCCAGGCCCACCTTTAGACGGCACAGGTCTGAAGATTGATCAATGCTCCCACCGAAACAGGAGAGTAG
Organism: Oreohelix idahoensis; assembly: GCA_024509875.1. Classification (NCBI taxonomy): domain Eukaryota; kingdom Metazoa; phylum Mollusca; class Gastropoda; order Stylommatophora; family Oreohelicidae; genus Oreohelix; species Oreohelix idahoensis. Next base: position 54,095 of record JAMPIV010021091.1, read on the forward strand.
ATGTCGAGAGGCGGAAGAAAAATGCTAGCATTTCTTCGGCCAACGAACGGCTTTATTTGCCAACTAGGGTTACACGCGCGCAGAAAATCCGGATAGACTGCAGCTATAGATACAAGGTCACATTCAAGTCTCACGCCCGTGAACAGGTACAAAATATATACGTAAACACCCCTGAGCCCCAATGATTACACTGCACATATAACAGGCGGATTACCTACGCCAGTGGCCAGTGAGTTCAGGCGGGGCCGAAAACCACAACAGGTGCGGATAATTTTCCGGGACCATAAACAGGCACAGCGAACTTGCGAAAGCAAGGTCAGGTTCACACGGAAACGAAAGGCGTCATAATGGCCGACTAGGTGCTCGCAAAATCCCATTCGCCGAACGTCTATTTAGACAGAGGGCAAGAAAACCAAAATGAACTCGGAGCTTAGTCATACAGTACTGACCGAAATTGGATACGATTTTGGTTTTGATTATTGGATGGACATGTAAATGAACTACTATGGAAAAACCATAAATTACTAGTCAATTACACTCGAACTTTTTTTGATACGTTAAATTTTTTTGGTCCTTATGTTATTAACTCTTATAGGATGTTTCTAGACATTTGTATTCTTCTTAACTATCTTTCCCCCACCTGGTCAAACCAACCCACGAAAAATTTACTGGGTTTTTTTTGTTGTCTGTATTTGGATTTTAAAAGCATAGAATTCCCCCACTGATCAGAAACGGGTTTCAGCCCCCCCAACTTGTTCAACCAAAAATAAAAAACCAACACAAAAAATATTTCCAAATACGCCACCCCAGTAATTTTAAAAACTCAAACAAAATGTCTGGTTTCTTTAAAATATGGTAAAAATATGTCTAAAAACCCAATAAAAAAAAATAACTAAACCTAAAAAAAGCAGAAGTTTTTTTTACGGTTTTTTTAGCATTTTGAACCAAACTGTAATTTGTGTGTAAACCTAACAATTTGGTTGTTTAACCTATTATTTAATACATTCATAACAACGGCGAAAAAACCGGTTTTTTGTTTTTTTCTTTAACCATGTCCCTAAGCGAGTTTTTTAAACTTTTTTTTGGATTTGTTTTTTTTTTTTTTCTGTGTCTTTTAGTTAACCTTTTTTTACCTAACCCAACAAAACTTTTTTTAAACCCAAAAACCAAGCATGTGGGGGTGGGTCTGGGGGGTGTTTAAAATTAAAATGCTTAGTGGATAAAAACACGGCTAATGATCTGACAAAAAAATTATACCCCGACCATTTTCCACCCCCCCAAGACACACCAATCATGCACCAAGTCACCCATTATTAATGGGTGTTACCCCCCCCCGCTTACCTTGTGCCTACGTTAATATAAATTTCAGTAAAAACGCGCTGTAAAAATAAAATAAAAAAATGAAACAGGGTAATTAATTTAAAAATTAAAATTATTTGCTTACCCTATCCAAATTAAAAAAAATAATCTGGCTAACCAAAAAGTCAAAAAAACACATAAAATTTTAAGACTCAACTATAAAAAAAAGAATATTCCATACTCTATAGCAAAATAAAACGTCCCCCACATAAAACCCCTAAAAAAAAAACAAAAGCTAACAACCAGCGGCTAATTTAACCCACCCCTAATAAAAACCCCCCCCCCTTTTCAACAAAATATGTCAAATGCGAAAAACCTAAAAATATAAACTGTTTACCAACCTTTATTTAACCCAGCAACGAAAACTAATAACTTTCTTGTTTGTTTCCGATTTTTACTCTAACCCTGCCATACTGACCTCCACCCTCTAAAAACACCCCCCACAGTTTTCCAATTGACCCCTGAAAAATTTGTAAAATCCAATTGTCTTATCTTCGCCAACCCAGCCCACGAAAGAAAAAACTACCACCAAATTTTAAATAAAATCCAAGACCATGTCCCCACCCCAGTCCCCACCACCTAGACCCCATTCCCGAAAAAACAACCCCTAAAAAACTAAAATTTTGACAAAAAAAACCCTTAAACCAAAACAAACTTATCGGGCCCACCAACATCACCCCCCAAACCCCACCGAACCCCCCCCCTCCCCTAAAATCCCAATATCCACCCCCCCACCTCAAACTTTACCACACAATCCAATACCCATGCCTGCACTAACCACTATTTAAAGCCCCAAGTACCACCCCCCCCAAAGAAACGCACCCCCCGCCCCCCCCACCCACCCCCCCCCCCCAGTAACCCCCCAAACCCCACCCACCCCCCCCCCCCCCACCTTACCAACCCCCCATCCCCAACGAAACCCCCCCCTGATCCCCCCCCCCCCCACCCCACCCCCCCCCCCCCCATCCCTCCCCCAACAACCCCCACCATATACCCCCGTACCCCCCCCCCCCACCCCCCACCCCCCCCCCCCCCCCATCACCCCCCCCCTCAAACAAAACTCACCCCCCCCCAATTCCGACCCCACCATACTAGTCAACACTCAACTCCCCCCAAACCCCCCCCCCACCAACCCCCGTCCCCCACCCACCCCCCACCCCAACCCCCACCCCCACCCCCACCCCCCCCCCCCCCCCCCCCCCCCCACCCCCCCCCCTCCAACCCCCCCCCCCCCCCCCCCCCCCCCCCCCCCCCGCCCCCCCCCCCCCCCCCACTCCCACCCCCCCACCCCCCCCCCCCCCCCCACACAAACACCCCCAACACACACCACCCCCCCCCCCCCCTCCCCCCACCCCCCCCCCCCCCCACCCCCCCCCCCTCCCCCCCCCACCCCCCCACCGCCCCCCCCCCCCCCCCCCCCCCCTCCCCCCCCCCCCACCCCCCCCCCCACCCCCCCCCCCCCCCCCCCCCCCCCCCCCCACACCCCCCCCCACCCCATAAACACAAATTACCCCACTTAACACCAACCCCCCCCCCCCCCCCCCCCCCCCCCTAAAACCCCCCCCCCCCCCCCCCCACACCAAAACCCCCCCCCACCCCCCCCAACCCCCCCCCCCCCCAACCCCAACCCCCCCCCCCCCGAAACCACCTCCCCCCCCCCCCCCCCCCCCCCCCACCCCCCCCCCCCCCCCCCCCCCCCCCCCCACCACACCCCACCACCACACCCCCCCCCCCCACACACCCCCACCCACAACCACCAGCACGACACTACACCACCACCGTGCAACCCCACCGTAACTACACCACCAACCCCCGTGCCACAACCACAAACCTATAACATTATACCCCCACCCTCACCCCTCCCCCTCATCTTCCGATACGTTAAAACGTCTAAGCTTCACCCGTAACCCCTTCGAAACACCGACGCCCCCCCCAACACCCGAACCCCCCCGCTTCACGAACCTTCCCTAAACGCCCACCCTCACAACCCGCGCCTCCCCCAATCTCTACGCCCCCGCCCGCAATGACTACCCCTCCCCTGCAATCCCCGTCCCCCCCCAAATCCCAACTAACCGGTTGCAGGGAAATACACGAGAGATTCATCTACTAACCCCCTTCCCCGAATCCCCCTTCCACCCGAGTAACCCCCCTATCACCACCGTCGTCTCACAGTTCCTCCCCACCTGCACACCCAATAATCCGCCAGCCTCGCTACCCCACCTAAACACCGCCCCTTCGACCATCGCCGCCTTCGCCTTCCGCCACCAGGACCCTGCACTGATCGCCCTTAATCCCTTGTCGTCTTGACCACCTTACTACCCCCGGCCGACCTTTAAACCCCCCCCAAATCTTGCCCCCCAGATCCTACCACTCCCCCGACCCCCCCCCCCCCCTCACCCCCGTGAGTTCGCCTGGAACACCGCGCTCCCACTACCCTACCCTACACTTATCGAGGCCCAAATATTAGTAAAACTCACCCCGCCCGTAACACAAAACCCACAACCCCAAACCTTCCCCCTGAGAACCTCCCCACAGCCCCCCCCAAACCGCACGAGAAACCCCGTTTTGCATTCCCTTTAATTCCCCCCCGTCAAACCGCCAAAACTCCTCGAACCCCTGGGAACAATACCGAAACACCCCAAACTCCCCCTTCCCCACCTAAAATCTATATCCCCGAAACACGCACCACTAGCCAGAACACCAACCAACCCAAGTCTGCCCCTCCCCCATCGCCCCCCCGCCCCACCCCCCCTGCGAATCCCCCTAACCCCCCCCCCACCCCCCCCCCCCACCCCCCCCCCCCCCCCCCCCCCCCCCCACCTGCGAATCACACCCCCCCCCCAACAACTGATCCCACCACCCCATCCCCCACGATCCCACCCCCTCCCCGCCACCACCTTTTAGCGCCACTCGCCCCCCTACCCCCACTAGAGCTCACCCATCCCCCCACCCCAACGCCCCTCCCATGCCTCCCTTCCCTCACTCCCCTTCTAGTCTCCCTGCAATTCCTACGCCCAGACCCCAACCTAACCTGGACTAAAGCCTTTACCCCACCCACCCGTACCCCACATACACACGCGAAACACTCACCCCAATTCACCACCTACCCCACCCTATTCCGCCACCCCCGCATAGTTATTAACCCACCAGAGAGCATGTATCGCCCCCCACCACCCATCGCACCACACCCGCCCCAACTGAGGCCTCGCCAGACCCAGACCCAACTAAGCTCTGTCCGGAATATTAAGTACAGACTCCCGCGGCCCGAAACCCCCGAACACCCAACCCCCCCCCCGCGCCACCCCGACCCCCCCCCCGAGCAGCCCCGCCCACGCCATTCCGATCCGTCTCCCCCGTACACACTAAGCACATCTCAGGTGTATACCCGCACACCACCCCCAGGCTATCCCATCAGGCGCAACGTTCCCAATTACACCAAACGCCCTGAATCCTAGCCTCAAATCCCCCACAACGCCCCCAACCCGACTCGCGCCTCTCTCACAAACCCACAACCCCCCCTCCCGCGACCCAAAACCCCCTCCCACCCGAGCACGTTCCGCTCCCCCCTGTCTGCCGAAGTACCTCGTTCTCAAACCCCTGCGCAGAACCTCACCCAAATCCCCCACGGCTGGTAGTCTGCTCCCAATGTAGATACCCCCCCCCACTGCCCTCCCCGTCCGCACCAGGTAACCAGCTCTCCCAGCCCTCCCCATTTATGACGTCCTAACTACCCCCCCCCATCTCCCCACCGCCGCACGATACTAACTACCCCCGACCCTGCAAACCGCCCACTCCCCCTACCCGCCCCACCGCATAACAACCCTATTCTTCATACACAAACCCACCCTCGCCCCCACCCGTCCACCCTACCCCCCCCCGGACTCTAATTTTAGACCTCCTCCGCCCCCTGCCCCGAGAGGATCCCCCACTCCCTCTCCCCCCGACACTAAACTCCCCCCCCCGTCCCGGGCTTCGCAGACCCCCCAAAGCCACTCTTACCCCCGCAGCCCTTCCCTAGAGCCCCTTTGACACTCCACCCCATCGTCCCCCGCTTTCCCGTACACCTCTAACCACCCCACGCCCCCCCCCGCCCCCCGCGGCCGCCCTCCTGGCTTTATATAAAACCCCATCCGCCGCGTGCCAACGCCCACCCCCACTCACGCCCCCCGAGACCCCCCCCCCCTTCCCGCAACCAAACCCCTACGCTTCCCCCCCCCACCCCCCTCAAACCGCCTCTCCTTGCCAAACTCCCCCCCCCGGTTACGCCAGAACTTTCCTCCCACCTGGCCCTATCGCACCCCCTAACCCACACCCCCCCGCCCCCATGCCCCCTTGGCCCCCCCTCCCTCTACCCTCGCCCACCTCCCGTGACAACCCGTTCCCACCAACCACCCCCCACCCCCCATCAACCCCCGAACTCAAAACCACCCCCCGAATGCCTCCTCCCACTCCTCGCCTCAACCTCTCCCTCCTCACCCACCCGAACCACGCCAAAGCCTCAAGATCCACAGACACCCCCCCCCGCCCCCGACCGTCCCCCCCCCCGATCCCCTATCCCGGCGCAAGCCTCAGCGCCCCCCTCGCACACCTTGCATCCACCACCCACAGACCCTCCCGCTCGCCCGCAATAACCCCGAAACGCGTCCCGACCCCCGACGCGCCCCAAAGAAGGGCAAAAAAAAAAAAAAAAAAAAAAAAAAAGAACCCGGACACCCTTCAAACACCTGTAACCCACCCACCGCTATACCACGTCCCAAGTCCCAGCTCAATCCGCCCGCCGCCCCGCCCCTACCCCTCATACCCCTACGCCCCCCTCTGTTTGGGTCCACCCCCCCTCCACTAGACCCAAGATAAGCACCACCGCTAAACCTTAACCCCCCGTACCCCCTTCGCCACCTAACCACCCCCCAAACCATGAGGCCCCCCCCCCCCATGCCCCCTCACGGTAGAAACCCCGAACCCCCCCCCTTCCCACGTCTTCCGCCTCCCCACCCCCTCCCTGTCGAACCTGTGACGCTGCCATCCCACCCCGCACCTGTCCCAAGCGTGACCGAGATACGCCCCCGCCTTCCACACACCCCACACCTACACCCATCTCCGTCCCCTGAACCTCCCCCTCCGCACCCCCCCTGCCCACTCAATATTACTGCGCCAAAAAATCCCCACCACATTCAGTCCACCCCCGAATACGGCACATCCTACCCCCCACTAGTCTCGTCCCCCCTTGAAAGTACTATGCACACCCAGAACATACCACCTCAAACACACCGACACCCCGAATCGACCCCCCAACAATATCGCAAACCTTTAACTCGCCCCTAAGTTAATTCCCGGGACACCCCACCACCCCAAATACTCCAGCACTTACGCAAACTGACTCCCTAACGGTACGAACTTACCTAACCCCCCCCCAACCAGCGCTCCAAACTAAAGCCCATCCAAATATTTACCCAGTTGTAACCGCCGTAACCCGCCCCACCACCCCCCCCCCAAGAAGCACAACCCCGATTCCATTCCTATCCACCGCCATACCCCCCTGCGACACCCCTCCCCGCCGGCCACCCCCACGTCACGCCACCTCCCAAACCCCCCCCCCCCCCCGCCACACCCCCTCCCTAAGCTCCACAGTCCCAGCTACGCCACGCGGCGCCGCCCCCAACCATGGCTTCGAATTAACACCCCCCACCCCCCCCTGCAACAAATCTTCCCCCACGTTTACGCCAACAACCGCCAAAGAAAACCTCCGGTCCACCGCGCCCCAGCCAACCCGCGCACCACGCCCCAAGAGACAATCCCCCCTGGGCAAGCCGTCAACCCGCGCCTGCCTTACCCTCAACTCAGAATACCCCAAACCCCCCCAACGCCGTCAACCCTTCACCACAAAACGCCCCTCTAGCGTTAGACGCCCAACGAGATCACCACCCTCGCCCAAACAGCGCCGCTTCCACCGCGACGTCACAGGCTAACCATATACCCCACCCAGAACTATTTGCTTCCTCCCAGAAAACCCACCCTCCCCAACCACCCACCTAAACCCCCCCCCCCCGATCAATCCCGCCAGCTCAGACCTCCCCCCCCCCTTACCAACGCATCCCGCGACCCTTACGTACTCACCAACCCACTGCCCGCTTTCACCCTAGCCCCCCCCCAATGTGCCCACCCGTATCTCCGTCCCCAGCTTCCCCTAATACTTCTACCACCCCTTCGCCCTCGCGCCCGTGTGCACCCTACCCGCTCCCCGTGCACCCCCTTGCCCGCAATGAGGTTCTTACTTGCGATACACTACCCCCGGGCAACGGGTCGCGCGCCCCCCCCAACCACCTTAAACCCCACTTTATCACCCATTCGAGCCTACCGCCCCCCAAACAACCCTTGCCTCCCTATAACTCGCCCCCCCCCCGCCCCCCTCACCCTCCGGAACACACCGACCGTGAATAGTGATACGCCTCCACATCCCCGTTCCCCTCCCAACCGCGGACCAACACCCGCCCCGCCTACGCCCCCCGAACTAAAGATTAGCGCACATAAGACGCGGTACCCGCCAACTACAGTTCCGCCAACTAACCCCCCAACGCTAACACAGCACTAGTTATCTCCAGTGACCAAGACTCCCCTTACCAGGTCTGCCGCACCGCCCCCCTACTTTACTCCCCCACTACACCACCACCCCCCCACCCACGCACCCATACTTAAACAAAGGACCACTGAGGCCGTCCTTACCCCACCGAGTTAGGTCCCCCACCTGACCGATACGCCCCTCCCCATCGTTAAGACACTAAAATCTCCGACCCAGCCAATACCCCTAACACCCTAACCAAACTACCTATTACTTCAAACCCCCCGCAAGGTGCGGCACCTCCTGCATTTTATCTACCTATCTCCCCGACCCCCCACTAACAACCCCACCAGTGCCCAACCCCGCCCTAACATGGTCTCACGCATTCGCGTCAAACCTATCCGCCCACCCGCCCCCCTGCCCCCAGAGTACCGACCCTCAGCCTATGCATCACGCTATCATTAACCCCACCCAACCCTTGCCCAAACTACCCCCCGCGACCCCCCCGACCGACCACCTAACAACTAACGATGTTCACTTTTTTCTCCCCTCTCAACTACCTCCGGATGCTGCCCTCAGTCGTCTAAGACCAACTCCCATTATAACCCCGCTTCACCCCTATTTGCCAGAGATCTGACACCGGCCTCCACACAGACCCACCCCCCCCGATTGGGCGGGGCAACCTGTGGCCAGTGAGGTTTACCAACCCTCAACCCCTCGCCCTACCCGTTCCCCCGCACTCCCAGACCCAAACCCACCCTCGAAGTCCCCCTCCCCCCCCCCCTACCCCCCCAACCGTACAACGGCCAGGAATAAAAGCTTCGACCCAGAACCCCAGATCGACAGCGTTAAACAGGCTTACTGCGTCGCCCCCCTCTACAACCCCCCCACCTACCCCCTAACAACCCCCTCACCAACCCTGTACAAAATGCGAGTTACACCATTACTCTCACACGATTCCCCCATCCCCAGGTCGTTGCCCCAACCTCGTCAACCCCGGCCCACACCATCCCCGCCTTCTAGTTTGATTGATCTTAATTTGGGTGATGGGGGGTGGTA
>JAMPIV010021092.1:0-140246 GCA_024509875.1 Oreohelix idahoensis
AGTTTAACAGACAACAGAAATGGCAGGAGACAGAGGAATGCGGATTCATAGATCAAAGCAGACTCATAAGAAAGTTCAAAATTATGGTGCCTCCAGTTCATGTTAATCCTGAAACTGCTATGGCCATTGCTTACCGTAAAATCTCGCGTATAATACGCACTCGTGTGTAATACACACTCGTGTATAATACGCATGCTTGATTTAGCCCAAAATTTTCTGGTAAAAAATGGAAATTCGTGTATAATACGCACCATAATTTTTCTAAGATTTTATTTTATGAAACATTTGTTAAAAAACTGAAAGTATAATAACAAACAGAAATATTACGCAATACCTAAATTTTAGGTACTTTGGACTCCCTCGTCATCACTTTCACTAGAAAGAAGCTCATCTAGTGTTGTTGAGTCAAATGCCATAATTATTGGTGCCATCATAATAAATATCGCCATCATCTTCATCCAATGACACCTGAATCTTTCTCTCACAAAACGTCGTCCTCGCTGCCGTCAAGTTTATTCAAAGTACAACATTTGAGGAAGCCTTGTTTGAATTATTGCCTTATCTAATTCCTTCCAAGCAGCACGTACCAACTCTGCGACATCTGTGAGAGTTGGTTGACGCATACGGCCACCAGCAGTACAATGTGATTACCATCGCTTAACCATGCATTCCATTTTATGATGGATAGCATCTTTCAACGGCTTATTAACAGCGATGTCTAAAGGCTGCAACAGACAGGTCATGCCGCCTAGAATTATAACCAGATCAGATTTGATTTTCTTCATTTCCTTCTGGGATAGAAGGCATCCGATGACACCGAAACGAGTCGAGCACCAACATGGAAAACTGTTTTCGGAGATCACCTGGACGTGCTGCTCAAACCCATTTTAACCAGTCAATGGTTAGTGCTTCATCCATCCATCCTTTAGCATGAACACGGATGTGATTACACCTTTCAGAAATTCTAATACTCCTTTTGGTAGAGTCTTTCTCTTAAAAATTTTGAAAGGCGGCAACTTTCCTCCATCTGCAGTACTCGCTAACATAACGGTGAAAAATGAGACTTCTCGTGTCCAGTTATACGTATAGGGACACAGTTTTTTTATGCTTTTAGCACATAATTACAGCTCTGTAGGCTTAACAGTTTTGAAAAACAATTTTCGCCGCTCTCAATTTCTTTTAATGCTGTGTTCATGCAATAACTACAGTAACGACGGTATTTTTCCCCCTACCGGAAATGGTAGCCTACATTGTCTCTGACGAACAGACAGCTCTCTCTGTAGGCTATCATAAACACTGCATTTTTTTTTTAAAACCTAATAACATGACACGGCCATACTGCTCCCCGAATTTGACTTCTCTCCAGTTGCCGATGCCATGTTTGTTGCAGTTTCCTGGAAAATTTACGGAAAGACCATGTATGATATTTATATAGGCCTACTGTGCATTTTTTATTTTTTTTCTTAAAGCAAAGTAAAAGCCATATGAGTCAACGATATGGCAAAGCCTTGTTTATCGGCCGAGTTCTGGGGAAATAACAAGGAAGAAATTTGCTGAAGTGGTCAGATAGTATAGAATATCAGTATGAAGCTTTGACAAGAGACAGCAGTGCGACTAAATAGGCCAATTGTTTATAACGGGATTGTCCATTTTTTTTTTTTTTTTTCGCAGTCACGTAGCCTACCTCTGAAAGGGTGCAGTCTGACAAAAAGAGCACATAAAAAATTGGTAGGACAAACCTATAAATAGGCACGCTGGTGTCAGTACATTAAACTGGAATAGAGAAACTAGATAATTTAAATAAAGCTCGATGTACTGGGAGTGGCAAGATTGATAAAGACTGGCTACATTAAAACAAAAACAAGAAACAAAAACAAGGAAAAAAAACACACACTTACACACCCAGGAGGAGGAAAATACGAAAGAAGAGTATGAATTTTATTTATTTTTTGTTTTAAAGAACTAGAAAAATATGAATGGGAATACTGGAAGCACAATGACAGAACGATGTTACTGAAAGTAAGAGCAAAACACGGCAGTTTTTCGAACATATGCACCAACAAAGAACACAGCAAAGAAGAAATAGAGGAGTAGTCTACTGTGAAGAGTTACAACACACACTGACAGGGGCGCACTTAAAGCATTTGGCACCCGGGGTGGATCGTACTTTTGGCCACCCCTTCCATAAAGAAATATACTTGCAAGTTTTGTTTTTAATGTTTTTTATTAAAAGTATCCCACTCAACCCTTGATGGGTTATAATTAGGAGATATAGTGTAATAAATTCAAGACAATAAAATCAGACTTCCGATATCTAAATATATTATCTTCTTCCCCCCTTCACTCAGTCCAAATACAGTAAATCAAAACCAAAATTGTGTGAATGTAATTTTGATTGACCTCCCCTTTCCAAGAAACAAACAAACAAACAAAAATAAAACAACAAACAAGTACCAAAAAAAAAAGTAAAGTCTCTCATAATGTATACTTGCAAGTATATTTCTAACAGTAAGTACTATCATAGTAGTGTCCGATGGCATCCCCTCCTGGATGTCACCCGGGGTGAACCACCCCCTCATACCCCCCTTAGTATGTCACTGCGCACTGTCACCATTAAAATCTCCTGATGTGATGTGTTGATAGTAACGGGAGCCATATAAGAAAGGGAAGATAAAAAAAAATTGGGACAATATGGATTGAGGAAAGGAAATTATAGTGCATACTAGGATACAACTGTGAACAAAACCAATTGATTATATGTAAACACCTTTAACACCATTCAAGGAAACTATACACATAGAAAAGCATAAGAGTTATAAAAAGAAATAAAATTGCGTTTATCATGGTCAAACCTAGATTTAAGAACAGTGTCACACTTGCAAAGTCATATCCTGGAGCTGATATAAATTCAGACCACAATTAGTTTGTGATCAGAATAAATATAATGCTGAAAATAACAGAAAGTATCAAACAGAGGAATGCCATGTAGAAATATCAGCAGTGAAACAGCCAAATGTAAAACAGAAATATGTTATCGAGGTAAAACAAATATTTACTTACTTAGTTGTTCCTCTTCTAAAATGAGATGTAGAGGTTTGGAAGAGAGTGTGCAATACTATCCTATCAGCTGTCTTCCTCCTGGCCTGGTTCCATTCTAGTCCACGGTCCTTCAGAGAATGTCTAATGTTGCCCTTCCAGTGGCCTCTGGGTCATCCTGGAGGTCTGGATCCCTGGCTCTTAGTTTCCCGTACTTGTCATGATAGCCAATCTTCTCCCATTCTGCAGGCATGGCCAAACCATCTTACTTGAGACTGTTCTACTTGGGTCTGCAGGGCTTGGGTTTTTAGGCCATGAGTATCGTCTGGTTACAGACCACGTCTCTTCTTGTTATTTCAACCAGCTCCCTCAGATACCTCATTTCTGATGTTTGAATCTGGCTTTTGTGGGTTGTTGTTATTGCCCACGACTAGCATCCATATGTCAAGAGTTCAAGGCATGTTTGTCGCCCATATATTTTCGGTCGGCCCACGTGACTGTCAGATCACGTGACGGCGCGAGCCTGGGTTGTGAAAAATCTGAAGTAGAAGATTGATGAAAATGCCATAATAATGCATTTAAATTAAGTTGTGGTGTAGAATTGTGTTATATTAAATAGCTGTAGGTTTTATTTGTGTTTTCGCTATTCCTAAGCGATAATCGCGTGTGATATTTAAGTAGTCAAGATTAATACGCCTAGCGCAGTAAAGTGAGTGATTAGCCTAGTGCCTATAAAAAGAGATAGCGAGCTACCAGCGGACCTTTCCTAGTATCAGCCGCCAGAGAGAACAGACGACAGAGCCAAACTGTAAATGCATTGAGCACGTGAGTTAATTTAAATTAGAATTAATTTTATATAATTCTAGAATTATATTCAGCACGAGTCTGTTTTAATGTTTAGTGAAATAGATAGATGTGTTTCCAAAGGAAATGTCTTTTTAGGACATTATGATTTAGTCTTGAAGAATGATAGATGAGTGAAAATAATGTTTGATAGGTTTTATTAGGCACGCAAAGCCTAAATCCAGATGTGAGAATTTAGTATCAAGTATTTCATCCATCAGACCGGGCAAATTTAGTAGGAGAGTATTTTATACATGAACTGGACAGAAATGTTATCAGAAAGGCAGATATAGTATGAAGCTATTTCACGGGAATGTAGATAAGATTAACAATAGCAAGATTGTAGCCACGTGGCGAGGACTGTATAAAAAGCGGCGAATAACACGCCCCGCGTGGTAAACCTATAATGTTACGCCATGTGACACGTTGTGTATTTAGTTCCAGTTTGGTTTAAGTCGAGAATAATTATATTTTATTTTTCTAATGTAAAAGTAATTGAGTGTATTTCACGATAGCCTACTTATCATAATTCTACTGTATATATTTAATGGGTTACTGTGAGGTGAGAATATGTATTTAGATTTCTGGAGAGCGCGAGGCCACTCCTTTGTTGAGACATGTGTTTCTCTGGTTGCTCCCGGCGGAGCATGGAAACACCAATGTGGCTGGTGTCTATCACAAGCCGACAAGAAGCATTTTTTTATGCTATGGCAGTGATTTGTTTCGGTAACGATGTGTTTCGTGTGATGAGATTCTCAGTCGCACCAGTCGTCACATACGACATGCTTCCGAATGCAGTAACGAATATTGAGATAGACCAGTTGTGAGGTGGTGGTTTATTCTCGTTATTGAGAGTATTTGTTGTACATATAATTGAATATTATTTTATGTCCATTTTATGATTATTTAATTATGGTTATGTGAGGAATGGTTGTGAGAGCACGTGGGCTCACTTCAAGGTATATATTTCTCTTCTCCGCTCCTGAGGGAGCATGGGGCCAACAGTGTGGTTTGCCTCCATATTAAGTATTCATATGCTAGGGCAGTAGTGTTTCGGTAGCAATCTGTGTTACATGGTGAGATTGCCAGCCCCACGCACAACACCTTACTAGTCTCATTGGACGACATGCATGAGTGTGTGTGTGTGTGATAGCTGAGTGTGTGCTCTTGCAGTAGTGGTTTCCGTAGCAACCTGTGTTACATGGTGAGATTGCCAGCCCCACGCACAACACCTTACTAGTCTCATTTGGACGACATGCATGTGTGTGTGTGTGTGTGATAGCTGAGTGTGTGCTCTTGCAGTAGTGGTTTCCGTAGCAACCTGTGTTACATGGTGAGATTGCCAGCCCCACGCACAACACCTTACTAGTCTCATTTGGACGACATGCATGTGTGTGTGTGTGTGTGTGATAGCTGAGTGTGTGCTCTGGCAGTAGTGGTTTCCGTAGCAACCTGTGTTACATGGTGAGATTGCCAGCCCCACGCACAACACCTTACTAGTCGCATTGGATGACACACAGTTTGACAGGTGGCGGCGTAGGACAGTTTTGACAGGTGAGAGCGTGGTGTTTCTCATTCAGTATTATATTATGATTTTAACTATTCTGTGCTTTGTTTGCTTCTTCAGATTAGCATCGGGCACTGTTGGGTGTTTTGTTTTGTTTGTTTGGTTTGGTGTTATGTTCGCTAGTTTATTTGTTTAATGTTTGCTTTGTCACTGAATGGGCTGTAAAAATAAATATAGCCCCTGCCTCTAGAATCAAGAGTTTTATTGTTGTTCGGGTCGGTGCGAGTGTGACAAGAGAGTGATATCACAATCACAATATAAACATCATCATCATCATCTTCTCGCCCACCCTACCACAATTGGCGTCGTCGGCAGGATAAGGCAGACAGTGACACCGAGCAAACAGCGAACGAACAAATAGTGTAAACACCCAGCAGTGCATTCCTGCAGCAAGATGGCTAATGCGCATATGAAGGTACTGTACGTGGAGGAGCCAGAGATAAGGTTATTTAGTGGAGAGGGGAGACCCACTTGGCAAGAGTTTGTGGAGGATGTGGAAGCCGCGTGGAAGGTGGCGCCTTTTTGCGCAGAAGACAAGTTAGACATGATATGGAACAACGTTACACCAATGGTATCTAGAGAGTTACGGATACAAGGTGGAGCCAAGGCCAGCCCTGAGAAGTTACTGGAAATTGTAAAAAAAGCCTACAGCGAGCAACCACAAGTCAGTGAGGTGAACAGGAATTTCCCTTGGGAATATGCTGTTTATGGTGGAAGTAAAAAGCCTGAGACACGGGTCCAGATAGCAAGTGCAGAAGTTAAGAAGGAGGAGGAGGCACTCAGAGCAGAGTTATCCTTCCTAAAATCCCAGATAGCACAGATGTCAGAGTCCAGTTCGCCAGCACAAGAGGAGGTGCAGAGAAAGAGAGCACCATGCCAGCCGCGGAAGCAGCCAAAGCACAACGAGGAGGTGTGTCCGCGGGAACAGCCAACGCAAGACAAGGAGGTGTGTCCACGGGAACAGCCAAAGCACGACGAGGAGGTGCATGTTCTGGTATGTGAGAGTCAAGCTGTTGTTAACGAAAGCAGTGAGCTGACAGTACCGACCAGTGCAGCTGCACCGACAAGGCGAAAAGGAGTTTGCAAGTGGTACAGTGTCCGCAGGGGATGGGGATTCATCACGCCAGATGATGGAGGTATTGATGTATTTGTACATCAGACCAAGATCTTCAGAAAGGGATTCCGGAGTCTGGCGAGAAATGAGAGAGTAGAGTTTGACAGCAAACCATCGGTCCAGGGCATGGAAGCAATTTATGTATGCGGCATTGGCGGTCAAGAGTGTAAGGGCAGCAGAAAGCGACCCATGGCACAGAGGAAGCCCAGAAAGATAAGATGCTACAATTGTGGAGACCTGTCAGACCACATGGCAGCCAAGTGCCCTCAAGGCCCGCTTCCGAAGAGATGTTTTCGATGCAAGTCAACTGAACATTTGATAGCCGCCTGTCCCTCAAAGAGCTCTTTCCCGAGACGTGCTACCACAACCAGGTTTCCTTCCGGGTGCAAGCCAAGAGATGACCGTGACAACTGTCACCCTAAGGGAGCCGAGAAGATTGGTAGTCGGTTAGGGGAGGAAACTCGTCTTAAGCAGAGAGGAGGGAGTGCAAGTCAAGGTTCAGAGGAGGAGACACATGAAAAGCAGACTGTGGGGAATGTAAGCCACCGTCCACGCAAAATGAGTGCAGAACACGTCAAGAGCGATCCCCCTACAGATTCGACAGCTACATGCACTGGCAAGCAGATGTCACAAGCCAGCAGCGACGCGGCACAAGTAGGCGAATCTTCTAGACCACAGCAACTGCCAGCCCGACAAAGCACAACTAGGGACATGTCGACCAAGACAGTCCCCAGCCGGGTTGTACCGATGACAGAAGCTCAGCCTAAAGCATCGCCGCAGAGAAAGAGTCATACGCAGCACCAACGATCTAAGAGGCTACGATCGAAGCGCCAGAGGTGGTGATGTTGTCGGGACGACAACAAAATCAGGAGGGAGATATGTGATGGGCCGGGAAGACACCCCTGAGGCCCCACCCCCACTTCAGTTCAAGGCATGTTTGTCGCCCATATATTTTCGGTCGGCCCACGTGACTGTCAGATCACGTGACGGCGCGAGCCTGGGTTGTGAAAAATCTGAAGTAGAAGATTGATGAAAATGCCATAATAATGCATTTAAATTAAGTTGTGGTGTAGAATTGTGTTATATTAAATAGCTGTAGGTTTTATTTGTGTTTTCGCTATTCCTAAGCGATAATCGCGTGTGATATTTAAGTAGTCAAGATTAATACGCCTAGCGCAGTAAAGTGAGTGATTAGCCTAGTGCCTATAAAAAGAGATAGCGAGCTACCAGCGGACCTTTCCTAGTATCAGCCGCCAGAGAGAACAGACGACAGAGCCAAACTGTAAATGCATTGAGCACGTGAGTTAATTTAAATTAGAATTAATTTTATATAATTCTAGAATTATATTCAGCACGAGTCTGTTTTAATGTTTAGTGAAATAGATAGATGTGTTTCCAAAGGAAATGTCTTTTTAGGACATTATGATTTAGTCTTGAAGAATGATAGATGAGTGAAAATAATGTTTGATAGGTTTTATTAGGCACGCAAAGCCTAAATCCAGATGTGAGAATTTAGTATCAAGTATTTCATCCATCAGACCGGGCAAATTTAGTAGGAGAGTATTTTATACATGAAACTGGACAGAAATGTTATCAGAAAGGCAGATATAGTATGAAGCTATTTCACGGGAATGTAGATAAGATTAACAATAGCAAGATTGTAGCCACGTGGCGAGGACTGTATAAAAAGCGGCGAATAACACGCCCCGCGTGGTAAACCTATAATGTTACGCCATGTGACACGTTGTGTATTTAGTTCCAGTTTGGTTTAAGTCGAGAATAATTATATTTTATTTTTCTAATGTAAAAGTAATTGAGTGTATTTCACGATAGCCTACTTATCATAATTCTACTGTATATATTTAATGGGTTACTGTGAGGTGAGAATATGTATTTAGATTTCTGGAGAGCGCGAGGCCACTCCTTTGTTGAGACATGTGTTTCTCTGGTTGCTCCCGGCGGAGCATGGAAACACCAATGTGGCTGGTGTCTATCACAAGCCGACAAGAAGCATTTTTATGCTATGGCAGTGATTTGTTTCGGTAACGATGTGTTTCGTGTGATGAGATTCTCAGTCGCACCAGTCGTCACATACGACATGCTTCCGAATGCAGTAACGAATATTGAGATAGACCAGTTGTGAGGTGGTGGTTTATTCTCGTTATTGAGAGTATTTGTTGTACATATAATTGAATATTATTTTATGTCCATTTTATGATTATTTAATTATGGTTATGTGAGGAATGGTTGTGAGAGCACGTGGGCTCACTTCAAGGTATATATTTCTCTTCTCCGCTCCTGAGGGAGCATGGGGCCAACAGTGTGGTTTGCCTCCATATTAAGTATTCATATGCTAGGGCAGTAGTGTTTCGGTAGCAATCTGTGTTACATGGTGAGATTGCCAGCCCCACGCACAACACCTTACTAGTCTCATTGGACGACATGCATGAGTGTGTGTGTGTGTGATAGCTGAGTGTGTGCTCTTGCAGTAGTGGTTTCCGTAGCAACCTGTGTTACATGGTGAGATTGCCAGCCCCACGCACAACACCTTACTAGTCTCATTTGGACGACATGCATGTGTGTGTGTGTGTGATAGCTGAGTGTGTGCTCTTGCAGTAGTGGTTTCCGTAGCAACCTGTGTTACATGGTGAGATTGCCAGCCCCACGCACAACACCCTACTAGTCTCATTGGACGACATGCATGAGTGTGTGTGTGTGTGTGATAGCTGAGTGTGTGCTCTTGCAGTAGTGGTTTCCGTAGCAACCTGTGTTACATGGTGAGATTGCCAGCCCCACGCACAACACCATACTAGTCGCATTGGACGACACACATGAGTGTGTGTGTGTGATAGTTGAGTGTGTCAGGTGGCGGCGTAGGACAGTTTTGACAGGTGAGAGCGTGGTGTTTCTCATTCAGTATTATATTATGATTTTAACTATTCTGTGCTTTGTTTGCTTCTTCAGATTAGCATCGGGCACTGTTGGGTGTTTTGTTTTGTTTGTTTGGTTTGGTGTTATGTTCGCTAGTTTATTTGTTTAATGTTTGCTTTGTCACTGAATGGGCTGTAAAAATAAATATAGCCCCTGCCTCTAGAATCAAGAGTTTTATTGTTGTTCGGGTCGGTGCGAGTGTAGCAAGAGAGTGATCACACATCACAATATAATCATCATCATCATCATTATCTCGCCCACCCTATCACATATATATATATATATATATATATATATATATATATATATATATATATATATATATATATATATATACATATGATGATCTTCTTCTTCGTACACTCTCAGACGTCCACTTGAATGTTCTCAAAGAAAGCAGTAGTCAGTTTGAGGCTAGCTGAATCCCGGTAAAGCTTTTCCACGAAAGGAGCTGCCGTCGGCCATATGCACTTTCTCTGTACCTCATATAAGGGGCAACTTTGAAGCAGATTTCAGCAGTCATTTTATCAGTGCCACAGTTACACTGATCGGTAGTTCCTATCTTTTGCTTGTTGAATAGATGGTATCTCAATCTGTTGTGGCCAGTGCGGAGTCTGAAGATTACCACTTGTTCTCTTCTGTTGAGCTGGTAGTAAGCATCATTCTGTGTGTGACCTGGATGTTCTACATTCCATTTGTTTCTGTATCTGATTCTGATAAAACTCTTTGCCTCCGCGAAAGTTATGCTTGCATCAGGCTGAGGTAGATGTGAACCTTCTTTTGCCATTCTGTCAGCCTCTTCATTGCCGGTGATGTTACAATGAGATGGGATCCACTGGATCACAACACTTTTGAATCGTTGACAAAGTTTGTGGAGCACTATTCTGAGGTCATCAGGTCTGTATTATTTTGGCTTTTCAAAGTTTCAATTTCTGACTGTGCATCAGTAAAGAAAGCAACTTGTCTCTCTGTGCTTTCTTCAGTCAGTATAACCTCTGCTGCAGTTTTCAATGCCTCTGCTCTGAAGTTACTTGAGAATTATCCTGTTGCCACTGACAGCCTTTTTTCTGCACCAGTGCTTAAGGTCAGAAAAACAGCCCCACCTCCATTTTCTGTTGCATTTGTTGCTGATCCATCTGTGTATGCATGGGTCCAGGTGTTGCGTGGGTAATGTTTCTCTATGTATTTTGTCGCTATGGATTTTCTATCTATTGCAGTTTGGCTCTTTTTTCTTTCAGTTCCAGAAACGTTTTCTATCATTTCAGGGAAATGATTTTGTTTCCAAACTGGAAGCTTGTGTGCAGTGTAGATGGGTTTAATAGGGGATATTTTATTTATGGAAACTGCTCACATCTGTGGTTTGGTTGATTCTACAAAGTTGCTTCGTTTGAGTCTTTGCCTTCTAAGAGCATTCATTCTATGGCACGTTGGGTGGTCTGTTAGTCTTTTGAATTTTTCGGCCAGTTGCTGAGCCCTGCAGTCTCTTCTATCCTCCATTGGCTGGAGGCATGTGATCTTTTCACGTTCTTTTATACGTGTTGACTTCATGCCTCCCGTTATAATTCTCATTGCTTGATTTTGGAGTCTGCTAATTTTACTGCAGTTTGTCTTAGCTGCTGTTGCCCATGCTGCTATGCCATATTCAAGGACTGGCCTCACTCGCCCTGTGTACAACGTCTTCAATACTTTCTCATCTGCACCCCAAGTTGTTCCAGCAAGTTTTTTCATACTTGCCATTCTTTGTCTTACTCTCATTCGATTTCTGTCAACCTGTTTTTTCCAAGTCAGACGGCGATCAAAAATAATGCCTAGGTAGTTTGGATTTTCATTTAAATGAAGATTTTCTCCGTTTAGCACTAGTTTGAAGCTCTGAGGTCTAGTTGAGAGGAAAAATACTGTGTACGTTGTTTTCTCTTCATTTATCTTCATGAGCCATGTTTTGGCCCACTCTTCCAGTGATGTTAGTGCTTGCTGCATCAGAATGTTTGCAGCAATGATACGTTCTTCAGAGATCCATAAGGCTAAATCATCTGCAAAGGATGCATTATGTGCTATTTGTTGAATATTTTCAGTTATGTCATTTGTGTATGCAAGGAACAGTGTAGGTGACAGGACTCCCCCTTGTGGGACCCCCTGCTCTAATATAAACTTTTTACTAGTCTGCCCTTGCAGCTGTACTCTGGCGGTTCTATTCTCAAGGCAGTGACCAATCCATTTGTACATTCGCCCACATACGCCACTTCTCTGCAGTTTGACTTTTAATCCCTCTCTCCATACTTTATCAAAAGCTTTTTTTTAAATCTACCCAAACCACTAGCGATGATCAATAACGATGAGTGATGGCATATCATGTAGCATAGAATTACCGTGTCCAAAAACAAGGAGTAACTCGTAGAGCGATTACTCATTATTCATCGAGTAAAACCACTATACATCAGAGGTCATGGTAGATACATCCAGTTTGCCTAACCCACATATTTTCTATCCTATTATCATTTCTGTCCATAAGTCTGACGTGACTATAGTCGATGTTGTCATTTGTTTTGCCTTGGGCGAGTAGGCCTACCTAAACCGAAGCATCATATGTTCGACCATGTTTGTCAGAGGACATTGATGGCTGGCGCACTATAGGAAAAAAGTTACTACATAACTAGCAACAACCCACCAAAATTGGCAGGTTTTTAATTATAGTGTGTTGTTTCTGTTATTGGTTTACTTGTGATTCTAAATCTGTTGTGCAAAAGCTTACTGCAGGGAAGTTAATTTGTGTGTTAAAATTCTTTAAGATTTATTAGTATTTTGTCGTTTATAACAATATTGAATAATTAAGATTGGTTAACACTTAGTTATAATTTTATAATTACTTTTGCATCCGCGACTTTCCATGTTTTGAAAGTCAACGGCGCCATTTTTGAATTTGAAATTTTCGTTACTTACAAAACTACTAAATATTATACTTTATATTTAAAGTTAAGTAAGGACAATTATTCTAAAAGACATGCCGGCTCTTACAAGATTGAAAACAGGTAGTATCTCCAGAAAATCATGGGCTGAAATAGTACAAGCTGACTCACAGAATGATGATCAAGGGAAAATCAGGAATACGAATAGAGAAAAGGAAAGACAGAAGATACAAGCTTCAAAGGAAACAATTAAGAAAAAAGGAAGATGTCAGAGTAAAATGATAGAGAAAACCAATAATCTGAACATTCATTCAAAGAATAAGGGTGTTGAGAACCTTATGAAAGACCAACAAATCAATAGGCCTACTCATAAAGTTGAACAAAACCTCCCAAGATTAAGGATTTTTCAAATCAGTGGCAATGTGGTAAGTATTAGAGCATTACCAGACAGTAAGATCATCAATGTACTAGAAACAGTTATAGATAAATAACAATAACACACATAAAAAGAACAAATTTTGGCATAATACTCACAATGAACATGACTGAAAAGTCAAAAGCTTTAATAAAACAAATTGAAGTAAGTCCTCTTCAAGCAGAATTGGCACACAGCATTAAAGCTAGGCTTGAATTAGTCAAAGAAACCAGGAAATGTGTAATTAAAGGAATACATGTAACAGTTCCAGAGGAAGAAATAAGAACTAGACTACAAACAGAAAATCCAAAATATAGGATTCTTAAACTGGAAAGGATATCACAACAATGAGGAACTTCAACTGTAATAATAGTTACATTAGAAGGGCGAGAAATACCATCACATTTTTTCAGTGGCAGTACTACAATCAAAACAGAAGCTTACATACCACCAGTCATTCAATGCTCAAACTGCCAGAAATTTGGCCACACCAAAAGAACTTGTAGAAGTAAGCCTAAATGTCGATATTGTGCAGGGGACCACACTTATGATCACTGCAAATTAGTAGAAGATGATAAAGATTACCGAACAAGAAATAAAAACAGAAAATGTGCAAATTGTCTAGGAAACCACAGTGCACGTTTCCTTGGATGTCCACATTACCAACAAACAAAACTAGCTCGAATAAAATCAGTCAATACTAACACACCATTTAAAGTAGCACTACAATAACATCAATCTTCAGTTGCTACATCTACACCTCCGACTCCAAGAGAAATCACAGTCAGAACCAGAAATGTGGAAATAACCCAAAAGAAAAATAAAGTCCAAAAAATACTGACAAAAGATAGCAATCTACCAGAAGAAAGTGAAATAATCAAATCATCGATAACAGAAGATACAGTGAGAAAGGCAGAAGAAATCTTAAAAACCATGAAAAACATACAGCATGAAGTAGCTAAAGATGTGGCTAAATTAGCAGAACTCAAAGAAGAGAATGAAGATTTACTGAAAAGGATTGAGTCAGAAAGACAACTCATAATGAGTGAGCAAAAGCGAACAGATAAAAAACAACTAGAAGAAATGTGGAATGAAAAAATGACAGATTGTCAAAAACTTATTCATTCTGTATCAAACATTGTGAAAGCCTTTATGCTGAATCTTCAAAGTGAACTACAAACTCACTTTAACAGAGAAACAAAAAATCTAGGAGACTTTGTTGTTAAAAAATAAATAAATATATTATACACTTCTCAGAGTAAAAGAGTACAACACTATTTATAACAAACGTAACAATTAAATAATGGACGTACAGAACATTAGAATAATACAGTGGAATTGCAGAAGTGCCCAAAAAAATGTACCAGCATTAATAGGCATATATAAACAATCTAAAGTAATATTTGCCATTTAAGGGACTAATCTTAATCCGAGTCAACGTTTTACCATCCCTGAATATAAAGTCTTTCGAAATGATAGGACCGAAACTCAAAAAGGAGGAGGTGTGGCATTTCTAGTTAATAAAACATACGTAATAACTGACTGGGAATCATTTAGAACAGAAAATTTTGAAGGAATAACTATAACAGTGTCTACTGAGCTAGAAGAAATTAAAATAGTTAACCTTTACTGTTCAAGTGGAAACATAAACGAAAGAGATATCTCAGACGTGAATAAAAGAATAAACAACAGAACTATCATAGTGGGAGATTTCAATTCTCATCATACAGCTTGGGGAGGCAATGTAATAGACAAATCAGGAAAACTACTGTTGGACTTCATTGAAAACAATGAACTAATAATACTGAATGATGGATCAGTAACAAGAATTAACCCTTGTGCAAATCAGCAAGACACAGCTATAGATATAAGCATTGTAACACCAAATCTTGCTAATGCAAAATGGGAAGTTATTGGGGATACAAATTCAGATCATTTACCCATTGAAATAACACGAAAAGATAATTACAAACCTAACAAACTGGTAGAAAAACCAAAATTTTACTATAATAAAGCTAATTGGGTAGCTTTTCAGGTAGAAATGGAAGAGATAAACAAGAATAATATAGAAAATGAAAATATAGATGTATTTGCAGATAATCTCACAAAAGAAATATTACTAAAAGCTGTTAAACATATCCCAAATGCATATATGCCAGAACACATAATTCCACACCGCATTAAGGAAGCAAAGAAGAATGAACATTGGAACAAAAACCCAGTACCATGGTGGACAGTTAGATGTACAGAAATTCAAAAACAAAGAAAACAAGCTTTACAAGAATATAGAAAGCATAGATCTGAAGATAATTTAGATATTTATAAGAACATAAGAAATGAATCAAACAGAATAATAGTAAAGGCAAAAGAAAATCATTGGAGAAGTTTCTGCCAAACACTGAACCCTACAACTAACTCTACAACAGATGTGTGGAATAAGTTAAAAGCCATTAAAGGCAGAACTAAAAATATGATAATACCTAATATAAAAAGACCTGAAATGGCAGAGACTGACTGGCAGAAAGCAGAGGTGCTGGCCAGGTACTACCATAGAGTTAGTTCTAAGGAAAATCTAGGACAGGCTGAAGTCAACAGAAGAGCAACACTTCTTAAAAAACTCAGTAAAGATGTACCTTATAATACTGAAGAATTATCATATTTAAATGCAGATATTACAATGGAAGAAGTTGAAAATACAATAAAGGACAAAACAAATACATCAGCAGGGCATGACATCTTGAGCTATGAAATCTTGAAACACATACCAAAAAGTACCATAGAAATTATAACATCCCTTTTTAACAAAATTTGGAATACAGGAAAAATTCCCAAAACATGGAAAACAGCAGTAATTATTCCAATACTAAAACCAGAAAAGATGCCCATGATGTCAGTTCATACAGGCCAATTTCTTTAACTTCCCATCTAGGTAAAATATTAGAAACCATAGTAAATAAAAGATTAAAGTTTTATTTGGAAAAGAATAATTTATATAATCAAACTCAGTCAGGATTTAGGAAGAACAGATGCACTATGGATCAGATAATTAAATTGGAACATGAAGTAAAATCGGGATTTCAAAAGAAAGAAAGAACTGTGGTAGTATTTTTAGATATAGCTAGGGCTTATGATGAATGCTGGAGAGAGGGTGCTCTCTTTAAAATAAAGAAGATAGGAGTAACCGGTAAAATGTATAATTATTTAGAGAATTTTCTGCAAGATAGATATTTCACTGTTCAGGTAAACAATGATAGATCAGAACTGTATGAACAACAAAATGGAATACCCCAAGGATCAGTAATGTCTCCTTCAATTTTTACAATAATGGTAAATGATTTAGGTGAGGAATTTAATGATATAACAAATAAATTGTCACAGTTTGCAGATGATGTTGCTATATGGAGGACTGGGAGACATCTGCCAAAATTATATAAGGATCTACAGAAGCAAATACATAAAGTATGTAAATGGATGACAAAATGGGGTTTTCAGCTGAATTCAAATAAAACATTGGGAATGATCTTCAGTAAAGGTAGGTGTTGCGGGGAAAATCTACTGTATATATTATTTATCTTCTTCAGGCACAGTCCCACAGACGTCCTGTTCTCTCAGTGCATTAAGCTCAATGCTTGGACACTCTTTATTAGAAATCTTGGCCTGGAATGTGTGGCAAAGACGCCTTCGTGTCCCAGATTAACACGCTCACGTCTGCTACTATTCTTGAGCAGCAGACAAGACGTCACTTCCTGAAACTCATGACAACCGTCTGTAAACAACAAACAAATAAGTGATCGTAGACCACCAAATGTTATGATATGTAAGTAGTAGGGAATGCGCAACTTAGGTAGTATTCAGGAGGAGCAAAGGAGGAGCGCAGGAGGAGCAAGATGGCGGGATGACTTTTTATATAAGGAAAATCAGGAGGAGCAAGATGGCGGGGTGACTTTTTATATAAGGAAAATCAGGAGGAGCTCAGGCGGAGCAAGATGGCGGACTTGAGATAACAAGGGGGAGATAACAAGATGGCGGATTTGAGATAACAAGGGGAGGTTATTTGGGGCAAGATGGCGGACTTGAGGTAACAAGAAGAGGGGTATATTTTTTTTAAATATATTTTTAGTATAGCCAACTTAGGTAGTGTTAGACAAACAAGAAGAGGACAATAGGAAGACAAAACAGTTATACGATATATATATACATATAGACAAACATTTATACAAACATTTATACGAATAGTTATACAAACAGTTATACAAACAGTTATACGAATAGTTAGACGAACATTTAGACGAACAGTTATACAAACAGTTATACAAACAGTATACGAATATTTAGACAAACATTTAGATGATATATGTAACAAAAAAGCGGTTTTAGTTAATATAGTTTTTATATTCAATAGTGTTTTTGTAATAGCAAACAGGAGTATATATATATATATAGTATTTTTTTACAAAATGTACATTGATATTTTCACAAATGGATATACAATTATATGGTGTATATGGTGACATAATCAAACATTGATCTTTGCGCATATGAATGAACAATAATACATATTTATATAGGAAGACGTATGTTCAAAATAAAAATATCACAGGGGTACAGGCCAGACCTTGAAGGGTGTCGTCATATTGTCGTCACGTCGTAAGAAATAGAGGTGTTGTGTGTACAGACAGTTTAAATGTTGAGGGGTGAGGTGGTGACGTTGTCGGGATGTACTTGTCGTTTTATGTAAAAGTAAGATAGGGCGTTGCGGTGTTGTTCGTATGTGTAGATGGAGGAATTGTGTGCTCTGAACCCGATATTTTTCCCACCCTGTGCCTGTTGTGTGTTGAGGACGTCTAGGAATGTGTGTTTGTCTACTTTGTTGTGGTGTTTGTTCAAGCCTTTGGTGGTTGTTTTGTCGTAGTCGCCAAAACAGTGATATGTCTTGCTACAGAGGGAAACCATCCCTCTGCCTTCGTATTCTAATTTAAAAAGGCCCGGTGTCCGTTTGTCGAATAAGCTTTGTTCGCGGCATTTTTGACAAAGGGCGCGCGTTTTACCCTCGGTAGCGACGAAAACGGGTCTATGGTCGGGACATACTTCGGCGGGGAACCACTGGTGGTAGGACCTATAAAATTCCTGTCGCAAAGCGGGCTTAACAACGTCCGCTAAGTTGTCTGAACTAAGGGCCAAGTAAAGGCTGTCGGTGTCCGTCTCGCACAACTGAAAGTCTGACCTATCTACAAATTTATCTAAACAGTCGTAGTAAAATTCTAACATGCGTAATTTCGCGTATTGGTACACGAAAAATCCTATCTGGACGGGGAGGTCCCAACATATAGTCTGTTTAAGTTTCTCTACTTCAAAAATCTCGTCCGTCACTAACGTCATTTTCCTAAAGCGGGGTGAGTTTATTTGGTCAGAGGTACCCTCGCCCATCGCGTACGAGACATCCACATGCTTCGCCTTATTGGTTAATGTCTTGCCGTAAGCCGCGTTACCTAGCAGTTTCATGGTCTCGCTGGTAATGGCGTAGGCAGGATCAGTATCACCCTGTCGACGCGCGTTCGAAACAGTGTCCCCAAACTGCTTGAAACACGTCACGGGTGTATACTCAAGCACCTGGTAGATACAGGTGACTTCTAACCCTTTGGTTAGGTACCAGCGAAGCAGAGGTGTTGTCAGGAGAATTTTCTTGCCCACATAACTCCCGATCAATGTCCGTCTGGGGGTAGTCAGTAGTTTATATTTTTCGGCGTATTCCCGCATGAAAGGCCCAATATCTTCCCTCGTGACGTCGACATTCTTAAAAATGGGCGTCATCTCAGAGAAATGGTCTTTTAAAGAGTCGGGGACATGGATGTCACACTCGACTAGGCCAAACAAGGTCTCGTCCAGCACCGAGGCGAGAATATTTTCTTTTGTCAGGGGGTACCGACATTTCGTGTAAGATGGTTTCTGGTTCGGGAAGGTGGCGTTCAGAAAACGACGGATTGCTGGGTCGGTTTTCTTCAACGGCTGCCACTCGCATTCCCACATTTCTACCAATTCGACATCGCAATGGCCCCGTAAATAAGAACTTGTTTCCACCGTCTTTGCGTACAACTCAGCCAAAGGTTTGTTGTTGACTGGGTTAACGTCACGACCGGCGGTTAGTGGGCAGTTAGGGTGGCCGTGGAATAGGCAACCGTGGAACTGGTAGGCGGTTTGAGAGTATCTGTCCCAACCGTCTACCCTAACGCATACATCACCCAACGCCTTCTCACGCCCGTTAAACTGGGTTTTTAAGGTCACTTTTGTTTGGTGGGAGACCCAAGCCAAATAATCGCGACACTGCACGGTATATTTGTTGAGTTTGTGGTGCTTGAAACCATCATCCTTGTACCGTCTAACGGGAAAGTCAGTGGGCATTTTCTGCATTAACGCCCACAAATAAAGGGCGTTGGCATCAAAACCTTTAATGGCTTGAACCGTTTTGCCACCTCTAATGTGGGTTTTGCCTTGCTCGTGGAACCTGTGAAAAATAATTGACGGTCCCCCGACGATGTTTTGGCGCAAGATGTTATGCAAATCTACCTCCTGCTTCGAGCATAAAGAAAACATGACGTTGGGCGGGAGGGTTTTGAAAAGGTACTTTAACGTGACACCGGGCACGGAGATCGCATCTTTAAACATGTCTACACCTAGGCGCGCGTAAAAACTAACTTGTCGGTCTAACGCTGCCAGGAAGGGGACCACGTCTTTATTGTTGTACCACGTCAGAAAGTCGCGTAACGTGGTCATGTGGTTCTCGGCCCACACCTTCTGGCATTCGGCGTACTCATCGGCGGAAATGTTAGTATTTTTAAGTTTGGAAAAAAATGCCGAGTGGGGTGGTAACGCGGTTTCGTCTAACTTTGCTAAATCTGTTATGTACTCGTAACAAAAATATCCTTTGGTTTCTTTAACCTTGTACGCCGCGAGATATTTGCTATAGCTAAAACCGGGGGCTAAGTAATTGACTATATCTATAAACTTTAACTCGCTAGTGGCAATACACATAAAATTATTGTTTCGCTTGACTAAAAATTTGAAGTCTTCCCCCATGAAATATCGGATGAGATACGGTTTGATTACGTTCACGTCATATTTTCCCGAATTGAAACCTAACACGGGTAGCTGCCCCAAATAACCCTCTAATCTAGCAAGGAGCTCCACGGAATTACCGATCGTTTCTAAAGCCTTGAGTTGGGTGCAAACGTCGTCAAAATACGCACGCAGAATCTCATAAAAGGCCGCGGCAATTTTGAGCAGATGGTCAGCCATCGTATTGACCAACGCTTGTGGATCACCCGTTGTGATAAAACACACGGGGGCTTCAAAACCGGGGACGTTAGAAGCCACCGAACACGACAGGGGCACGTGTTTGGCTGTGTAGGTAGTGGCATTACCACTGGGCACTACAGTGTTCTCAAAAAAAAACACTCATAGTCAAATGAGGCGCGATACGGGAAGACGAATTTTGTGTCGACGTCTATCCCCTCCTCCTCGATTAATTCCCAAATGGTCTCTGGGGGATTATACACACCACCTCTAAATGTTTCTCTCCGCTTAGAGCCGGTACAGCGCTTTTCATGGCGCGCCATAAGCCAATACTCCTGCCACAACTTACCGCAATCGGGACACGAAAAAGAGTTACTGGCCCTATCAATATCTGCTATGTACATGAAATGGTTCTTAAACATTAAAAGACGCAACGTGTCTGGAAAAGTGTCGCTACCTCTAAGTTTGGGGGTCAGGTTTTCCTCATCGTCAAATTCAAAAATGTCAATATTTATGTTAAAACATGTCTCTAATTGGGGCATATCGATTAAACTAACCCCGGGGAAATCGATGAGGGACCTAAGTCTCTGCCGTGTTTGCTACTGTTCGACTAATTGCCGCGTGCTTTTTCTAACATCTTTAACGGCACCACCCCTAAAAACGGCTAGACATCTAAAAAAGCAAAAGTTATCACTGTATGGTTTTGACTGTGAATCGTGTTGTAGTGTATGGATGTGGTGATTGTTCGTGATGAAAGAGGGAATGTCTTGTATGCAGCAGCCGATGGAAAAGTCTTGGATATGGTACAGATAGAACGAAGTCGCTGGAATGGCTTCGACAAAGTATTTTGTGTTTGGTCTATTTAACTGTGCTTGTGTGACAATATCGCTATCGTGTAATTGTGAGAGAAAAGCTTTGAAATCTGTGATGTTGTTGACTAAGTGTGGCTGATCTAAGACGACTGTGTTATTCGAGGAAGCGTGAAAGAAGCGAAGGTCATTTGTTTCTCTGTGTCTCAAGATGATGTGGAAACTGTAGTTTATTTTGAATCTTTTTGTCTGTTGTTTGAATACAGGGAGCAAGAGACGGTCCCAGTCCGTATTTTCTGTTGGTCTGTGGAAAAAAGTGAATGTGGACAGATATTTATGTTTATTGGAGTGTGTTTTAATTGCTTGCCAGTTATCGATGTAGATTTGTTTTATGTCATCCTGTAAGTCTTCTAAAGAGTCTTCTTCTGACGACAAGCGGGGTTTTTTAATATGGGTTTGAATGCTGTTCATGGGGCGTTTTTTGGTCTGGCCTGTTTTTGGTGGGTGGGATGGGGTGGGATTTGAAGTGGGTCCTGTATGTGGGGTGGAAGTTGTTGGTGTTCTCGGCGATGGTGTGCTTCCTGCTGCAGCAGATGATGATGATGTGTCTGTTGTTGTCTGTTGGTGCCCCGATCTCGATGATGATGATAAGTCTGTTGTGGCACCTGATGTTAGTGTCTGTTGGTGCCCCGATGATGATGCTTGGTGGGTTGATGATGAGTCTGCTGGGGCACCTGATGTTGGTGTGGGGACAGGCTGGTGTTGTTGTTTTATGTGGGTTCGTAGATTATCACAACGAGTAAATTGTTTCCCACAAATGTCACAAGAAAACAGAGGCATACCGTGTGCTGTTTTTACGTGACGTGCTAAATTGTCAAGGCGGGTAAATGTTTTGTTGCAGCGGGGACACGTGAGACTGTGCCCTGGTGCAGTGTTGGTCCCCGCTGGGGTGTTTGTAGCGGACGCCGTTGCAGTGGTGGTTCCCAGTGGGGAGTCTATAGCGCCCGCCGTTGGAGTGGTGGTTCCCAGTGGGGAGTCTATAGCGCCGACCGTTGCAGTGGTGGTCCCCAGTGGGGAGTCTATAGCGCCCGCCGTTGCAGTGGTGGTCCCCAGTGGGGAGTCTATAGCGGCCCATGGTGCAATGGCTTCCGCTGTGGGGGATCTTGGTGCCGCAGGACCATGGCTCAATTCAATATGTTGTTGGAGTGCATCACGACTTGTGAATATTTGAGGACACACACGACAGGGGTGTGTCGGTGCAGCATGGACCGTCCGCATATGTCTCGTTAGGTTGCTTTGACGAGTAAAAGATTTGCTGCATTGGCCACAAGTGTAGTCTTGAATTGAAGACATCTGTGAAATAGAAACGAAAACACATTACTCACACATAAAATTAAATACAACGAGAGAGAGCGAAAGAGAGAAAGAGAGAGAGAAAGCCAGAGAGAGAGAGAGACAGAGAGAAGAGAGAAGAGAGAATAAACACAGTGTTATTTCTTATTCTATGTGAAAGAAATTACCCCGCGCGCGCGCTGTGCAAAGATATCGATTAAAAAATCCAGCCTGCGCGTGACGAACTGATCTGTCGTGTAAGAAATAATGGAGATATAAACTTGTTTCAAATGTAATATGTTGATTGTATCATCTCTATATTTTTTACATGTATAGTACTGTTAAAAAATATGCTATGTTCTCTTTAATTTTCTTTATTATGTGAAAAAAAAAATATTCATCACGCTCGAGTTTAGTTTGTAGTATTGCACCATCAGTTGAAATCCAGGTTGAGTAATCTCACATAAATGAACAAAAATATGTTATGTCCGGATTTAACATAAAACAATTTAGTATCTGAGTTAACACAGATAGACTATTTTGAAACAGATTTTTTAGCAACACGGGCTAGCGAAAAATCGAATATACAGACATACCTTTTAAATAGAAAAGAGATATTTAATACGACACATGCAAAAACAAGCAACTAAAACTTATAGATTCTCTAAATAGAAATATTTTAACACCCTAACACAGAACATACTTAACGAACAACTAAAACTTTTATATTCTCTAAACAGAATTATTTTAACAACCTAACACAGAGTACCGAATACAAACAATCAACTTTTTATAATGCTATTAATAATTTTAACACCCTAACACACGAAAAAACAGATATTTTTAAAGTTATTTATGGTATCCTAACGAAAATTAGTTGTCGTTTTTGTTTTGTAACTAAGAAGTAAATTTAACAAAGAAAAAAGAAATAAAACGAGGACATGTCTTTTAAATACTATATAACGTGTAAAATATTTAGCAAACGAATACGTACTATGAGCTATTGTTATGACAAAACAATTGGTTCTTTTCTTTCAGAGATGTGTCCGCTTCTGTTTCTGCTGGTTTAATAATATGTATCAAGACAATGTATCCTGTTATATCCCCCAAAAATGCACGTTCGTAACAGAGTTGAATGACCTTACCTTTTACACAATGGTTTACGGCCACTGAATAGTGTAATTATCACGTCCCGAAAACAGACCAATGTTTACCCACTGTGCAGGTGTTCTGAAACAGTCTGTTTCACCTGGTAATAAGATACCTAAACAAACAGTCCTGTTGCTCTAAATGTCGTGTTTAGCACGGATGATTATCGACCCACAGCGACAACCCCGAGCATTTGTTTACCCAGGGAACAGCTGTTTTATAACTTGATGTCTGTTTCGGCACGTCCCACCATAAAATTCCGAGCATTTTGTTTGTGAGATAGACAGGTGTATCGAGAAAAGACATTAGCCATTTTAACATCGGTTTATTAAAAAAATAGCGTATTTTGAACTAAAGTGGGAAATATATTTTTCTTATCTAAAACATGTATTAAAAGAGAAAGACAGATACATTTTAAAACGGTTTAGTTGAATATTTAAACAAAAATATATCCAGAACTTAATAAAATAACTAAAAAAAGAGACAGAGAAAGACAGAGAGAGAGAAAGACAGAGAGAGAAAGACAGAGAGAGCGATAGATAGAGAGAGACAGAGAGACAGATAGAGAGAGAGAGCCAGAGAGAGAGATAGATAGAGAGACACAGAGAGCGATAGAGAGAGAGATAGATAGAGAGAGAAAGACAGAGAGAGAGCGATAGAGAGAGATAGAGAGAGCGAGATAGATAGAGAGACACAGATAGAGAGAGAGAGAGACAGAGAGATAGAGAGAAAGACAGAGAGATAGAGACAGAGAGCGATAGAGAGAGAAAGACAGAGAGATAGAGATAGAGATAGAGATAGAGAGAGAGAGAGATAGAGATAGAGAGAGACAGAGAGAGATAGAGATAGAGAGAGAAAGACAGAGAGAGACATTTTTAGACTAAAACATTAAAAGATGATGCTAACTTTTAACACACGAATTTGTTTTTTTTTTTTTTTTTTTTTTTTTTGCGTACGCCCGCTAACACTCGAGGCGAAATCTCAGGTTATTATTATTTATGTCTAACCTGACATTGATTTTACGTGAGTATCCCTTTATTTCTTGTACAGAGACAGGTGTCCCTCGCCATTCAGGCAAATACTCGCCGATTTCGGAGGTACCCATTGCAGCTGGGTCGGCTCAGGAGCCGCCAGTCCCTGGTCGACGACACTCCTTCAAATGTCCTCGCCAGGTCTCGAGTTAATCCAGTCCAAATCCCGGTCGACGAAAAATCCTCAAATGCCGTCGCCCGGGTTTGATCCTGTATCACCCGGTCGCCAGAGCGGTGTTGTAACCACTACGCTAGCGCGGCTCCCTACGAATTTGTTTAAAAGTGTATGTTGTCGTATTCTTGACCAGTGATTCTCAATGTGATTCTCAATACATGTTGGTTGAGTTCTTATTTTATTTTCACAATGATTCTCAATACATGTCGGTGTCTGGGGTTCTTACATTTTTTTATTTTATTTTCACAATGTTTTACACTTCCCAAATTCTTGAACAGTGGTTCTCAATACATGTTGGTTGAGTTCTTACAATGTTTTACACTTCCCACCTTGTAGATCAGGGATTCTCAATTCTTACGTTACTCCAGTGATTCTCACAATGTTTTACACTTCCCACGTTGTAGATCAGGGATTCTCAATTCTTACGTTACTCCAAAGGTTCTCACAATGTTTTACACTTCCCACCTTGTAGATCAGGGATTCTCAATACATGTTGGTGTCTGGGGTTCTCAAATTCTTGATCAGTTGTTCTCACAATGCTTGATTGTCACATTTTTTTATTCCCACAATGCTTGATTTTCACGTTTTGTTGGAATCTCACAATGTTTGTGTCTTTTGATATAAAATAACTGGTTGTAAGTGAAAGTTATCATTATTAAATATGGACACGAGGTTTGTACATCCTTTTACAGCGTTAATTTCAGGCCCTAGTTCTTGTGGAAAGACTGTTTTTGTCCAGCGTTTCCTGACACATATCAAGGATATGGTCACAGTCATACCCGAAGAGATTATTTGGTGTTACGGGGAATGGCAACCTTTATACAATTCAATGACTGGAGTTCAGTTTATTGAAGGACTGCCCGATATTGAGCAGTGGACAGGTGATAAGAGACGGTTGGTAATTATCGATGACCTCATGAACGAAACAGACGAACGTGTAACTAGTTTATTTACAAAAAAGTCTCATCATAAAAATATAAGCGTATTTTATCTCGTGCAAAATTTATTTGGCAAGAACAAAGAACACAGAACCATTAGTTTGAATTCTCATTACACTGTGCTTTTCAAAAATCCACGCGATGGATCTCAGATTGTTAATCTAGCTAAACAGATGTACCCAGGTCGGACTGCCTATGTCCAGGATAGCTTTAAGGACGCGACCTCAGTCCCGCACGGTTATTTGCTAATTGACCTCCGTCAAGACACACCAGATAATCTAAGGCTTCGTTCAAGAATCTTCCCAGAGGAGCAACATATTGTTTACGTACCCAAGTAAAATGGGAGAAAAAGTAAAAAAACATGCTGATATGTTAAATTTTCTAGGTACAGCCAAACCACCAGTCATCAAGGCTGTTATGAAAACAGCATCACCCGAGCTGGTAGGAACACTCTGTGAATGTTGTCACAACGTATTAAAAGGTAACGTTACACTAACTCCCAATCAGAAGAGACGTATGCATCGTTACAAAAACATCCTGCGAGCCCTTACCAAGAAAAAAGTCTCGCTCAAAAGACGAAAACAATTTTTACAAACTGGAGGTTTTTTAAGTGTGTTGTTAAAACCTTTACTAGCTGTACTAAGAGGTTTTTTGTAAAATGGCTAAGAAAATGATTTTGATGGATCCTCGTTTGTTAGAAAAACCTTATAGACCACCCGATGCTCTAAGAGATAACTTGGGAGAATTGGACACTCAAATGCAACTAGTCTTGGCGAGAGAAGATTTACCAATCGGTGACAAGGCTAGACTCTACCAACAAACATTACAGCGTTATTTGACTCGACTAGAACAGTACAGCCACGTACCTCTAGGTCTCGTGGATATTAAACAACCACCACAAACCAGCGAACAACCCACTGTACTTAAAGAGGAGGTCGTCGACAAAACGCCTCAGTCACCACCCGTCACACCCACTAATCGAAAAAAGGTGGCTAGTAAAGTGCGAGAAACATCGTCGTATTCGCTCAGAAGAAGGAAAAAGACGCCAAAGTGGGAACCATGGCCAAAGAAGTGATTTTAAAACGACATTACAACGACCCAAAACGAGCCGGAGCTTATGGCGGGATCGCCGCCTTACAACGTGCAACCAAACTTAGTCGTAAGAAAATTGAAGAGTGGTTAGGCCATCAAGACACCTACACCCTACACAAGCCGGTGCGCAGAAAATTTAAACGACGTACGACCATTGCAGGTGGTATCGACCAACAGTTCCAGGCTGATTTAATTGACTTGCGAGGTTTAAAAAGATTCAACGATGGGTATTCGTATCTAGTAACGTGTATCGATGTATTTAGTAAATTCGCTTGGGCTGTTCCTCTGAAAAACAAGACTGGGACAGTGTTAGTAGCAGCGGTAAAGACAATTTTTAACAGTCGCAAACCGATAAATTTTCAAACAGACAAAGGCAGTGAGTTTGTCAACAAAACATTCTTAAAATTTCTTAAAAACGAAAAGGTCCATTTCTTCACTACGGAGAATGAAGATACCAAAGCAGCTATCGTTGAACGGTTTAATCGAACCCTCAAAGAAAAAACGTGGCGTTACTTTACCAAAACCAACAGTCTTCGCTACGTCGACGTGATACAACAACTGGTCCACAACTACAACAATTCGTATCATCGGAGTATTAAGATGACGCCGGTGGAAGTTACCCCGAACAATCAAGAAGAAGTGTGGCGTACTTTGTATTCGACCCCTGACGTCGTCGGTAGAAAAGTCTATTTTAAACCTGGTGATCGCGTGCGGATCGGGGCTAACCTTGCCCCTCCCCCAAGTACTCTGTGCGTCGAGAACCCCCTTTGTTCTTGGTGCCCCTTTTCTTTGGGAAAACTCAGTCCCAGATCTGTCCCCCACCCGCCGACTAGAGAGTTTCGTTTTTTTTACATCTGATCCAGGGAGTGAAATCCCGTCTTTTTTGTTATAATTAGTGTTCGTCCATCTGTGTCGACGGGTCCCCCCTCCGTTTTTTCTTTTATTCAGATCTGATGTCGCAAACGCATTACGCCAGTTAGGGATAAAGCCATGACGGCATATCAAAGTTTTTCTTTGCATGCGTCACACTTTTTTAAATGGAGCCAGAAATGTCTTTTTTTTTAGTTCTGGGTACAGAACACATACTCACACATTCGGTGCTAGACCTAACGACCCAATGATAATGGAATGAAGTTTTTTTTTATACACGTGACACTTCCTTAACTCTTGCAGTTTGGTCAAATGCACTTCGAATTGGACACACACAAAATGAGTTAACGCCCTACGAATCTAACATGCCTGTCCCACCCCACTTTTTTTTTTCCGTCAAGATGTCTGCCACAGACTAGTAGAACTTGATCTTAGGTTCGCGTTTACCAAGGTTTGGAGGAATTGGTGTATGACTGTATTCCATCAACTTTAGTCCCCCAAAAAAGTTATTATATTATCTAAAACGTGTCTTAGAGGGATGCATGTATTTATGGATACCAATTTACTTTTTCCGCGCCCAACAATTCAGCAAAGAAATGAGTCCCCTATGGTATTCCCCATGTACTTTTTAACCACCATGTCAGCGCTGGTCCTATATATCAACCTCACGCTACTAGCCTCCATCGGCTGATGCGATCAGCAGTTTTTGAATCATCTTGCTTTTTTTAGCACCGGATGTGGATGTACATGAACTAGAAAAAGAGGCCCCCGAGTTTCAAGTATTTCCCATTATTTAATCAATAATAAGTAAGAGCCCGCGACTCTTGTATATCTAGTTATTTGAGAGATCACGTGAGGTGTGTGAAGTCTTAAACACAAATTAAGGCGTAGTAGTACTGTTTTTGGAAACAACAAAACCTATGTTTTTAGGTTTCTTTTTTTCCCCTGCCCGTCGCCTCTGCAACTGCCACGATAGACCATCGACCCCCCCAGTATACTACGCGAGGTGCGAGGGTACACTGACAGGAAGTAAACAAGATGGAATATAGGTCGAAAACCATTGAAAAAATGTATCACGCGTGATACACTCGACTTGGGATCGTGCATATCGGGCGATGACACGTTGGGTGTGTGAGAGTAATGCTCTCTGGTCCACCCTTTGTTGTTACGGAACATGGGTGCGTATTTTTTTCTCCACCCTATTTTTTGCAATAAGGTATCTCCTAAATTCCCTTTTTGAGCGTATGTTTCAGGATCTTGAAATTACGACTCAAAGCGCACAAAACCTCAGCGTACTCACTTGGGTTTGTGTTGGTCGTTTGTGAGAACTACCGTTTTTTCGTGTTATGACGAGCGGTGAGAGTGAGTGACAATCGCTTATTTATCAGCTACCACAGAAATCAGGGTTA
Source organism: Oreohelix idahoensis (assembly GCA_024509875.1). Taxonomy (NCBI): domain Eukaryota; kingdom Metazoa; phylum Mollusca; class Gastropoda; order Stylommatophora; family Oreohelicidae; genus Oreohelix; species Oreohelix idahoensis. The sequence goes on from JAMPIV010021092.1 coordinate 28,905, forward strand.
TAGACCTACAAATCCCCTGCCAATGACTTCAACATACATCGGAGGCTTTCAACGGTGTTGAACCGAACCGTCACACATTTTTCGAAAAACTCCACAAGTATACTGTTTTTGTTATTTATTGACCTAGAAACATAATGGTTCCGGTGACACACGTAAAAATACGCCATAGCCGAACTGAAACCCCTCAAAGATGTTAATTAGGAAGTTTTCCGTTTTTTGTTTTTTAACTGCTGTACGCATCCAAGCCTGGCCATACGAGATTGATTTGACAGTGTCTGTTTACTATCGGAGGCCCCAGGCATAAGTCAAAGAGATGACTATTGTTTTGGATGTTAAGCTTTTTATTTTTTACGGTCGGCATGCTCACCAGTCGGATGGTAGTTCCTCAACGGGTTGGGGTCCGTTGGTTAAAAAACCCCTTGGTGGAGTGCAAAGCCTTTCTACTCCAGTAAGTAGATAGAGGTGCCTTCGGGGTAACGGTTCCCACAGGTGCGCGTGAGCCGTATGCGGGTTTTAGCCGTCAGAGAAACAGAAATGTTGGTCGGGAGACATGCATTCGTCAGATATCGCCTCCGAAAACAACAAAAAGCCAAGGAGTGCTGCCACGGTCAACGTTTATATTTACAGTATGAGCGGGTTTTGAAACGACACCTCCCATCCAACTCAATGACCCAATTCGAGTAGCGGGGGGGCCTTGAGACGAAGAAATGAAAGAACAAACTATAGCCTTGCCTGTCCCCAGCCTTTGGGCGAAGCTAAATCGTCCGAATACGCATAAAAAAACGGCAGTTATACCACCGATGGGGCATCGGTACATACCCTTTCGTCATTCTACGGATCTTCCTCAACCCAGAAGAAGCGACAAACGGTAACTGCTATAGGATTATATTTTTTGGGAACTGATGGAGAGCCGCCTGAAAGTGTCACGTGGGGACTCGTTTTCGTGCGAGACTGTCCCCTTTCACAAGTGGGGCATCTGATGACATTTTGTGTTGAAGCCGTATGACCCAAACCCAACGATAGCACGGCGCCTTCAGAAGGGAGTGTCTTCACATTTTGTCGGGAGCATACCAATCCGTTGGATTTGTCTTAGCGCGCAGCGCGTAAGTCCCCGCGGTGAGCCAATTTTAGTTGGCTGCATTTTCAGGGAAAACGTTGGTAGAAGTAATAAGCATCTAGATGTTTGTATCAAGGAACTCTCTTAGCTACACGGTTTTCGGCGTGCCGATTTGGCTACGTTTAGCTTACTAGCGGCGCCAAAAAAAAAAGTACCCCGGATGACGCAGAGGTTGGGCCCCCACCCGATCAAACTTGTTAACTGCACATTTTTTTTTCCATTCTCCCACATCGGTGGAGAGAATATCTTTTTTTTTTCACCTTCAAAACTTTTCTACGGCTGGAAAAAAATATTAACACGCAGCCGAGAACAACTTTACCGATACGCTCATATGAAGCTGCGCACTCTGGAAGCTCACCGCTGAGTGGGTAATTAGCGGCAGACGGTCTCGGAAAACCCCAGAATCAAACTATTACCGCAATCGTGGAGCGATCGCAGTTCTGGTTTTTTTGTACCACCAAGTCGACGAATTCGACTGAACGATGAGCGGCTGATTTTAGCCTGAAACAATTTGGTCTCAGGCTAATTTAACATCGGGTACCCTTTATAAGACTTACATCGCAAGGAGCCTACGTTATGAATCTTTACGGAGGTGAGGACGACTTGGGCTCAAATGGTAGGTTCCTCTGATGATTGGGTTACTATCGTTATCAGTTGACATGTCCCAGCATTAACTATCAAGACCTCTTTTTTTGCTTCGCGATGACTCCGTCCAACCGATGATTTTAGCCGAATATTGGAGTAAACGTGACATGGTTTTACTTTTAAAGTGAGGAAAACACTCCCTTCACGACACAACTCCCCCTCCACTCACCGTCCTAAAGACATGTTTCCCCCCCATATCCAACCCCGAATAGTGCTGGGTAATCTCAGACCCTCCGACCCCCGACCGCCTGGATTGGTCTATATAAATTCTAGTATAAGTAGTACTTATCTAGCCTTCAGTTTGTCCAGGGTAAAGCTCTACAAATTGTAAACCCCGCGATGCCGTTCCTCTCGCTTTAATCCCACGAGAAAAAGCTTGGTGCGAGGTAATAGCCTAAGGCTAATCCCCCCTTGACAAACGAGTTGTGGCCTAAACACTTGTCGACGCTCCTAATCCGCTGTGGATATAAGGTAGTGACTATCTGCAACTTATGCGGTCCAGGTGTAGAATTATATACCTTCAGTATCGTGCAGCGGGGTGTATCAAAGATTAAATCGCTGCGTCCGTGGTACGTCACGGAAATCTTACTGAATTGGACTAGTCCCCCACTGTGAGATCCAATTATTCGTGCGACGAGGTTTTTAATGCAAAGCGGTTCCCCCCCCCGTACAAGCGAGTATAAATCCGTTCCAACTTATATTCTCTACCTTTTTGGGTCACCTAGGAGGGTATAATTGCTATCAGTCACTTAGCCGCAGCGATACGGATCTATCGAGACGGGCCAACCACCTACAACGGGATCGTGATTAGACTGATTTTACTTTTGGGCTTCGTGATCTCCCCAATAGGATTAATGAGACACCAAGCCCAGTAATCGACGGCTAATCCGTTCAATTTCGCTACTTTGGAATCTGGGATAGAATTTGGGAACGTCCCACCGAGCGGACGGACAGAACCATCAGTGGCAATAGACCAATTTTGTTCCATGTGATTTACGCCCATGAAGCATACATACCAGTACGTGAAGAGCCCTTCTTCTCGCGACGAATCTATGCTATGTGCCTGGTTTTGGTAAAGACCGGGCGGCCTGTGCAACGACCTCGAGTTATAGACATTGTTAAGCACGGTTTACGCCTTATACGCAACCTTTGACCTCACCCCCAGTCAACTAGACGGTGACGCCAGTTTTGAGATGGCCAAGTCTGGGGCCAGTCGCTCAGTAAACTTAAATTCGCAGAAGAAGGTCACCCGAACTACCATTACAGGTCCTCGTTCTACGCCGAGCCAAGACTCGATCTTGGGAGATCTCGAAATCGCGCCGAATTTTGACAGACTACACCACTTAAACAATGAACACAGACGAGATACGCACCATCCTCCCTGTCAGACATATTTGTTTAAACGAACATGGGCTCGTTAAAGTGTTAGCTCGTGACCTAAAAAACCTTACCTCTACGCATCCGATCCGACCAAGACGGCTGCTTTCGTCATCAACACTGGGACCCTAAGCTATCGCCGCCGGTGACCACTGGGTCGCCCTAAAATTTAAAACGGACCTTGGTACTTTTGAATATTTTGATTCTTTTGGCCTACACCTATCACACTCGGACTTGATTAATTTTTATAGCCAGAAAAACTCGTACTTCGCACCTGTTAAACTACAACGCCAGACATTTACAAGATGTAGTCACCAAACGTTTGTGGGCTCCTCACGCCATTTTATTTCATCCTGATCAAAACACGAGGTGTGGTCCTATGCAGCGGGTCCTACTTACCATTTTCGGCTAGACAAACACGCAAACGACGAATCGATTAATTACACGCTTAGTCAGACCCCTGGCTAGTGAAACTCGACCCCGAACTTTGATAAACAAAGGACGAAATCAATAGACAGGTGTATTTTATTTCGCCTCACGTACAATACAGCCATGTGTCGTGTTACCCACGCAATACAAATTCGACGAATCACGATACCCTGACGAATCACACGGCTGCCTAACACACGCTCGATGATTTACGCGACGTATCAATAACAACCTCAAGAATACAGCTAGACTGGCAAAAAACGCTAACTATAAAAGAAATCCAGCTTAAATTGGCTACGATATAACGGACGACACTTTATTAACACGGCCACTAGATCGACCCTTCGAGTTTGAGACACATTTCTCGTTACCGAGCGCAATACTCGCCGAATTTTGAACCGATTACAGCCACCAATAGCCCGGATACCTATCCAATACTATGGGACACTTTATTAACTACTTACCTACAGTCGTGATAATACTGCTTCTCACCAACTGGGTCTACCAATAAGAGATAGGTGATGAAATGCTTAAACCTTTTGGCCTAGGATGGTCTGAAGGCTGCGTCTGTAAGTGTTTACCGAGGCCAACCTTTACTGCACGTGCGAAAGTCATTTTGGTCGGAAATCCTACCTCAAATTTCCTACCCAAACACGGCATTAAACGTTTAACTCGACCCGAGTTTTGAACATTTCTTAACGTTTTTACAGAGCGAAATACTCGCCCGAATTTGACCGATTACAGCCACCAAGCACGGATACCTATCCAACTAACACTACCACGTTTGATCAGTACATCAATTCCAGCTGTTTTACCAACCAATAGAACTGAGTTGGTTTCCTTACCACCAGACCTGGCCGATGTTTCCTACCCCCCGAAAGAAGCCTACCTATTAACTAACCCTGTTTGACGAAATCATGAAGTCTAGCTGTCCAGTATCCCCAGAACCTAGTTGGTTTCCTACCACAGACCTACCCGATGTCACACCACAGAAGAAGAAGAAACCTACCAAGCGACTGAGAGTTGTCCTTTAGTATTTGAAAAAATAAAAAACTATATTAACTAAAACGGTTTTTGTTACCTATATATCGTCTAATTGTTTGTCTAAATGTTCGTCTAACTGTTTGTATAACTGTTTGAATATATGTTGTATGTCTCAATATATATCGTCTTCTTGTTATGTAAATATTGTCCTCTTCTTGTTTGCCTAACACTACCTAAGTTGGCTATACTAAAAATATATTTTAAAAAAATATACCCCTCTTCTTGTTACCTCAAGTCCGCCATCTTGCCCCTCTTCTTCCTATTATCTCCCCCTTGTTATCTCAAGTCCGCCATCTTGCTCCGCCTGAGCTCCTCCTGATTTTCCTTATATAAAAAGTCACCCCGCCATCTTGCTCCTCCTGATTTTCCTTATATAAAAAGTCATCCCGCCATCTTGCTCCTCCTGCGCTCCTCCTTTGCTCCTCCTGAATACTACCTAAGTTGCGCATTCCCTACTACTTATGTAGACATAACAGTAGGGTTGTAAAAAATAAAATTATAGATATAAATATCCAAGGGCAGAACATTAAAACAGTTCAAACCACTCGATATCTAGGAATGATATTGGACCAACAGCTGAACTGGAATAAACACATAGATAAACTAGTGGAGTCTTGCAGAGGATTGACTAACTTATTAAGATATTTGAAAGGTAATGGATGGGGTGCAAGCACTAAGACAATGCTCACTTTTTATAAATCTTTTATTAGAGGAAAAATAGATTTTGGAAGTATAATATATATGACTCTGCTGCACACAGTAACAAGATTAAATTAGACAGAATTCAGCATCAGGCTTTATGTACAATAGCAGGTGCAATCAGATCAACATCAATGGGAGCTATAGAGGTGGCTTTAGGAATCATACCCTTGGAATTACGGAGAAAGGAGTTAAGACTAAATTACATGAACAGAGTTATGTTGGATAAGTCTCACCCAGCACATACAGCTTAAGCTTTTACCAGATGCCAACTAACAACTCAGGCCAAGCCAATGAATACCACTAGATACCCTACAGGATGGAAGTGTATGGAGGAAATTGTCCATCTGGGTACATTAATTACATCAATTAATAACAGTTGTGAATACAAGCCAGTGATTCCACCCTGGGAGATCAAGAAACCAGACACGGACTACCACCTAGCAGAAATACTTAAGAAAACAAATAATAAAGAAAATATTAAAAACACAGCCAATAAATATATACAACAAATATCAAAAGACAGCATTACTGTGTACACAGATGGATCCAAGGGAGATGATGGCAAATTGGGGATAGGAATATATATTCCAATATGGAAAATGGCAAAAGAATATAGCATCACGGAAAATACATCCATTTTCACTGCAGAGATGGTGGCAATACTAAAAGCACTAGAAATATTCTCTAATAACCCTCCCCAAAAAATTAACAGTTTTAACTGACTCTCTTTCAACAATTAAAGCACTTAGAAACTTACGAGAATGTAGTAGACCTGATATAGCAGAGGAGATTTTTCTGGCTACTACATACTTATATTCTAGAGGATGTTCAGTATTAATTGCTTGGATACCTTCACATGTTGGCATAGAAGGAAATGAAAAGGCAGATAAAGAAGCCACGAAAGGTAGATCTGATAAAAATCTAATAAATGTAGGGATGAGTAAATCAGAAATTAAGAGCTTAATTAAAGATTTAATAACAGATGAATGGAAAGCAGAGTGGGATAAAAATCTGAAAGGAAGACATGCATATAAGATGTTCAGGGCTCCAACAAGAAAATATCAGATATCTAGGGAATTGAAAATTCCCAGTAATAAGAAACTTCTCAGACTACAGCTGGGAAAAGGCTATTTCAGAATAGAAGAACCATACTGTGCAGGATGTCTTCAAGACAATAATATAGAACATTTCTTGTTAAAGTGTAAGAGGTATGACCAAATGAGAATACCAATATTGGATTATTTGCAGGCATCCAACTTACCTATAAATATAGAGGAGGTGTTGAGAATAGACAGACCTAGGGAACTGCATAATATAGTCAAACAATATTTAACACGAACACATGTTAATATATAGTGGCTGGGAATGTGAAGGTCTGATGCTGTTCTTACAATGCATGTGACTTTAAACAGATGAAAGTCAATTAAATATCTGGTAAAGTCCGTTATAAAACTAGAACCACCAGGCCTTTACACCCCTCCACTTTAATATTATTCTTGTTCATAGTTTCTTCTTGATTTTGTTTGTTTGTTTTTTATTTTTTATTTTATTATTTAACGTATAGACCTAAGCACAATTGTGAGTATCCCTATTTTCAAATGTGATGCCACTTTCTCATGTCGGCAGTTGTTCATATTATTTGGAATTGAAAACAATATATATCCTAATTATAACCCATCAGAGGTTGAACGGGATTTCTGTTTATCTTCATTAATATATATTATACGTGTATTACAGACGGTACTATCACTACTGTGGTCATTGCATTGCAGACGACCGTCTTTAGATATTTGTAGTGATAATTATATAGATGTATTAAATATGAAGACATGGAGTAACCCAACATAAATGACATGTAGAGCAGTGATAATGGTCTAATGGACCGTAAATTGACTAAATAACTAACATTTCTTTTATGACAACATGTCTCGTAATTGTTCGCGCATCTTTTAAAATCTTGTCCTGGTCGACGTACCGCCTCTGAGACGCCTTGGTCGACTTACTGCCTCTGAGAAATACGTTTGAAGTTTGACGAAACTCCAGTTCATGTACTGTTTCTCAATCGTGTTGTTGACCTCTTTCCATAATCAAACTGTTATGCACACTTTCATTTGCACACTTTTTTTCTATTTTCGCGAGAGTACATATAAGGGGAAACAATACAATTATTGTCTAACTTTCAAACACAGCTGCACCCCCCTAGCTGTGGTTGAAAGTTAATGCACTCCCCCGAAAATAGAAAAAAGTGCGCAAATGACGGCGTGCAAAATGTGACTGATAGACCGACCGACCGACCAAGTACTTACGGCGACAATTTTGTATTTTGATGATGATGGGAATGTTTAAAAATAAGAATAAATACTTCGCTTCAGGCACTGACAGGGATGTGTTTGATGAAATGGGCGAAGCTAAAGCTTTCAAACTCAAGACAGGGTTGTGGAAAAGAAGCTAAAAACAAGGACTTTACAAGTTTTTACAGGTTTTTCTTTAACTTGCAACGTATGTCACCTTCAAATCTTGCAATCGATTTTTCGATCTCTTCCAGGTAAACAATAGCTCTGAAACTTGGCATAGTTGTGTATTACCGATGACAATACAATAATCAGTCGTAAAAATAATAAAATGAATAACATTAAAATTAAAATTACTTTTGTTTGTTTGTATTGTTTCATCAGTGAAATGGGTGATAACTGCAAATAATCTAGATGTATTCTTTCTAACAAGATTGTCTTTCTCGAGAGAAATTTTGAAACTTCTCCTCCCCCTCCCCACTCCACGCACACACACACTATCGCACGCGCGTGCACAGACATACACGCAACTGACAACTACATTTACAAAAACTATAATTTACAACTCTTATCAAAATTTAGAAAAAAATAGAGCAAAAAATATTAACTTTCCGTGTAATATACTGAATAATGAAATCCGCCTCCTGTGCTCCGGACTCGTTTATCGCAAACTAATAATGTCATTAGCGGGTCAATTACTTTTGACTTAAATGTACAAAAAAAAAAATAAAAAAATTTACACTTAAAAAGAAGAAATAAAAATATATTTAAAAAAATATATTTTAAACAAAGGCTTTTAATGCACTTTTCTTCTTCTTTCGTTCGCTTGAAATATATTGTCTATATCTGCAATATTGTTTCTTGTATAAACTTCACTGTCTTTTGTAGTTCATACAGAGGTCCATATAGTTTTGCTTCCAGTGTTGTTTCTCTGGGCCAGTGGGTTTGCCTCAATATATCATATTCGGGGCAATCTTGAAGTACGTGCTCCGCAGTCTGGGGTGCCTGTCCACATGTACACATGGCTGAATTGCCAATCTTGAATTTTGTATACATGTGGCTGCGGAGGCGGTTGTGTCCTGTTCTGAGGCGCAGAATGACTATTTGTTCTGATCTGTTCATAGCTTGGTAGTCATCCTGCGTTGGTGTTGGTGGCTTTCTGATAGATTTGATCATCTTTTTCTTCTGATGGTACGTAACTGGTACATCCGGTTGCTCGTCTGCAGCACCTTCTTTAGCCAGTCCGTCTGCTCTCTCGTTTCCTGGTATTCCACAATGAGACGGTATCCACTGCATGGCGACCCTGCGCTGGTTGCACAGTTCAGAAAGTAGGGCTTGTATACCTGGCAATTTTCTGGACTGAAGTGCTTGGAGTGCTGATCTTGCATCTGTCAGGAATACTACAGGCTGTGGACCGAGATTGGTGTTCAGTAGTTTCTCAGTTGCCACCTTGATTGCCTGGACTTCTGCATCATAGTTGTTACAGAATTTCCCGTTGGTACTCTGACCGTATCCCTAGTGTTGTTTGGGTATTCTATGTACACTCCTGCTCCTCCATTCTTTACTGCATTCTGTGCTGACCCATCCGTGTATACTCGGACCCAGAGGTCCTGTGGATATTCATCATCCAGGAAACTGAGAGTGACTGTCCTACGTTGCACGCTGTTCTGTTCATCCCTGTCGAATATTCCTTTCACTTTTTGTGTGGATGTGTACTGGTAGTCCATGCTCCTCTCTCCAAGGGGTTTGTTCTGGCACAGACTTTAGGGGGCTGTTAACTTCAGGCAGGTCTGAGGTTTGTCTACGAAATCGTTTGGCCTGGTGGATAAAGCTGCTTCTTTTCAGTCGCCCCATTGCTAGGTTTTGGAATCTGTCCTTCATTGGATGGCTCGGCATACAGAGGAACTTTTCTGCCTGTGTTAGCACTTTCGTGTCTCTGCGTTCTCTCAGTGCTTGTATCCTCCCCATTTTCTCCATCTCCACTATAGGCGTTGATTTCATTGCCCCGTGATGACCCTAAGCGCCTGGTTTTGCACCTTATCTAGCTCTTGTAATGTGGTGTTTGATGCTGGACACCACGCAGCTGACCCATATTCCAGGTGTGGTCGTATGCCCTGCTGGTAAACTTTACTAAGTATTTTCCCGCTGGCTCCCCATGTGGTTCCACTTAGTTTTCTCAGGATGGCTAACTTCCTCCTGGCCTTTGTTGCTGCCTTGTTGATGTGCTGCTTCCATGTCAGCCTATCATCGAATGTAACTCCGAGATAGGTGGGTTGTTTATCTTCTCTCAGGAGCTCTTCGTTTATCTTGATGACACCAGCTTTTTGTTTGGGAGAGAGGGTGAAAAGCGTAGTGCTGCACTTGTCTGTGTTGATGCTGACACACCATCTATTTGCCCATGAGGTTAAGGCATCTATAGCTCTTTGTAGCAGTTTGGTGGCCACTGTTGCATGCTCATCTGTGCACCATATTACCAGGTCATCAGCGTACATTGCCACTTTCATTCCATGTGGTAGTTCAGCAACCAGGTCGTTGATGTAGACTAGGAAAAGTGTGGGGGACAGAACCCCTCCCTGAGGGACGCCATGACGCAGTAGGATTTTCTTACTCTTGAGGCCATCTATTTGTACTCTGGCTCTTCTTTTATGCAAGTATGCTTTCGCCCATTTGTACATCTTACCATTCACTCTACAATTTCTCAGTTTCTTCAGAAGCCCTTCTTTCCAAACCTTGTCAAATGCTTTCCTTAGATCTATCCATGCTGCTAGTACCAGTTTCTTATCTTGGAACGCATCCTCAATCTCTTGGGAAAGGTAAGTTGCCTGATCTTCGGTGGAATAACACTGCCTAAAGCCCGCCTGCTGTGGTACAAGAAGGTTTTCACTTTCAAGGTACCACTGTAGCCTGAGGTTGATGATACGTTCTATTGTTTTGCAGAGGCAGCTTGTAAGGCTGATTGGTCTGTAGCTGGAGGCAGTGGAACTGTCTTTTCCTGGTTTTAGGAGTGGTATCATGATTGCTTCCCTCCAGGTCTGTGGAACTCTGCCTGAGTTCCAACAGATATTGAAGATCTGCAGCAGCTTTGTTTTTGCTGCGGTTCCCAAGTTCTTAATCATTTCATTGGACACTCCATCAACTCCTGGCGACTTTCTCATTTTCAATTTGAATATTGCAAGCTCCAGTTCTCTGAATGTGATTGGTGCCTCCATAACTTCAGGTATGGTTCCATCTCGTCCTGCGTATTGTTGTTTCTCACGAGTCTCCTGTTGCTTCTCTGGGCTAACTTCGATGTTGTTGTCTTTAGCAAAGGAGTCTGCAAAGTGATCAGCTGCCTGTTTTCCCATGAGGATCTTTCCATCTTTGTACAGAGCAATCCTTGAGTTTCTCCCTGTACCTTCATCGTTAAGTTGTTTTACCAGCTTCCACAGTTTTCTCGTACCTCTTTCGAAGTTCAAGGACTCTGTTTTCTCCTTCCAGATTCTTCGCCTGGCCTGCAACTTGGCCCTTTGAAATTTGGCCTTAGCTTGCTGGTAGTTATTGTGGTGTTCTTGGCATGGACTGGTCTCTGCCTGCTTTCGAGATGTTTACACGTCGTTGTGCAGCTGCTCTAGTTCACTATTCCAATATGGTTTGTAGTGCTTACGAGCCCCTCTAGGTATTGTTTCACGAGCAGCCTGTAATATGCATCTGCTGAATTAATCGACTAGCTTATTGATGTCTTTGTCTACAGTCAGATCTCTAGCCAGTATACTGGTACGGTGCTGGTACATTGTCAAGTCTGCCTTCTTGTAGTTCCACCTAGAGAGAGTGCTGCTCTCCTTGACAAGTTCATTTTCCACAATTAGGAAGACTGGCCGGTGGTCGCTGCCTCCAAGTTGTTTCCCTACAACGCGTGTGGTGTTCCACTCCAGGCCGGGTGAGTGGAATGCCAGATCTGGTGTAGAGGTGGTGTGCCATGATTTCGATTAGAAAGTTGGTGGGTCGATTGACTGGTTAATCAGGATAAGCCCATTGTCATCCTGCCAGTTTTCAAGCTCCTCACCTCTCCTGTCTATGTGATCATAGCCCCAGCTCTGTGAGTGGCTGTTGAAGTCTCCACATACAATCAGTCTTTCTTTTGCTGGGATTGTATCTAGTGCCAGTGGGCGGTCGCTTGGACAGTAGTAGTTGAGCAGGTGGAATTCTGAACTTTCTATCCTGAGATAAAGCATCTGGTATTCCGCTCCCTCCATATACAAGTATGTTTCAAGCTGATGGGCACTGATGTTATTTCTCACGAGTGTCAGTATTCCACCCTTTCGCCTGTCTATTCGGTCAGATCGGTAGCACTGGTAGCCTCTGATTTTGAAGGATATGTCCTTGTTGAGGTGGGTTTCTTGCAAGCAACATACATTTACTAGCTCTTCATTTAAGATATTTTCGAGCTCTAATCTTTTGCTGTAGCCGTCTTTTTTACTATTGACGCCTTCAGCATTCCAGTGCATTATTTAAAATGGTCTTTTCTTTGCTTGGCCAGTAGCTCTATTCTCATACCTCCTGGCTCCACGGGGCAATTGAGAAGGACCCCCAGTAGTAGGGGTTGGGCCCTTCCGAGGCAGAGGGCCCTGCACTGCGCCTGCCTGGGCGTCCGTCACATGGCGAGTACCATAACGTTTTGCAGATATAGGCATACTTTCATAGCGCATGTGCGTGGCATGCTGATTGCTGTGGTGCGCCTCTTGGCTGGTTGCCTCCGTCTTCAGCACCTTGACTTGCTAGGGCAGTGTTGAGCGCTCTTTTCGGGTAATATGATAGCTAGTAGCAGATGTACCAATGTACTAGCATCTTGACGCGAATGTAGAATGAAAATTAGATGAAGAGCTATCCAACAGAACTTCAACGAGTGGAAGGCAAATCAGGCCAACATGATCATACTCAACTCGTCGGTAAAGTTACTATAATTTATTACGTGGTACGAAGACGTTTGACAAGACGGTACAATGTTCCTTGACAGGTACGATGAACAATTTATACATAGTAGTGACAGTTCCGATAAAACGATACATCTCTGGTCATTCATATCTAAAATCCTCTCTCACGTAAGTAATAAGAATCCAATAATATTCATACTAGGTTTTAACAGCAAGGGAATGTCCGTTGACCTTTACGAAGGACATCCAATTGGGTACACAAATCTCAAACCCACTGAATCCTGCATTCATGCAATAAAACTGTCTTGATCCAAGACTTCAATTCTCATTCCGTCTGTTCAACATCATATTAAGGGTACATACATAGAGATACATCTAGGTTAGTATTTCATGTTGGCTAACCTCTCGGTATCCATGCCACGACTTTGGCATTACAATAAAGGCGTTTACACACATGAATACTGCAATCAAATTAACTTCTTTCCCACTCGTAGGAATCCTTCTTCTACGATACGAATCCTAAAGGCTAACGACTCTGTAGGTCCATTCTATGAATAACATATTCCCGCTAGACTAGTATAAGAGCGGCCTTCAATACAGCATACAATAAGAAGTGGGGCGATAACTTACGTGACATTACTGCTATTGGTTTCGACCTGAAGACCAATACAGATCACTAGAATAAATGGCTTCCATAAACGTGCCATGAATACAATAATAATATATATCAATCACGGACATAAACAAAGTCCATGTTGCCCCTCCAAATCATGACGTCAGAAACTCCTCAACTAGGTTACCCGTGCGTCCCAAAGCAACTCACACTGCTTTGTGCACGTCAGTGCGCGAATCATTCGACCGCACAAATAATATAACTATATTGAGACTGGTGCGTACATTTGGCAGGACCGAAGACTACCCCCTTAGGTAATAAATGTACGTAACAGCTCCCTTATTACCTCCCCTTAAAAAAAATTAATTCTATTAATTTTTTTTGAACTTAGTACCCGGGAGAGGTGAGTCAAAACTACAACAAGATATATGAAATGCATAAAGTTATACCATATTAAGAAAAGAATATTAAACGAAATCAATATACCTAAATGATAGTATGCATTAAAGCACACATCCACCATCGACCTACTTTGGAACGATGTGGTAATATTCGAAGTAAAAGAAGTTGACAATGAAAATGAAAAAACCATTAAAAAAAAATGATAATAAAATTCAACTAAGTTTTCTAAAAAAAAAATTTGAAACATATGATTTCAAAAATGAAAATGAACAGCAACACTGATGATAATCAATGACAAGAGAATCAATAAAACAGAAAAATTGAAAATACAATGTGCAAAAATGAAGCAATGCAAAATTAAACACTTTAAGAATCAACACCCTTAATGTTTTCTAACACTAGTATGGTTGACTAGTGATCTTAACAGTGAGATATCATAACTAAGACCCGTGAATGCAGGTATTACGTGACAACTAAGAAAGTTAGTATATGTGTGATCCATAATTAATTAAATAGATTAAATTGAATTATAGTAATTTATATATTTCTTAATTACTAACAAATAACCAGTTACTAATATATTCTAAGTAATTCCAATATCAATCATTGTCAATGTTCAGTTACAACTAGTTAGTAATCGACGAGACGATGTTCTCAATGTTCCATACACGATAAAATATATTCTCGAACACGATATGTAGTGTAATATGTTCCATAGGAATAACAAATGTATATTTGTCGCTTTTAACAATGTTTCCATACTAATAAAAAGTTACTGTAGTACCAATGTTGCAGTACTAATAAAATGTTACTCTAATACCACTGTTCCCGTTCTAATAAAACGTTACTACACAAGAAGTAATGTTATAATCCATAAGTAAGTATATCCTGAAAGATATATTTATACGAATACTTCAGTTATATGATCAGTCTTTATAGATGTATAATCAATGAAAATGTACACAGTTATTCATGTTATCGGTGAGGATGTTTCAACATCTGGAAGTGGTTTAGTTTCGACAAGTTCGCTTGGGCATCTCGACAAACAGTCTGCGAACACATTCTTCACTCCAGGAATAGCTCGTATTTCAAAATTGAATGGTTGAAGCGCTATAGCGTAACGCGCTGACTTCGATAATTTAACGTTCTTTGAGTTCAGTGCGGTAAGAGCTTTTTGATCAGATTCCACCACAAAGTGTGAGCCAAGGAGGTAACGTTCCAGTTTTGTGATTGCCCACACTAACGCAAGGAGCTCTTTATCTAGAACGGAGTATTTGAGTTCGCTCTCCGTAAGTTTTCTGGACACGTACATCACCGGAAATAAGGTGCCGTTATATTCCTGCATCAAAACTGCAGCAATAGCGTAAGAAGATGCATCACTGCGAAGAATGAAAGTGAGATTTTTTGTTAGGCAACCTCAAAAAAGGTTCTTTTGAAAAAAATCGTTTTATATAGTCTAACGCCGTTTGGTGATCCTGCGACCACTTTATTACATTAGATGTGCCTTTTTTCAGTAGAGACGAAAAAGGTGCAGTTATAGTAGACAAATGAGGGATGAATTTTGAATAGAACTGTATTAGTCCTAAAATAGACCTAACTTGTTTTTTTTTTTGTCTTAGGTGCTGAGATGTTTAAAATTTTAGAGACGTTACTGTCTTCTGTATACATGAAACCATGACCTATGCGGTGACCCAGAAATGAGATGTCATGAAAACCGACAAAAGCCTTTGAAGGTTTTGCTGTTAAGTTATAATCCCGTAAGGTAGAAAGTAAAGCTTTTAATCCATGAATATGTTCATCCCAAGAGTCACTGAAAAGACAGATGTCATCTATATAAGTAATGACATCGGGACGATGAGACAATATGCGGCGCATCATGCGTACAAAGGTAGCTGGCGCATTCATTAATCCGAATGGCATAAAATTCCATTGAAAAAGACCCCGTGGCGTCGAGAAAGCGGTGAATGGCTTTGCTTTAGGAGTTTGAGTGGCACTTGCCAATAACCCTTTGAAAGGTCAAATTTCGAAAAGAATGTGGCATGAGATAATCTCTCCAATAAGTCGTCTAAAAGAGGTAACGGTTCCGCATCGAATTTTGTAACTTTGTTTAATTTCCTGTAATCTACGCAAAGACGTATATTGTTGTCCTTCTTCCTAATGATTACCATAGAAGAAGAATATGGTGATGAAGATGGTTCAATTATATTTAATTGAAGCATCTCATCCAATTCCTTATCAACCTTATCACGAAAGTGTAAAGGGATAGGATATGGGCGAACTCGAATAGGCGTATCGTCAGTCAGAATAATGTCATGTTGGATGACTGACGTATGACCTGGGATGTCAGTGAGGACATCCTCATACGAGTGTAGAATATTAGAGACTTGCTGACGTTGATCAGCCGAAAGAGTAGATGAGATTGTAACATCATTCCATTTCTCAGTGGAATGGAGTGGTACAACTGGTATTGGTAGTTGTACATCATCGAAAGAAGATTCTTCTTCTTGGATGACTGACAAACTAGAATAGTGTTGAATAGGAGGTGTAGGATCGTCAGTTGCCTGGAACACTGACTGTAGATAATCAGGACGTGAGTAATACTCCTTCAACATGTTAATGTGGAAGGTTTTATGTTTACCATTAACATCAACGATGTAGTCGACATCGGATATTCTTGAGATGATCCTGAAAGGACCTCTCCAGGTAATTAAAAGACGATTGTTATGCGCAGGGAGTAATACAAAAGCTTCGTCACCAGGAATGAGCTGGCGAAGACGTCTATACTTGTTTGCAAATAGACGAGCTTTTTCTTTGGCTTGTTCGGATGATGCAGTAGCTAGTCTACAAGCATCTATGATTCTCTTTCTCAGAGAGATCACATACTCATAAGAGGATTGAGTTTCCTCTTCAATATTCTCGTCAACCAATAAGTCGTGGATTAACGACATCGGACCGCGTGGTTGCATGCCAAAAACAAGCTGGAATGGAGAAAACCCCGTGGCTTGATTTTGTACTTCGCGATACGCAAAGAGACAAGCGGGTATGACCCGATCCCAGTCTTGGGGATGGTCTTGGGTCATCTTACCCAACAACTGCTTGAGTGTCCTATTGAGACGCTCAATTAACCCATTTGACATCGGATGATAAATAGAACTAAGAGATCTGTCTATACCTAATGTCTTCATAACTTGAGACATGGATTCAGAAATGAACTGAACCCCATGATCCGACAAGATTTTCCGTGGAAAACCAATGCGTGAGAAGATTAACATCAATGCCTCTGCTACACTGGCAGATGAAGTGTTCTTGAGAGGGATGGCCTCAGGCCAACGAGTGCACATATCAATGCACGTAAGAATATGCGTATGCCCTCTAGCAGATGGAAGCATCGGACCAATAATGTCTATAGCCATTTTATCAAATGGTCTAATCGGGATGTCCGCAGCTTGAATAGGAGCCGCATGAAATGGACCCCGTACCTTAACTTCCTGACATATCAAACAGGACCGACAATAGAGAGTGATGTCCCTATGGACGCCTGGCCAGTAGAATGCCGAAAGCACTCTGGATTTGGTACGCGAAAAACCCATATGGCCCGCACATTGCGAGTCATGCGCATGTCGTAATATACGAGATCTCATAGAGGATGGGACTAAGATCTGATAACATAAGGATGAATCCTTTTCCCGTATTTCTCTAACCAAAATCCCATTTTTAAGTATAAAGTCATGTCTAGATTTTGCAAGTTTGTTGCTGGTATTCTTTTTGTTCACATACGAAAATTTTTTTTAATGAATCATCATTCTTTTGCAATGTTGCAAACAACTCCCGTGAAATAGGAGCATCATCATCACAAGTGGTATGAACTGTAGGTTCAATAGGTGTATCATGCGACATATTAGTAGCTTGCGCTCTAGTCACTACTGCATTTGCAGTTTGAATATGTCGCTCTTCCCATTCAGCAATTTGCTGTGGTGTACACTCTTTAATACCATGTATGCGACCAAGTATTACGTCACAAATTGGATTCGGAAGGAGACATGCCTGGATCTTTCCTGAAAAAAAATGGTGTATTAAGGTCAATAATAGCGGTGGGAAATGTTTCAATGGTGCCACCAAAAGTCACACACTTGACAACCCTGCCCGTGGCACAACTTGGGTTGATCAGCGAAGTCCGGACGCCCACAGTGCTACAACCTGAGTCAAATAAGAGAGCCCTGTCCCTGGTGTACTGACGCAGCAGTGGCCGTACAGACTGCAGGTAGACTAGGCAAGGTATGTCCGCAACGCAGCGTCGTGATCGCCTTAGGCTGGAAAAGAGTCGAGCATTCTGGACAGTCTTTCACCTGGGTACAATCAAGAGAACAAGACATAGCATTGTGAGTTTCAGCTAATTTACCCTGTTCAATGTTAGCCTGTGTATCACTTAAAGCGACATTAGAATGTCTACGTGTATTACTCGACGATCTATCTCGTCGGCGCGATCGATTGTGATTATTGTCATTAAAATTGCCACAATTGTAGTTTCTGCCTGAGTTAAAATTTGGATGAGTCCGATAATTTGTAGAATGATCGTTATGATGTTGGTTAAATGGTTTATTTCCAAAAAATTGTCTGTTTTGTGAACCCTGAGATTTTGATCTCCAGTTTTGTTTATTATAATGTCCTTGATTATTTTTAAAATTATTGTTACCAAAATCTCGCGATCTGTGAGCTTGGTTCCAAGAAACATTAAATGGAGCAGATTGTTGAAATTGCTTCCCTTTGTAAAAGTTATCATTGTTAAAATTGTAATTATTTCCCTTATTGACATACCTATCAGCACTAAAAGAACGATTGCGTGAAAAATTGTTTTGTTGTGCTGCAAAAAACAGGCAATTCACTCTTAATCTGTGCATTACTCAGATCCATGGTTGTTTTTAAAATGTGTGCAGTGCAAAAATTTTTTGCATGTTCTTTCCTAAGTTTTTCAAATTATGAAGGTTTTCCGCCATTTCAGTGTAAAAATGAGAAATGTAGGATTAATCGAGCATAGTCCTTGGGAAAAAAAAATCGAAGAGTCATTACCAAACGGTTTGGTTTCGGTAATCGTAAACTATCTATCGAATGGGCGAGTAAAATAAGGATTAAAATACTAGACGGATACATATACCTTAATTCTTGCAGGCATTCTATCTGTAATCAGTACAATTTCTATCAAAGTTAAAATCAATAAATATTGCGCCTTTACATAATTGTAATAATTTTGTGATCAGATGCTTTTTTTTTTGCATATGTTTAAGACTAAATGATAACCAAGTTTTTTTTCTTAAGTCTTTCAATTTAAAGGAAAATATCACTACCTGAAATCTTTTAAATAATGAAAATGCCTGAGTAATTAGTATAAGGAAATTTGCAGCGGTCCTATTATTACCTTTTCTCTGCGCGCATCAACACTTGCTGTTACCTTCAAATCATTATAAACTTTTTAAAATTCCCGTAAAAGGTAATTCTTTCCATTTTATAACACAATATATTTTGTGACATTAAACAGTCAACTCTCATAATTTCTCCTTTTTTAAATGTAAAAAATATAGCAATGTAAAACCGATCTTATATCTTTTTTTATTTTTGTTCATCTTTTTAAAAATGCTATTTTTCATATAATTTTATTCTTTTTTAGCTGTGGAACCGAATTTTTCTGACATTAATTATATCAAATTACTTGTTCTTCTAAAATATTTTGGCTTGATAAAGGTTTCCGTTGTTTAAAATCCCGAGAAATGTAGGGCTGTCAGACTGGGAAGTTCGTATCAGCGCACATTCGAAAAGACCTTCATAATAGTTCAATCTTTGGATAATTCGACCACTCTTTCGAAGGTGAGTCTCATTTGTGACAAGAACATCACTGAAATTTCTGCTTGATTATAATCACAAAAAGTATGGTCCCGAAGGTGATCGTTCGGAATTTATGGCATCTTTTATTTGAAATTTCTTGTTAGGCTCTGAGAATTTCTTCTCATAATAATGGTCATGACTAAACTGCTAAATTATCCTCAAATTTAAGTAGTTCTGGATAAATATGCTATCAATACTTTTTTCCTCCACTTTAAGACACTAAGTGGCCTCAAACCTATTCTAAAAGAATATTCTTCATCACGACGGGGGATTAAATTTTCATTTTAATTTTTAGAGGTGAATTTCCTCAAAATGGTCGTTGGTCTGTGATGAAATTGGCTTTTCAAAAGTTCTCTGAGAATTAGCTTCCTGAGGCTAAGTCTCTGCATATTCTGACTCTGCTCAGCTTTTCAGTTCATTTTCCTTGTGTTTTTTTTCTTTTTCTCTTACCATTCAGGCTGAAATTAATGTATTTTTGTTCAGCTATTAATCTTCTTTCTTCATTTCCTTTTTAAGTCATTTCTCTTCAGCCTCCTTTTGTTTCTGTTCTGCCTCTCGCTGAAATCGTTTCTCTTCTAATTCAGCGGCTAGTCTAATTTTTTTTCTCCTCTTCCTCAGCTATAAATTTCCTCTTCTTTTCATCTTCCTCAGCAGTTAATCTCATTTTTTTCTCATTCTCCTCAGACTCAGATTTCAAATTTTTCCAAAACGTAAGAACATTTTCAAGCATCCAATCTTTGAGATTCATAGCAACCTTTGAGATTCTTTATATTCTGTCATAGCAAATGATCTAATCTCTTCCGGAGGTATATTAAGCGCTTTAGCTTGCTTAATAAAATAGTCTAAGGTAGACATTATTCAATATTATTATGTAATAATACTACTCAAAAGTGTTACTACAACTAGTGGTCTTCGTTCCTGTCCTAGAACGGTAAAATCAAGTTATATAATAAGCAATAATGTTAATAATTAATAATGTAATTTATAACATGTAATGGTGTGAAAGCAATAGCGTGACAGACTACAGTACAATACTGACACGACACGATAATCAAGACAAATGACTACAGTCGTAGAAATCAAATAAAATGAAAATGTGGAACTAAAATAGAATGTCGTAAAAAATTACGATGACATCTACGATCCAATAATGCACAAGACAATTGACAACACAGTGTAAAAACATATGCTTTGTAAAAAACTGAACGACAGGAAGATTAGACGGACGATAATCACATACAAAATACATCATGAAACTAAAGTACAAGTAAAAATAGCTACGAAAATAACAAGTAAAACTTGACGGAACAGCTAAACAGATACTGTTATAAGGGACAACTAGCGATCGGAACTTCGGCAAGGTTTCTAGCCTTGTACCGGAATTATCGCTCAATTGAAACTTACAAAATGAGCCCTACAGAACGTCTGACGAAGAGCCCGAATTGGCTTCGAGATGGATCTCGTTCGACAGATCTACCTCCCTACCTCCCACGAAGAATACAACACATATAACATGTAACATGAAAAATATAAATGTGGACATAACTACATGAGGCACAGCTAAACGTAATAAAGTGTACAACGAAAACACGTTATACTCATCTCGCGTGCAGGTAAAAAATCAATGTGCCTCGTCTCCGTGGATGTACGTTTGAGGATAAAATACTTCGTTCTGAGTATTAGACCACAGCTCGCACGCAATACTGACGAAGAGGTGATTCCAAGGTAGTCAGTCACTGTACAACCTGACGTGGATGTTGATTGATGACCTTGACCCTGTCCGTAAGTTGATTGTGATTCACCAACACAGTAGATTCCAAGATGTTGTCGCCTTGAAAGTTCAGATCTTCCATTCAACCGATACTTGTATAGGGTACGTTTCCTTTGAAATTATTGATTTCCAGACCACACTGGCATACCATTTACTGTTGAGCGCTCTTTTGGGGTAATATGATAGCTAGTAGCAGATGTACCAATGTACTAGCATCTTGACGCGAATGTAGAATGAAAATTAGATGAAGAGCTATCCAACAGAACTTCAACGAGTGGAAGGCAAATCAGGCCAACATGATCATACTCAACTCGTCGGTAAAGTTATTATAATTTATTACGTGGTACGAAGACGTTTGACAAGACGGTACAATGTTCCTTGACAGGTACGATGAACAATTTATACATAGTAGTGACAGTTCCGATAAAACGATACATCTCTGGTCATTCATATCTAAAATCCTCTCTCACGTAAGTAATAAGAATCCAATAATATTCATACTAGGTTTTAACAGCATGGGAATGTCCGTTGACCTTTACGAAGGACATCCAATTGGGTACACAAATCTCAAACCCACTGAATCCTGCATTCATGCAATAAAACTGTCTTGATCCAAGACTTCAATTCTCATTCCGTCTGTTCAACATCATATTAAGGGTACATACATAGAGATACATCTAGGTTAGTATTTCATGTTGGCTAACCTCTCGGTATCCATGCCACGACTTTGGCATTACAATAAAGGCGTTTACACACATGAATACTGCAATCAAATTAACTTCTTTCCCACTCGTAGGAATCCTTCTTCTACGATACGAATCCTAAAGGCTAACGACTCTGTAGGTCCATTCTAAGAATAACATATTCCCGCTAGACTAGTATAAGAGCGGCCTTCAATACAGCATACAATAAGAAGTGGGGCGATAACTTACGTGACATTACTGCTATTGGTTTCGACCTGAAGACCAATACAGATCACTAGAATAAATGGCTTCCATAAACGTGCCATGAATACAATAATAATATATATCAATCACGGACATAAACAAAGTTCATGTTGCCCCTCCAAATCATGACGTCAGAAACTCCTCAACTAGGTTACCCGTGCGTCCCAAAGCAACTCACACTGCTTTGTGCACGTCAGTGCGCGAATCATTCGACCGCACAAATAATATAACTATATTGAGACTGGTGCGTACATTTGGCAGGACCGAAGACTACCCCCTTAGGTAATAAATGTACGTAACAGGCAGACTGTGGTCTTGCTCGAGTGTAGGAGGGCCTGGCCAGTCTTGGTTTTTCGGCCGCTGATGGCTGTACTTGAGCCCCATCTCCACGTCAAGGAGCTGGCCTCGATGGGGATTTAATGCACTAAAAAGCCACAAATAATTTTTCACAGAGTTTATAGCCTGCAGTCAAAAAATGTAACATCCAATTGACAAAAAGCCTGGGCGCTGATTCTACATGAAATTAACGTCTGCTTTATATTTCATTAGACACTTATGGATAAAATATATAAGGGTTTAAGCGCCACGTGCTTTTTGTCAATTTGATGTTACATTTTTTGACTGCAATCTATAAACTCCGTGAAAAAGTATTTGTGGCTTTTTAGTGCATTAAAAGCACGTGTTCAAAATATTTTTTAAATATTTTTTTATTGCTCTCTTAAGCAGTTCCCGAAGAAGAGCAACGGGAAGTAATGCCACCTTCATAAGAAAATAAACATATAACCTGGTTTTATTATATTCCTTTTTTAGACTCTACAAACCTTTGGTCTCTATTTTCCTGCTCTACTTACTTAGTCGTTCCTATTCTTCTTTGGGGTGTAGAGGTCTTGCCAGAGGGAACGCCTGTCACAGAGGGTGTGAACTGAGAACTGGTCCAAAGGCACCAATTAGTTAATATGTGACCGCGCCTGCGTCCTAGGTGGTGGTGTTATTAACTTTCAACAAAGTACTTTCTTTTAACTAGGTGGCAGGCCTAGTTAAGTAACTCACACCAGTCTCTTTTCTTGTTTGTATATCTTCCAAGTTAAGGTAATAGTATTTGAGTACTGGCCCTCTCCGCCAGAGTTGGTAATTCTTGGATGAACTACTTTCCTTCCTTCATTCAACCCTGACTCGTTCGTTCCCTTCTCCGTTGTTATATACAGTGACTGGTCGTATAGTGGATTTATATAAAGGCTAATAGTCTGGCATACACCAACCTCTCACAAGGATCGACTCAAGCATTTGTGTTTCCTCTTGCAAAAACATATTTATTTACATGTAATATATTTCAATGATGTCGATACTTCTTCATAGAGCATACCTACAGTTGTAGCATAGTTGCTTCATGTATACTTTCTTTATCTCATATATATGTAGACACTTAATCTCCCTTTGTTTCTCTATCAACTCCATGTACTTATTTAACCTCTTTAAATTCTGTTTCAGTATACCTCAATACAACTGATCAGCATTATGCAATTCATTATTTTGTACTTTTATTCTTCCTGTACAAAACTTGGTCAGACCTGCCTGTATCCGCTTCTGGGAAAAACCTCCTATAGTTCTATACATGACGTAAACCTTATATATTCTTTACTTACATGTGAGAGCATTCAAGTAGTTCTTAAAGCAGTCGACCATCGCTGTCACTTACTTGTCGTAACTAATTCCGTGTACAACTCATTGTTTCACTCACTGTGAACTCTCTCTCTCTCTCTCTCTCTCTCTCTCTCTCTCTGGTGAAAAATATGTAGCTCCCTTCTTGGGATTCATTCATATCATCCATTTAATAGATGATGATACCAAGCTTGACCTTCAATATTTAATTCATATCCTTCTCTGGTTTGCTTGGTCATTAAAGTTCTCATTGCTCATATGGCTTGTCGACCTGGGAGTTCAGTTTTATTTCTCTTGTAAAACTTTCATCAATGTACATAATAATTAAAAAATCAATACTTATATCCGATTCCCTGAATCTCTCCTGAAAATTCACTCACTACTGTCACTATTAAAGCTATCTTAATCATCTTCCATTCTGTTTATGTGACACTTCTTAGTTATATCATATTGTTACTGACTAGTCACTATCACGTCCTCTGAACTTCCTAGAACTAATGTCACTTCTCTTTAACCACTGACTTTTTTTAAACTTCAAAGTTTTTCTATACAGCTTGTGCATCTTCTGCATAACTTCTAAAACTATCTGTAATACCACAGAACGTATTAAAACTGGTGGCAACCGCACAACAGCATCTCTTGTTCCTTCTTCTTCGGAAACACGACTGCCCTCTAGCAAGCCGTGAGCTGTACTGATCTCTGGCCATCGTCAGCTGATATGTTTTTTCCTCCACCCTACTTCTGATTCGTTCTTTCACCTGTTTACCAACTGAAACCATTGGTCGGCTTTATTTACTACTCACTAGAAAAATACTCACGCTTTACCGACACAAGCGAATTCAGTGAACCATCGTCTGTTATTTTTAATCTTCCCTCTATCTTTTTTCTCGTGAGCCGTTTTCAACGCTCACGCAACCTTGGCAAATATTTACAATGCCTAGATTTGTCCAGGAATTGCGCAAAATAAATTATCATTTCAAGAAGTCTCTACTACGAGAAAGTAACCCGCCAAAACATGACCCGCGGAAAAAGGGGGGGGGGGGGGTAATTATGTTATGCTCCTTTTGCTGCATGCCATGATGACGGCACTAGTTTTCCGGTGGTCATTTAATTTCATTTCTTCCCATTACATTTCAACGTCATTGCATCTCTGTATCCAAACTTATCATGACTTACGGTCTACTCACGGTGAGCACAAAAGAAAAAAAAAATTGTTCAATTTTGCTATCGCGATAAGAGAGTTCGACATTTTTGTATTTTCCCGAAAATGCACCAAGAAAAGTGTGCAAAGTATGCGCGTTCTTTTAATAGCTGAATTGCGCTGTGGCAGTGCAGCTCGCTCATTTTCCGTATTTTTCATAAAAGCTGCCGGGATATTTTTCATTGTTGGTTACAAGAGCTGTTCTGGAAGCTCTTATTAATTGCTAATTTTTTCTTTTTTATACCATCACGCCATGCATTTGTTGAAACACTATTTTCAATAATGCAGGTGCATTGAGACGGACTGCCAACTTTTTGAGCGACATAAATGGGGTTATACGAGAGCGAAAGAAAAATACAAACATTCACTTTTGTCCCCATTGCTGTAGCTGTTTATGCATAGTTTATACAAACTTTAAAAATGTATATTTTATGAACAAAATACACAGTTTTAATTTTCTTTAACATACTTTAAAGTTAAGAGATAGGCTTTTTTTTTTCTTCACAATCACATGAATTTAGTTTAAAAGTTCAAAATGCCAACCATCAACTTGAATACATAAGTGACAACTCTCACCAACTGATCTACAATTCGTCTAGAGTTGTCTTTCTTTCTTCAAAATTTAATTGCATATTCTAAGACATTTTTCATGTATCTGGAACCTATAATTATCAAACCTAAATTTCTTTTTATATTTGGACATGTGCCCGACTTGGTTGAACGGGACGCGCCTCGCCAAAACAAAGCAATTTTTGTTAAAATTTAAATGTATCTGGAAAAAAAATTACTTAATCGTGAAAGAAATTGTCTACCTCTTAGATTTAAAATATGATAAGAAAATAAACATTCTGTATGTTGCTCTAACGAAACAAAAAACAAGGACTACTGCACCCTTTTACGTGTAGCATTGGGCAGAGCAACCTAACCTTTGAAGAGAAGACAGGAGTACGACAGGGATGCCCCTTATCAACCACTCTATTTTTAACAGTAATAGACTGGGTGTGATGAATTTACCGTGATACAACGTTAAAATATCTCCAAATATAAAGATAAAATGTAGGGATAAAAATAATGCGTAAGATACTAGGAGACATGCTCGCCCATGCCCGCATTTTCTACCGCCATTCAAACTAACTAGTTAGACGTGCAGACGAAACGGTTTACCCTTTGTAGACGGGAGGGAAACGGAGATCAAAAAAGGAAAAATATGACTGAACACGTGTTTGAATCTAGAACGGCAAAAAGGACGCAATTGGTAGTAAAAGAAAAAAAATTCACGTCACTAGTTGACACAATGTAAGGAAATGTACAAAAAAGACCTTAGCTCTTATTCGAAACAGTCATTTCTTGGACGTTTTCGATACTTGGTCCTTTTATTTGAATTCAGCGGCAAACGCCTTAGAGAAGGTTCTCGAACAAATTTCAAAAAAACTAAACTTGAGAAAAAATATGTTTTTTCTTAATAATAGAGTTATGAATATAAAACCTAGCTAGCTTGATAGCCCATCTTGAGCAGAGAACTAATATACTTTAAATTATACAGACGGATAGATAACAAGGAAGATATTGACAAAAGACTGTGTTGTTCATATCAGACTAGCGACTGTACTGTTCATACTTTCACTAAAGTTTCAAATTTTCGTCCTTTAGACACGCAAATGCAAAAATCAAGCTGTAATGCAAGAGAGGGGGAAGGTGGAGAATTGTGGCTAAAAATAACTTAGGAGGCAGATTTGTGTAGGATATTGCATGTAGAACCAAGTGTGTTTTGTGAAAAACCAAGTAGAGACAGACGGACCAACAGACAATAATACATACTTGACTGAGATCTGACTGAAATTTGACTTTTGATTGTAGATTTGAAAAAGTTAGGGGGGGGGGGGGAAGTCGGTGATTGGACAAATGTAATCATATTAGCGGGACAGAGATGCGCATTTTTGCCATTTGATACAATTCTGTCCAGGGACACAGTGGTTATTGCCTGTGGTGTTGTTCCCAGAAGATAGTACATACATTTAGTGGGACGCCATCATATAGCCAGCAGCTCAGCTGAGTTTTGCTAGCAATTAACTGTGTTCTCAATTCTGAATTCTGAATTGTGAGTTTCTGTTGTGGCACTAGGGTAGTGCCACATAAGTAATCAAGATTGCACAAGCAGATGTGTGTGCA
The DNA here is from genome assembly GCA_024509875.1 of Oreohelix idahoensis. Taxonomy (NCBI): domain Eukaryota; kingdom Metazoa; phylum Mollusca; class Gastropoda; order Stylommatophora; family Oreohelicidae; genus Oreohelix; species Oreohelix idahoensis. The sequence goes on from JAMPIV010021092.1 coordinate 56,059, forward strand.
GCCAAACAGTGTGTCGGTGCAGTCTAGCATTGTATTCTAGCTACCGAGAGGTGTGGGCCACCGGAATCCAGCATCAGATCTTCACAGACAAGATGAGTGATTAGTGGCCTGCTGAGGATTCACCATACTCCTAAAGATTTCTAAATTTTTCCCCATCACAAATATACTGAATTTTGGGAAAGATACATTTATTAAAGTTTATAAGACAATGGACAAAGCTTGTTCTAGTCACAGAGTGGGTGTGATGACACCACCCCAACAGCACATCCAGTAATAGTTCTCCCAGAGAGATTAGAAATATAATTAATATTAACCAGTATTATAAAATACTTATGTACACACATTCCATTTTATTATGTCATATATTTATGCATTCTATTTATAACTCCATAACATTTCATATGTTCTGACCAACTAAAACATTGGTTCAGAACAAATAAATTTAGAAAAAATTTTAATATTTAAACTAAAACAGTCTGAGTTCAGTGTGTTATAAATTTTATTAATATTATTAGACTTATTAATTATCTGTGTGTGTTTGTATATTCTACTACAACACATTACATTTCAGTACCCTAGACTTTTTAACGTAGCTACATTCATAATAGTAAAAGAGATATGTTTGAGGTCGTAAGTGGTAGTAAGAAGGGCCTTCTGTAATTCACATCTATATTTATCTCAGGAGCCTTCACAGCTGACCTCATACATCACACTAGGTAACATCACAACCATACAATTCCATCAAAACCACTACACTGGGTGATGCGCCAGACAACAGAGTGCAATCCAAGAGGAATAAGATGGATTACATGTTCTACACTGGAAGATCTGGAATATGCAGATGACATTGCACTGCTAGCACATTCACATCAACACATCCAGGAAAAAACGGATAGACTTAATAAGGATAGCCAGCAGGTGGGCTTGAACATCAACCTAAAGAAGACAGAGATCATGACGCTCAATGTGAGCAACCCTGAGCCCATATCAGTAAGGAATCAGCAACTGGAACAGACAGATGCCTTCACATACCTAGGATGCATAGTAACATCAGACGGCGGAGCAAGCTAAGACATCAACAACAGAATGAACAAAGCAAGAACAGCCTTTTTTAGTCTAAACAACATCTGGAAGTCCTCTCAGTACAGCACAAGCACAAAATTAGGATTATATCAGTTCTGTGTGCTTCCTGTGCTTCTCTATGGCGCGGAGAGCTGGAGAGTTACAGAGAAGGAAATGTCGAAATTGTCCTCTTTTCGCACAACATGCCTAAGAAAAATTCTCCGAATCTTTTGGCCGAATACCATCACCAACCAAGATCTGCTTACTCGGAGCAAGCAAGAGGAAATGCACACCATCATAGCTGGCAGACGCTGGAGCTGGGTTGGCCATGTCCTCAGAAGAGACCCCGATGCCATCACAAGAACAGCTATGCTATGGACCCCTGAAGGAAAACGAAAGAGAGACCGACCAAAAACAACTTGGCGGAGGACTGTGGAGGCTGAGATGCAAAGAATGAACCAGAGTTGGGGCACTGTACGAAGGATGGCGCCGACCGAGCAAAGTGGAATCAATTTGTTGTTGCCCTACAAGACGCCACCAGGCGTAATGGCCACTGACTGCTTTGACGGTCGGCGGCTAAGGATCAAAGAAGAAAACTGCACCCTCAAGCATGTCGTACAAGCTGATTAATATTGGGATGCGCAAGAGGTTGGCAGCCTCATCATGTAAAGCAAATTACTACAGAAACCACGGCTGTAAGAGCGTATGAATGAGCGTGAGCATGTTTTCTGCAAGTGAACCAACTGCAGTAGTGACTCCATGCTCCGTAAGGAGGACAAATGGAAGAAGTAGAAGATGTAATTCTGTCCGCCCATCTCTAGCATCAATATAAGTTTGTACATTAATTTAATTTTAATTATTTTCTTTTACCGTGTGATCTCTCCCCCCCCCCCCCTTTTCCCCCCCCCCCCCCCCCCCCCCCCCACATGTAGTCTGATATTCTCATAATGAGCCTTTGATGTTTCTTTTTTTCTTTGTGTGTGTATATATATATATATATATTGTCACGAGAGGTTAATTAGAGTTGATGATAGTTGGATAAAACAATTGTATCAGATGATACAAAGGATACAATTGCCAGATAAGAGTTCTGGTCTTATAAAAAATACCCGAATCTCAGAAATGAGCAATGATGTATGGTTGTCATAGGTATAGTCAGACTATAAGTTATCTGGCCCTGATGGTAATATGAAGTACCAGATACTTAGACGTCTCCTCTCAGCAACTATCCTATGTTATGTTATGTCTAGGGAAATTAATAAAATAAAGTAACTTCAAACAAAACTGTAATGAGTTACTCGAGTCTTGTATACAATTAATCAATTTATTATGTGCACATTAATCTCTTCCTTTCTCTTTTGGAATAAGAAGTATGGTATGCAATACAAATTATAATGAAGTTTACAAAAGAAATGTGTAATAAACACAATTACGTTTTACGTACAGAGTGTTAGTGACTCCTTCCTCTGGGGAAATATCTTGTTATAATAAAATGTCCTTTAAATTAAACTGTCAATTACACTAGCTCTCACTGTTCCTTGTCTTGAACAAGTAGTTTTTGAATCACTGTTCTTAACTTTTAATAGCGTGACTGTGACGTAGATACTGTATTTCCAGATGTATAGATCCTAACAAAGACTGATATCATCATAAGCCTTTTCTAAGTGTGGTCGATCATATATCATGAGTCAGTCCTCTCTTTTAAAACTTATCTGTGTTGACTGCACCAAACTGTCAATCTGCTGTAGACAGTGGCTGGGAATTCCCATACATTAGGGTTCACAAACCAGATCTGAGGTATACACTTGGTGACTGAATGCTTCTTTGGCTTTCACAGGTATGGTATGATATGACCGTCAATTCAGATTACACAGGGCATCAAACAGCCTGGCAGGCTGCACACACATATAGATGGCAAAGGTGCTTGGTGGCGAGCTCTGTCTTATGTGTTTTAATCCTATTTAGCGGTGAGTGCCTATGCATCTGCTCCTCTCCCTTTTTATACTTCTAATCCCGGCGAGCGAGAGAACACTGACGTCACAGGTTATTCGTTCTTTCATTTTCTTGCCAAATGTGTTGCATCTAGCCAAGAATGTGTTTTTAGTAACATTACCATCAAATCCTGCTCCTATTCATCAACTGATTTTCTTCATCCTGGGCTTGTTTTAACCGGGCGATTAAGAGCTGTCGTTCCATTTAACTGTCTTTTACTTCTGTCCATTGTATCTTTCGCTATGGCAGACGAAACAGCGCAAAACTGCATGCGATTCATGTGTTACTGTCTTCAATCACAGTTATCTCAGGATGTACTGTACGTAAGACAAAGATACAGGTATCCGAACAAAGCGTGGGCTCTCTAATATCTCACCTTGATGGCATTATTCGTTGTAATCCATCCATATTTACATAATTCCAATGGAAACGCAAACACATTAGTACAACTGCAGATTTCCATCTTTGTTTTGCCTGTGGCTGGTTTTATATATATATATCTTCTGATGCAAGATGGATAAGTGAAAAGGTCAAAGTATGAATAAGTACCAGAACTGTCCATAATAATCTCACTGAAATTTGGCTCGAGGAAAATCTGCAGAAAATGTAAGTATAAGTTCCGCAGGAAGAAAACAGAGGGAGAATTACTGGGCAGATCTGTTTATAGGGATACTGGAAATTAACTGTCTCTTAGCAGGTTGAGAATCCTCTGTGTAGGTCACAGCAATCTGCAAAGCGCTCTTCACACCGTCGCTAAATCCGCATACGTCCATCTGCAAAGGATATGTTGAATCTGTTCTCGTCTGTAAATAGGACAGCATTCAACTGCAGTCTAGTCCATCTGATATGTTGCTCTGCCCATTGCAGGCGCTGCTAACGATGTCTGTGAGTCAAGTTTGGCCCAACATAAGGTCGTCTTGCAGTAAGGCCTGTATCTCTGAGTCGTCGTATGACTGTCATTCGAGAGACTTGCCATGTCTACCCACTATTGCTCTTGCTGTTTGACTTGCCGGGAGAGTACGATTCCTTAGGTGACTCAGCACAATATGACGATCTTGCGCAGGGGTAGTAACTCGTGGTTGGCCACTCCGAAGTCTATCCCGGGCACTGCCAGTGGTTCCGTAACGTTCATTGAGACATACAATAGTGCTGTGGTGGCAATTCATCTTTCTGGCAATGGCCTGCGAGCTCATTCCGGTCTCCAACATACCAATGGCTCGTTGGCGGTCGTTTTCAGATAGTCGTGGCATTTCAAGCACATGTACTGGGTGTTTTGTCTCAACGGCCTTTTTATACCGAGTATACTGCCAGAACGCGTACACATTTTCAGGGTCATAGCTGTTGGGAATCGTGTTGCACGTGTAACTTTCATCGTTTTCATGTAGTCTGTACACACACCCGTGGGTTGAATCTTGCACTTTCCATTCCAGCAGCCATTCGCTCTCTACCTCATGGCAAACACGGGGAAAATCCATTCCCACACTTTTTTTGCCAGCTTCTCGGCATCAGTGGTGCGTTTTTAATGTGCTTCAGTATATATATATATATATATATATATATATATATATATATATATATATATATATATTAAATATATATATATATATATATTATATATATATATATATATATATATATATCATATATATATATATATATATATATATATATATATATATAATATCTATATATAAATATATCTATATATATATATAAAAGTGTCAATCAAGTATGTATAGAATTTATGTATGTATAGACAATCAAAAATGCCAAAAATGCAAAAGTGTCTATATAGTTACTGACAGTTTGTCTCAGGACTTTTAGAATTTTACTTGACTATTTATATCTCATAATTAAGGACATTGGTGAAGTTCTGTTTAGTTAAGTGGTTTACAAAACTGTTGATAATTCATCATTAAGGACATTTCTGAAGTTCGATTGAATGTAGTGGTTGGTTCTTGGTGGTGTAACTTATCTGTACCGATGACTGCTATTACGGTCACTCCCTGATTTCTCCAGGTGAAAGAAAAGGGTTGTGTGTTAGGTGCAGATCTATCTCAGGGGTTGGAAGTTCTCTTTCCTTGATCCAGGTTTCGCGTCATCGATGAAGACGGAAGCTCCTGGTGTAGACTACCCTAAAGAACTGGGGAAGATATAACACGACTTCGGTAATCCTCCATTTGGGAGAGATTAATTATAAAGTCTTTGTGTCGACCGTCCATCAGAATTCACAGTACAGACCAATATTTGTCTTTTGTACAGCTGCCCTACAATTTATGCATGTGAGACAAATACCACGTAAGCATACTACACATCATAAGGGTATTTATAGGTTTGCTTAAGTCAAATAAATAAGATATATCATAAAAGACATCTTCTACATCAACAGTTAGCCACCATCACTAATAGTCCTTCATTACAATGTGTCATCTTAATTTCTACCATGTTCACCAAAGTATTGCAATAAATCAAATCTCTTGTTACAATCAGTATTCGATGTTTCTGGCTCTACTCATTATCAAGAATTGAAATGTACAATCTCACAAAGCCATTCATACTTCTGTAATAATATTATTATTATTACAAATGCGTCAGCTGTACTTAATTCTCCATCTCAATACACTTTGGAAGTGAGTTATTCTTTTACCAAATTAAAGTATTAAGATATTAACTCAGCACACCCAAATGTTTATAAATACGCTCTCTCTCTCTCTCTCTCTCTCTCTCTCTCTCTCTCTCTCTATATATATATATATATATATATATATATATATATATATATATATATATATATATATATATATATATATATGCTTTAAATTCCATTCAGTGGCAAAACACAGGGGAGATAACTATCCATAAGATTAAAGTTAACAATGGCATCAAGGGAGGATAATTAAACTGCGCTGGCGAACGGGTGACCCAGAATCAAAGCCGGGCGAGGACATTTGAAGATTTTCGTCGACCGGGATTTGGACTGGATTAACTCGAGCCCTGGCGAGGACATTTGAAAAAGTGTCGTCGACCAGGGACAGGCGGCTCCTGAGCCGACCCAGCTCTAATGGGTACCTCCGAAATCGGAGAGTATCTGCCTGAATGGCGAGGGACACCTGTCTCTGTACAAGAAAAAAAAGGATGCTCACGTAAAAATCAGTCTCAGGCTAGACATACTAACCTGAGATTTCGCCTCGAGTAATAGCGGGCGTACGTAAAAAAAAAAAAAAGAAAAAGGAGGATAATTCATCCCCCTAGATACTAGTCTGTTATGACACTCAAGGCAGATGTGTATCTATCACAATGCAAGTAATTTGCATTCTTACTAGTTAGTTGTAAAATGCCTTTTTAACACCAAAATAACGTTTATACTTTTGAATAATAACCATCTAAAATGATATTACATACATGTAATATAATGTAATCAATATATATATATATATCTCACCCACTCGGTTGTACTTTTGCAAAAAGCGAAGTCTTACGCCTAGGCACAGGCTGCTTTTGTTGCGAGATAGGTTCTCTTCATGACCAAAATTTTGTATTGCAGTGCTAGAGAATTGTTTATTCTCAGACTAAATACCAAGAAACCGCGAAATCCCATTTTTACCAAAGACAGATTTATGGGACCACACACCCATTTTCCTAGACCATTTCCCATCTTAGTTTAATTAACTCGTGGGCACTCTTGTCATCTGAATTCCGTTCCAGGGATATACATTACTTTACCGTGGAGTGTGAAAAACATATTTCAGTCTTCACTACTACTGCTAAGGTAGTCACCATATCAATTACACCCCGTTAATGACGACGAGACCCCGACAACCTGTTCTGAGCAAACTAGTTGCACAGGTAAGTGAAAATGATACTAACATCCAATTTTCCGGTGACAGCAACTGGAATTTGTATGCAGGGAAGATTTAATGAACACCCACTGTTACTATTAAAAGGTAGGTTGAAACAGAGGGAAAAAAATGACAAAAATAAATTGAGGGAACGAGAGAACAATATCGCTCTTGACAATGCCAACAAGCCCAAGAGTCTCGCAGTGAAAAGCTAGCTCTGCTCTCATTGGCCAAAAACAAACCTTCGCATTACCCATTGTTATATATATATATATTTATATATATATATATATATATATATATATATATATATATATATATATATATATATATATATATATATATATATATATATGTGTGTGTGTGTGTGTGTGTGTGTGTGTGTATGTGAGTGTGTATATTAGCAAATACTGCTGCAACAGGAAGAATTGTTGTGACGAGAGATAAAGGACGACAGCTATGTGTTAATGAGCTTGATATATTCTTCCTCGTCTACTTCACACACTTTCAGACGTCAAACTGAATATTTGGAAAGACAGCAATGATCAGCTTCAGGTTGTTGGTATCCCCTTAGAGTTTGTCAAGGAATGGTACTTGGGACTGCCACATGTGCGGTCCCTGAATAGATAAACAGCAAATCGGTGCCACAGATACACTCATCGGTAGTTCCTAGCTTTAGCTTATTTAGTAGATGGTATTTCAATCTGCTGTGGCTTGTGCGGAGTCTGAAGATGACTACATTTTTACTTCTGATGAGCTGGTAGTATTCACCATTCTCCTAGTAGACCGGATGCTCTGTTTTCCACTTGTTCCTTATCTGCCTCTGCTAAAACTCTTGGCTTCTTCGTTAAGTCATACTTGTGTCAAGTTGGGGCTTGATATGAGAAGAGTACAGTTGGGATACACAGTGACAACAAACAAAATTAATGAGAAAATAAATAGAGAACGACACAGGAAAATTATCTTAACTGCATGACATGAGAGACAGTCAAGAACAGATTTTATAACAGTACTAGAGCCTCGTGTGTTACCCACCCCGAAAGAGGAGCAAATTATCCTAGCACAATAACCTAAAAGATATGTCGTAGAAGGCTACCCCATTCTGTAAGAACTTTTAAGAGATCCCCCCCCCCCCCCCCCCAAAAAAAAAAGCAAATCCACAAACATGAACAAATTGTTCAAAACCAGTATTCAGATGACATGTGGGCATATCTTGACAGACATATTGACAAATATAAATTTGTGAACGATATGACGAATTGCTGATTAATGATGTCTGGCCATCCATTTTTGTTCTATGCAGTAGAATCTATGGAACATTTCCTTTTTTTCTTTCTAAGTGCATTTGGTAAAAACAATAAAAGTAGTTCCGGACACTTGCTTTTGTTTTCTCTTTACTTGTTTTAAGATTAAAGTCATAACTGAATATTAGCTGTTCGTAACGGTCTGTCCAGAAACATTGACCTTTGCATTAAATATTCTTTGATAAGTTTAAACACCTAATGTAAAGCTCACAAGACGAAAAGTTGTTCATTACTTGAGCTATTTTTAAAAACAAAAATCTTGCTGACTTAAGTGTTTGAAGAAACATATTGATTTAATATGCACATCTCCATTCACTATCTGACACCAGCCCTTCAAATACAAAGCACAATCTATATTTGCAGTTCATTATTTCCACTGCTTTAAAATCCTTACTTTAGTGGAGTTATCTCCATCGAGGCCAGCTCCTTGACGTGGAGATGGGGCTCAAGTACAGCCATCAGCGGCTGAAAAACCAAGACTGGCCAGGCCCTTCTACACTCGAGCAAGACCACAGTCTGCCTTAGCAAGTCAAGGTACTGAAAACGGAGGCAACCAGCCAAGAGGCGCACCACAGCAATCAGGATGCCACGCACACGCGCTATGGAAGTATGCCTATATCTGCAAAACGTTATGGCACTCGCCCTGTGACGGACACCCAGGCAGGCGCAGTGCCGGGCCCTCTGCCTCGGAAGGGCCCAACCCCTACTACTGGGGGGTCCTTCTCAATTGCCCCGTGGAGCCAGGAGGCATGAGAATAGAGCTACTGGCCAAGCAAAGAAAAGACCATTTAAAATAATGCACTGGAATGCTGAAGGCGTCAATAGTAAAAAAGACGGCTACAGCAAAAAATTAGAGCTCGAAAATATCTTGAATGAAGAGCAAGTAAATGTATGTTGCTTGCAAGAAACCCACCTCAACAAGGACATAGCCTTCAAAATCAGAGGCTACCAGTGCTACCGATCTGACCGAATAGACAGGCGAAAGGGTGGAATACTGACACTCGTGAGAAATAACATCAGTGCATGTCAGCTTGAAACATATATGGAGGGGCGGAATACCAGATGCTTCATCTCAGGACAGAAAGTTCAGAATTCCACCTGCTCAACTACTACTGTCCGAGCGACCGCCCACTGGCACTAGATACAATCCCAGCAAAAGAAAGACTGATTGTATGCGGAGACTTCAACAGCCACTCACAGAGCTGGGGCTATGATCACATGGACAGGAGAGGTGAGGAGCTTGAAAACTGGCAGGATGACAATGGGCTTATCCTGATTAACCAGCCAATTGACCCACCAACCTTCTACTCGAGATCATGGCACACCACCTCTACACCAGACCTGGCATTCCACTCACCCGGCCTGGAGTGGAACACCACACGCGTTGTAGGGAAACAACTTGGAGGCAGCGACCACCGGCCAGTCTTCCTAATTGTGGAAAATGAACTTGTCAAGGAGAGCAGCACTCTCTCTAGGTGGAACTACAAGAAGGCAGACTGGACAATGTACCAGCACCGTACTAGTATACTGGCTAGAGATCTGACTGTAGACAAAGACATCAATAAGCTAGTCGATGAATTCAGCAGATGCATATTACAGGCTGCTCGTGAAACAATACCTAGAGGGGCTCGTAAGCACTACAAACCATATTGGAATAGTGAACTAGAGCAGCTGCACAACGACGTGGAAACATCTCGAAAGCAGGCAGAGACCAGTCCATGCCAAGAACACCACAATAACTACCAGCAAGCTAAGGCCAAATTTCAAAGGGCCTGTTTGCAGGCCAGGCGAAGAAGCTGGAAGGAGAAAACAGTCCTTGAACTTCGAAAGAGATACAAGGAAACTGTGGAAGCTGGTAAAACAACTTAACGATGAAGGTACAGGGAGAAACTCAAGGATTGCTCTGTACAAAGATGGAAACATCCTCATGGGAAAACAGGCAGCTGATCACTTTGCAGACTCCTTTGCTAAAGACAACAACATCGAAGTTAGCCCAGAGAAGCAACAGGAGACTCGTGAGAAACAACAACACGCAGGATGAGATGGAACCATACCTGAAGTTATGGAGGCACCAATCACATTCAGAGAACTGGAGCTTGCAATATTCAAATTGAAAATGAGAAAGTCGCCAGGAGTTGATGGAGTGTCCAATGAAATGATTAAGAACTTGGGAACCGCAGCAAAAACAAAGCTGCTGCAGATCTTCAATATCTGTTGGAACTCAGGCAGAGTTTCACACACCTGGAGGGAAGCAATCATGATACCACTCCTAAAACCAGGAAAAGACAGTTCCACTGCCTCCAGCTACAGACCAATAAGCCTTACAAGCTGCCTCTGCAAAACAATGGAACGTATCATCAACTTCAGGCTACAGTGGTACCTTGAAAGTGAAAACCTTCTTGTACCACAGCAGGCGGGCTTTAGGCAGTGTTATTCTACCGAAGATCAGGCAACTTACCTTTCCCAAGAGATTGAGGATGCGTTCCAAGATAAGAAACTGGTACTAGCAGCATGGATAGATCTAAGGAAAGCATTTGACAAGGTTTGGAAAGAAGGGCTTCTGAAGAAACTGAGAAATTGTAGAGTGAATGGTAAGATGTACAAATGGGTGAAAACATACTTGCATAACAGAAGAGCCCGAGTTCAACTAGATGGCCTCAAGAGTAAGAAAATTATACTGCGTCATGGCGTCCCTCAGGGAGGGGTTCTGTCCCCCACACTTTTCCTGGTCTACATCAACGACCTGGTTGCTGAACTACCACTTGGAATGAAAGTGGCAATGTACGCTGATGACCTGGTAATATGGTGCACAGAGGAGCATGCAACAGAGGCTACCAAACTGCTACAAAGAGCTATAGATGCCTTAACCTCATGGGCAAATAGATGGTGTGTCAGCATCAACACAGACAAGTGCAGCACTACGCTCTTCACCCTCTCTCCCAAACAAAAAGCTGGTGTCATCAAGATAAACGAAGAGCTCCTGAGAGAAGATAAACAACCCACCTATCTCGGAGTTACATTCGATGATAGGCTGACATGGAAGCAGCACATCAACAAGGCAGCAACAAAGGCCAGGAGGAAGTTAGCCATCCTGAGAAAACAAAGTGGAACCACATGGGGAGCCAGCGGGAAAATACTTAGTAAAGTTTACCAGCAGGGCATACGACCACACCTGGAATATGGGTCAGCTGCGTGGTGTCCAGCATCAAACACCACATTACAAGAGCTAAATAAGGTGCAAAACCAGGCGCTTAGGGTCATCACGGGGGCAATGAAATCAACGCCTATAGTGGAGATGGAGAAAATGGGGAGGATACAAGCACTGAGAGAACGCAGAGACACGAAAGTGCTAACACAGGCAGAAAAGTTCCTCTGTATGCCGAGCCATCCAATGAAGGACAGATTCCAAAACCTAGCAATAGGGCGACTGAAAAGAAGCAGTTTTATCCACCAGGCCAAACGATTTCGTAGACAAACCTCAGACCTGCCTGAAGTTAACAGCCCAATGAAGTCTGTGCCAGAACAAACCCCTTGGAGAGAGGAGCCTGGACTACCAGTACACATCCAGACAAAAGTGAAAGGAATATTCGACAGGGATGAACAGAACAGCGTGCAACGTAGGACAGTCACTCTCAGTTTCCTGGATGATGAATACCCACAGGACCTCTGGGTCCGAGTATACACGGATGGGTCAGCACAGAATGCAGTAAAGAATGGAAGAGCAGGAGTGTACATAGAATACCCAAAGAACACTAGGGATACGGTCAGAGTACCAACGGGGAAATTCTGTAACAACTATGCAGAAGTCCAGGCAATCAAGGTGGCAACTGAGAAACTACTGAACACCGATCTCGGTCCACAGCCTGTGGTATTCCTGACAGATGCAAGATCAGCACTCCAAGCACTTCAGTCTAGAAAATTGCCAGGTATACAAGCCTTACTTTCTGAACTGTGCAACCAGCGCAGGGTCGCCATGCAGTGGATACCGTCTCATTGTGGAATACCAGGAAACGAGAGAGCAGACGGCCTGGCTAAAGAAGGTGCTGCAGACGAGCAACCGGATGTACCAGTTACGTACCATCAGAAGAAAAAGATGATCAAATCCATCAGAAAGCCACCAACACCAACACAGGATGACTACCAAGCTACGAACAGATCAGAACAAATTGTCATTCTGCGCCTCAGAACAGGACACAACCGCCTCCGCAGTCACATGTATACAAAATTCAAGATTGGCAATTCAGCCATGTGTACATGTGGACAGGCACCCCAGACTGCGGAGCATGTACTTCAAGATTGCCCCGAATATGATATATTGAGGCAAACCCTCTGGCCCAGAAAACAACACTGGAAGCAAAACTATATGGACCTCTGTATGAACTACAAAAGACAGTGAAGTTTATACAAGAAACAACATTGCAGATATAGACAATATAGCTCAAGCGAACGAAAGAAGAAAAAGAAGTGGAGTTATTTCCTAATTATTTTTACATTGTTTTAGTTATTACTGCATATGTATGTTTATTTGCGTTCGCTCGACTATATCTCACTCTCACATGCTGGCCTGTCTTTCTTTTGACCGGTTTACGTAAAAACAAAAAAGTAAGTGACAGTAACAAACAAATTTAGGAGGCAGCAAAACCCAAAAAAAGTAAGTGACAGTAACACACAAACTTAGGAGGCAGAAAAAAAAAGTAAGTGACAGTAACACACAAATTTAGAAGGCAGTAAAACTAATAAAAAGTAAGTGACAGTAACACTCATATGTGAAGGACGGGAAAACAAAAATTTAATAGCAGTAACATAAAAAATATATGGTACAATTTAACAGAATGAGAGTAAAGACTAGAATCAGATTTCATATATATCAGACCGGATGTTGTGAACATCTTGAAGGACTTAAAGAGCCCCGAAAACCATTTGAATAAGGAAACCGGGATCTGAGGAAACTGAAAGCACAGAGTCATAGTGGGAATTCACAAAGTAAAGACCCCTAAGAACACGTGTAAGAGGCCTAGTCAAGTGCCTTTATTCATCTGAGCAAACAGTCTGTGAGCCAAGATTGGCGTAAGTTGTGCAATTTACATCCTATATTTTTCATTACTAACATCTGAACTAATATGCATATATTGCCATGTGAATATTAATGTGTGAAAATCGCTAGTGGATGTCCAAGTCATTTGAGGCTGGCAACCTCAGCGTATAGAACGATGATTTCATGAACGACCACTGCAAGGGCTGATGACTGCTTTATTGCTAGTTTCTTAAAGAGTACTAAAAAGCATAGATAGTCCCAAATTCCATATGGAGCAGGGAGAGAAAGGTGAAAGAAATGATGTACGTTCTAATTATAATATTTACAAGTACAAACCAGTGTTCATGTCTATGTAAACCTATTCACTGTAAAATAATGAAAATTTTCAAGCTTTTCAACCAGTGTAGATGTAAATGAAAATACGGTAAAGGTAAAAGGTAAAGGATCATGTTACACGCCCATTGAGGCATATTGGGAATGTAGTTTTAGGCTAATACCTTAATAGACCATCGGCTATTAAGGGGTGGTGTGGTCAGCATTACGCCGGCCGCCTTAACCTTCCCAGAGTTGCTCTGGTACTCAGTTTATGAGACTGGGTCGATCCCGGAGCCGTTTGCGGTCTAAAAAAATCCCACCTCAGCTGGGGATCGAACCATGGACCACTGAGCTAGGAAGCAAGTGAACTAACCACTGCGCTACCGTGGTTCTATGAAATGAAAATATATTCTATCTATATTGTGAACATTTTTCAACCAGTGTAAATGTAACTGAAAACATATTCAACCTATTGTGAACATTTTTCAACTAGTGTAGATGTAAATGTCATCATATTCTATCTATACTATTAACCTTTTCATTTGAATGTAAAGTAAATATAGCGCTATTCAATTTAAATATAAAGAATGTTTTCTCTCGAGGGATTAAGCTTAATTCTCATCGAGGGTATAGTGTGAGGTAGATGGGATGGTGCGATATGAAGATAGGGACACATAAGCATGTGTCGGGAAACTCAATACTCAGAGGGTATTTGTTTCTATTCTTTTACCATACTAGTTGGTGGTACCAGTGAGCGTACATCTCTGGGACAAAGTGAGGGTAGAAGTGGCCTGACTTAGAGCTAGATACCATCATCAGAGGGTCTTAGAGATGCGGGACCAGCTTTGCAGTTACTCCCTAATCTTACTTGGAACGTGCTGCGCCTTTAATCTTGACTAGAGACGTGAGAACTCCAATGACCTATCTGCACATAACCCAAAAACCCAGCGGGTGGGGGGGGAGAACTGAACCGGGGGGGGGGGGGGGGGGGGGGGGGGGGGGGGGGGGGGGGGGGGGGGGGGGGGGGGGGGGGGGGGGGGGGGGGGGGGGATTTACGGGGGGAGACGAACCTGCCATTTGCAGATAAGTCACTTAAAAGCTGCTAAGTGATTTCTTACATAAAACACGCTACCTGTGACAGTTGGACTGATACTTTGTATTTTCCAATCCGTCCAATTTTTATTGTTCTTTTTATTTTTCCTGTTTTAATCGGCTATTTGCATTTTCGCCTTCTTTCCATTCTGATTTTTGCTACAGTAGCCCTATTATTCCCCTCTCAGAACCCACCACGCTGCGTGTCTAGTTTTTGATCTCGCTGCTGGCCCTCATTATAAATGCATTGCTCGGACTGTACTGAACCAGCTTTCAGTCGTCTATGATAATATTGCATAAGATGCACCTGGTTGTTTGTCAGACTAGGGGAACGCTCGTTGCTCGTAACAGTGGTTTAGACCATTGGCCGAGTAAATGATTTCTTTGAGGGGCGTGTGCCGCTGTCTTACTAAGGTTGTTAGTGATCGGTGCAACGAGTAAACCCTTTGACATCTAGGTATCTGTTACTGTGGTTTTAGGGGGTCCTCTAATGTTGATGTGTAGTTGGCCAGGTATGTGTGTTGATGTCACCTGAACAGTGTAATGGTGCGGTGAAGATCAAGGTCACTCACGCTGACAGCATACATGGTTCTTGTACGATGATGATGATGATGTGAGACATGGGTGTGTAGACACGCGAATGCGTTTAGGCTCATATATAGTTAAACAATGCACCCAGTCACACTCATACGGAAGCCAATGATGGTTGTAACTACTGGTAACAGTTCACACATTTATTTACAGGACTAACAGTAATATCACAGGAACAGTCAATGTAAGCAGGATCATATACATCATGTTAACTGAAATCGATTGGTACATATCAGGCATTTTAAGGCCGGAAAACATTCAAATATGTGGGCATGGTCAATAGTGGTATATTCTTTAAAGTACAGTTCACAATGCCGCTTTGGTATCCCTGACTCAACGCGTCAGATACTTTAATAACTCCGTCATACAAAAGACGAGCTCCTAAATCATGTAATAATATTACCAGGGCCGTCGTTCAACTTGGCATAACACGCCAGTTGCATCTTATCATGCTGTAGAGTATTGGCCGAAACACAGGGCCTCGATATGACGTCAGCTGTGTATTCTTCATAAGCAGGTCGCATAAACCCTGCTATAATGTTTGTATAAATATACCGCCAACCTGCGGTTTCCACCATATATAACTTCGTCACTAAACTTCTGATCAAATGAAGACGAATAGTCTTAAATGGCTACCTCGAGCACAAAATATAGGTTCTGCATTATAGGAACTGTGAGCTGTTCTCACAGGCTAGGTAAGCCTTTAACAAGTTCTGCAACCGAATGCGTAATAATGTAAAGTCGGTGTTACCTTGAACGGAATCCTCAGAACACAATAAACAACACTGTCGCCATTCCTGTCGTACAGTAAATCACTGGGGAAAACTGACAACGCAGTCACTTCGAAGATTTTCCTTCCCCAAAATACAACGGACATTCACGTCCCACAGAAGCCAGTTCACATCTCTACCTGACGGAAGTCTCACTCTCCGCCCTCAACAACTGCGCATGAGCACATAGGCCAGAACTGTGTACCTTTGACCCTGTCTCAATACAGGTCAAACACCATGAATGAACCAAAGGGGAGATAACCCCTAAACAACTTGACACCGCAAAGTTAAGACATAGTTCCCTAACTTTGACCAGGGTGAAAAAATACGACAAATAAATTGACGTTTGAAATAGTTTGAAACTCCGTCAAAAATGACAGCAACATATTACTGCCCCCCCCCCCCCCCCCCCGTTAAAAAAATGACACATTAAAAAAATATATAACCATGAGCAAGATAGCACAAGCATCAATTATGCGCCAATGAAAGAATGAACCTACGGTAATCTCAGGTACAATGGACGCACAAATAAAGCGTCTGGAGAGAATAAAATCATCTCCCAACATAAGAACAAACTCGGGAGGTACCATCAAAGAAATCTAAGTTGCTGGCAACCCCAAGATACATATCAAAAATTATGAAATACTATAATTATAGCAATATACAAATATCATGAAATACAATGCTATACTATCAACATATCTAATGGATATATATCATGGATGGATATAACCAAATTTGTTAAAGTCATTATACATCATCCAAATAGTGACACAATTGTGTTAATATATTATGATATTAAGAACAGACATAAGTCTGGAAGTGTATCAGGAAATCTAGGACACAAGATTTAAATGGAATCTAGACAATATGTCTGCCATCACATTATCCGAACCACGGATAGCTCGCACCGTGAAATGGAAAGGTTGAAGAGCAATTGCATAACGAGTAGATCTCGAGCTCTTCAAATCCTTACTTTGCATAGCTGTAAGAGCTTTTTGGTCGGTTTCCATAATGAAATGCGCGCCCAGAAGGAATCTTTGTAGCTTAAGAATGGACCAAACCATGGCCAACAATTCACGGTCTAAAACCGAGTAATTCCTTTCTGCCGCATTCAGCTTCCTAGAGATATACATTACAGGATGCAGAGTTCTTGAATACTCCTGCATTAGTGCCGCTCCAATCGCAGTGGAAGAGGCATCACTACGAAGGACAAAAGTCTTAACAATCGTTGGTAGTCTTAAGATAGGATGAGATGAGAACAAATTCTTAACCTGATCCAATGACGATTGGCATTCTTGGGACCAACGCACCATATTAGGAGAACATTTTTTTAATAACGTTGAAAGTTGTGCCATAATGGAGGATAGATTCTCAATGAATCTTCCATAGAATTGTATTAATCCCAAGAGACTTCGTACTTGCTTTTTTGTCTTCGGGACCGAGATATTTAATATCTTCGAAATGTTTTGGTCCTCTGTCTTCAACAGACCATGACCAACCCGATGACCTAGGAAAGAAATTTCACTAAACCCAACAAAAGCTTTAGAGGGTTTTGCAGTCAAATTATGCTCACGTAGAGTAGATAGTAATTCATTTAAACCCAAATAGTGTTCTTCCCAAGTATCACTGAAAAGACAGATGTCGTCTAAATACGCGATGACATCTGTAAGATATGATAGAATTCGTCGCATCATGCGCACGAAAGTTGCTGGGGCGTTCATAAGCCCGAAAGGCATAAAATTCCACTGAAATAAACCCCTAGGTGTTGAAAAAGCAGTGAGAGGTTTGGCGTGTTCCGTCAAAGGGACTTGCCAATAACCTTTCGACAAGTCTAGTTTAGTAAAGAATCTAGATTTAGAAAGTCTAATAAGTAAATCTTCTAATAAAGGCATAGGTTCAGCATCGAACTTCGTAACTTGATTTAATTTGCGATAATCAACGCAAAGACGTATGTTATTGTCTTTCTTTCGAACAATAACCATCGACGAAGAATAAGCTGAAGTGGATGGTTCAATTATTTGCAGTTGAATCATTTCATCCAATTCTTTCTCGACTTGTGCTTGAAAATGAATAGGTATTGGGTATGGTCTTACTCTGATCGGATTACGATCAGTAAGTATGATGTCATGTTCAATGACATGTGTGTGTCCAGGAATGTCGGTAAGGACATCCTGAAATGATTGTAGCGTAGAAGATACTTGACGCTAACGTCAAAAGACAAATTCGAAGAAACGGTAACGTTTTTCCATGATTCCGTAGAATTAAGTGGAATCACAGGAAGAGGTAAGTTAACATCAGAAAAAGTAGTTTCCTCATCCTGTATAACAGACAGGGATGAGATATGACCATGTTGGACTGGAGAGTCGTCCGTCGCCTGGAAAATAGGCTGCAAATAGTCTATTCGTTCAATAAATTCCGTAAGCATATTTATATGAAAGGTTTTATGCCTTCCATCAACATCGACATTATAGTCAACATCGGAAATTTTCGAGACTATAGTGTATGGACCTTTCCATGAAATGAGAAGTCTATTCTCCCTCATGGGAAGTAAGACATACGCTTTGTCTCCAGGACAAAGTTGACGTAGGCGTCTTTTCTTATTAGCAAATCGCCTAGCCTTTTCTTTAGCAAATTCGGATGATGAAGTTGCTAGCCTGCATGATTCGATAATTTTTTCCCTAAGAGCAATGACATACTCATATGACGATTGTGTATCATCGTCAATATTATCGGAAGTTATCAAATCGTGTAGCAAGGACATAGGACCTCGCGGTTGCGCGCCAAAACAAGTTCAAAAGGAGAAAACCCTGTATGTTCGTTGGGGACCTCTCTATAAGCAAAGAGAGCTGCAGGTAGGACCCTGTCCCAATCATCAGGATGATCCTCCGTTATCTTGCCAAGTAAGTTCTTTAGTGTCCTATTAAGACATTCAACCAATCCATTGGACATTGGATGATAAATACTACTGAGAGACCTTTTAATGTCCAGAGTGGCCATTACCTGAGACATAGTGTCCGATATTAATTGAGTGCCATGGTCTGACAGTATTTCTCCGGGGAATCCCAGACGAGAAAATATGAGCCAAAGAGCATCTGCGATATCGACAGTTGATATGCTCTTAAGAGGAATATATATAACCCCTAGTAGAGTCATAAACATATTAACTACCATAACCACAGAGGCGGATCAGGAGAGGTAGCAGTTAGGGACTCAGAATACTACATCAACATCTTCTCTGGGAACTTACATAGCTTGACCCTACCTTTGTGTCTATACACCATTACTATCTGCAGAGAAGGGGGTATTACTGACAAGACCAGACTATTATATGGCACTATCCTGGTATCATCTGAAACACCTTTATGTCCAGGATATCTTATTCTTAATAACATCTCAAACCTCTCGCGACACTATGTAAAGTCACAATGTATTTTAGTAGCATTATAACATTGCATTTTTGGTGTATTCTATTTGTGGGAAGTAATAATTTGTCATTTTGTGTATCGACCCCAACGAGGCGCATAAAATATATTGTGTAGTGTATTTAGTGCTAATTTTTTATATATGTCAAGTATTGATATGATTAATAGTACACCCTCCTAACGGGAACCACTTGGTTGGACAACCCACATGTTGAGTTGGAAGAGGACTTTGAGCAGATTGTTTCTGTCATCGCACATGCTGAGATGTACATGTGTGTGCAAGATATATTAGCCTCTGCGACTGCAGACTGATAGCTGATATAGTGGAATTAACAGAAGGACAACGCATGTGGATAAAGACAGCACCGAGATTTACCTAGCAATAACATAATACCCTAGCGGTACATAATAGTTTATTATAACAGTGTTATGATGTTATTTGTTTCTTGCTTGATGTAAAGGTTGTTTGTTTTGGTCTCAGTTCAAGGGTACCCCACTGTTACAACTGGATCTCAGTCAAAGAAGTAACATTCTCCTCGACCTCACGGTTCCAGTAAGCAACGAACTCCATGAGTTATCATAACATACCTGAAATTGCAACCCTCTTCAGATAAGCCCTTTAACGGGAATTGAGCTCACGCAGTGTACAACCAGCAACAGCAAATCTGAAATCGTATTGTGCGGTAATGGTTTACTACGCGCCTATTAAATGCAAGCCAGAGCTTTAGTGGCATCCAATGCCTCATCTTACTCATCGTCCCCAGCTGAATTGAAACTATCATACTGCGTCCTTACACTGAGGCGCTGTCTCCAACCTCCCGGTCTCAACTCAGACCCAACTGGATCTACTCACCAAGTTTCGTATACGAGGCACGCCTATTGTATTTTACCGAGCCGGATAAGAGCGCAAAGGAAACGGGCGGTCATCCTCAGTTGACCGCCTTGATTTGTTAGGTCTAGGGGTCAGTACGGACTCTGCGTTTAGTAGCAGGCAGAATATAGACAGAGTTAATATACAGCCAAGCGTGGTTGTTTTGTGCGAGTGTGAACACGGCGCATGGATAGCGTCTCCAATGGTGAAGACGACGCGAGGATAGCGTCTCCAGTGGATTTAACCTGAAAGACACTGACTGTTTTGTGGTACTTCTCACACGCAGCTGCAGGATTTTTAACTCTCTGTTTATTTATTTTTTTTGATTGGTGTTCTACAGGAGGGGTTTGGGTGGATTGTTGTCTGTTGATGTATGATTTGATGTACTTGTTAACTATGTTATTTATTCAATTATTACTTGCTGAGATTTTAATCTTGTCCTTCTATACAAACTAAAGAGAACGTTAATAAATTTTTACCTTTTGTTAACGCGCTGTTCAAGACCTTCATCCATACATATTTCTCTTACTATATTCTCTATCTGTCTGTGAGACAGAAGAGAGAGCGGGTGTGTCTTAAGACTTTATAAGTGAGTGTGGACTTGGAAAGAGAGATAGCTTCAACTGATCTTCTTCCAGGTTGTCATATGTTCACCCTATTTACACACAATATCTGTGTTTCTCTATAATTCTGACAGTTCACTCACATTGTCGATTTCACTCTAATTGTCAAACTCGACATATACTTCTAAAACCCACACACTCATGACACAACCATTATACGAGGATGAGTATTTTCGGATAAATCATTATTCATTCTTTTAAAACCTTGTTAAATCTTATTGATTATTAAATCTTTTATTTGTAAATATACACATTTGACGTCGATTTAATAATTTTGGATGTACTGCATGTATGTCTCAGCCAACTTACTAAATACTCTAAACCAGTGGCGTACTAAGGGGGGTGGGAGAAGGACTGCCTCCCCGGGTGACAGCCAGGAGGGGGTGCCCTTGGACACTTTTTTGATAGCCCTTACGGCTAAAAATATACTTGCGCTTGTGTTTGTTTGTGGGAGAGGGGGTGCGAAAGGTAGGATCCGCCCCGGGTGTCACATACTTTGAGTATGCCTCTGCTCTAAACAGAGCCATACCTGTATAATAAGAATTCCACTGAGTAAATCAGGGTGGGGGCTTAAACGAGCTGAAATTACTAATTGCTTTATTCTTCATAAAAGACGGCGGATCAGATATAAGTTAACAATTGCCCTGCCCAATGTAGCATTGTTCTTGACTTCTGGCATATGTTATGAACACTACGTTGAGACAGAAGCATCAGTATCCTTCTATCTACAACTCTGCCAAGAGTAGTCTTGTGCGAAGCTAGACAACCTTGAAGACCCACTTTAGATACTTGAGTTCTGGCCGCCGTAGACCAGTACTGCAAAGCAGGAGAGGCAATTCCGTGACCGTAACGCAGTGGATAAAGAAAAAATTCAATCACTCATTCATTGTCCTATAATTCCCAAGGGAGCGTAGACTTTTAACAAGTTGACGTCCAGGCTTTCTGTCCTCATTTGTGCGTTCAAGGCCTTTCTATGTCTTCTTTATACGTCCTCTCCTACTCCCTTCTAGGTATGTGTTGTTGTTTTTTTTCTCCCTCTTTTTCTCTTGCCCTGTGGGTTCCAAAAGCTACAAGAACTGCATTGTAATGCTATCAAGTAGTTTGTCCTATGTGAGTCTTATCCAATTTTCCTCACTGGTAATAGTCATTGGTGATTTTATCATATACATTTGTTTAATTCTACTAATTTGCCCAAGCAGCAATTTACGAGAGTCTAACTCTTTGGTTGTCGCGTTCGTTGTTCTCCATGTGTCACAGTCATACAGTAATACAGTACTGCCTTGACATTTCAGCTGAAGATTCTTACTTTTGTGTTGGACTTGACCCTTTGTAACTTTCAAATATTGTCCAGTGCAACGAAAGCTCTTCTAACCTTTCGATTTTATTTTTTTTAATAACGCTGCCAGTTCCTCCAACTTTGCTCATGTTACTGCAAGATATATGTATAAATCCACATCTTGAAAACATGTTTCACCAAGTGCAATGGGGCTATCATATGACGCATGTATTCTAATAACCTGTGTTTTTTTCCTCTGCTCTGTGTATTTTCCGACCCTGTTTTTGAATCAGTTATACAAATTAACGGTACACGGGAAACACTGGACTTTTACTGACGTAAACGGATTTTATTTTGTGGGTAGGTTTCTAATTCTTAAATTTTGCCAGGGCAGCGGTCTGATAGGCCTAATATATATATTTATCTCCTCAATGTGTGTCCTACTCATCGCCAGCGTCTTCTCTTGTTCCATTGGTACATGTCTGCTTCTTATCATCAGTTCAACATTGGTGATCTTGTCCCATCATTTCAATCCTTGCATTCTACATAATGACCTATTTATGAAGTCCACAATTACAGATCTGGTATTATGCTGCAATTAATCTCCCACTGGACGTGTTTTGCTGTCGCAGTTGTAAATAACAAGATATTTGTAATTATATAACTATAGTGACTTACCATTTTCTCGTTACACGAATGCAAGACCTAGACAACTACAAACAAATACAACTTGCGGGCTGCTACACTAAATATTGTTAGCCGAAAATCTTTCGTCGAACAAGAAATATATTTTGTACTTGAACTTGGAGGTGCCTAAAATGCTGGCAGCCCTTCGTATAACTTATGAGCGTAAGTCAGTGATAACACTATAAAGTTTTATACACAATAATGTCCCCTCTATTCTTTTCTTTTTGTTACCCGCGTGAGGTGAACTAATTTATTCAGTAACAATACTGTAATAACAATGGCAAACGTCGGTTAGAAAGCTCACTCCCCCACACTCCACGAAGTCTCTATTATACACCTCAGCCAATGAATAGTTACGACCAAGTTCCCCACCAAAACATGGTTGAATATTTTTATTTAGGCAAACACAATAAGTACTAGTTATAATAGCGTGTAGTTCTGGGACGATATCGTAGATTTTCGATAGAGGAATTAGGACATAGTTTGGTCCTTTCTGAATAGTACTAGACAGGTGGTGACTCAGTGAGAGATAAGATAAGAAATAGATTTTCACTAGTGAAATTTTAGAAAATAATACGGTAGGTAAAGTCTGTCCCTGAACTCACAACAACAAAAAAAAATCCTCTCGTTCAGCCTATCTCTAAACAGAACTTTGTTAGTCAGACAGTTTACCAAAATATATATTAATATATATATATATATATATATATATATATATATATATATATATATATATATATATATATATATATATATATATATATATATATATATATATATATATATATATACTGAAGCACATTAAAAACGCACCACTATTATATATACTGATGCCGAGAAGCTGGCAAAAAAAAGTGTGTGAATGGATTTTCCCTGTGTTTGCCATGAGGTAGAGAGCGAATGGCTGCTGGAATGGAAAGTGCAAGATTCAACCCACGGGTGTGTGTACAGACTACATGAAAACGATGAAAGTTACACGTGCAACACGATTCCCAACAGCTATGACCCTGAAAATGTGTACGCGTTGTGGCAGTATACTCGGTATAAAAAGGCCGTTGAGACAAAACACCCAGTACATGTGCTTGAAATGCCACGACTATCTGAAAATGACCGCCAACGAGCCATTGGTATGTTGGAGGCCGGAATGAGCTCGCGGGACATTGCCAGAAGGATGAATTGCCACCACAGCACTATTGTACGTCTCAATGAACGTTACGGAACCACTGGCAGTGCCCGGGAAAGACTTCGGAGTGGCCAACCACGAGTTACTACCCCTGCGCAAGATCGTCATATTGTGCTGAGTCACCTAAGGAATCGTACTCTCCCGGCAAGTCAAACAGCAAGAGCAATAGTGGGTAGACATGGACAAGTCTCTCGAATGACAGTCATACGACGACTCAGAGATACAGGCCTTACTGCAAGACGACCTTATGTTGGGCCAAACTTGACTCACAGACATCGTTAGCAGCGCCTGCAATGGGCAGATCAACATATCAGATGGACTTGATTGCAGTGGAATGCTGTCCTATTCACAGACGAGAACAGATTCAACATATCCTTTGCAGATGGACGTATGCGGATTTAGCGACGGTGTGAAGAGCGCTTTGCAGATTGCTGTGTCAACCGATTTGGAGGTGGCAGTATTCACATTTGGGGAGGATTCAGTTTTCACCATCGCTTGCCTCTTCACGTCTTCCGTGGAAATGTTAGTGCTGTGACATATCGAGATGAGGTTCTGGATGCACTGGTTGCTCCTGCGTTCACAATTTATCCAGACTTGCAGCTTCTCCAGCAGGATAACGCACGTGCATTTTTTTGTATTTTTGGTTTTCTCCCTTGCCTGCACAGAATGCAATGAATTTCATAACAATCAAATGTACAAATTAATGACCAGCATGGATTTATAGGAAAATGAATAAAGATTCCAAATATGTAAACTTGTACACACTTATATTTACATTTCACACTCTGTTCCTGGATTATACAGGTGGTGCGTTTTTAATGTGCTTCAGTATATATATCAATCACTCACATACACGCACACGATAAGTGACGACAGTTAGACGCACAGATGTGACAAATTATATCTATGGAATAGGTATATGTTGGGACGAGCTGACCAATACATGTAAATAAAGTTTTTATGTAAATTTTATTTACTATAAAGAAACTCAACAACAGCAATATTATGAATATCAATCAAATACAAATACACATAGGTTAATGAAATTAATAAAGAAATAGACTCATAGGTGTAATCCTCCCTCCCTCTGCTGAGACAAGATCCCGTTAGAAGAAAGTATTTAACCCCCAAAGAGTCAAAGATTTATACGCTATGGTCTAGGATTTCCCATCTACAGTAAAGAACAGAATTTATACGTTAATCTATTCTGAAAAAGGGACAGTATTAGCAAAACTTACACAAAAAAAGATAACCAACGTGAGGACATGGACTCTGCAAGATATATATATATATATATATATATATATATGTCTTGGCAGTTACAACCATATATATATATATATATATATATATATATATATATATATATATATATATATATATATATATATATATATATATATATATGAGAATTATTCATTCATCCTTCCTCTCTTCTCAGACAACCGTGGCCACGTGCATTTGTTCTTACCTAAGGCTCGGTTTGCACCTTCTGGAACAATCTTTAGGACACACGCCCACAGCAAATCCAGTGTTATTTTGGCAAAGAAAACCCCAGCACCTCAAAGACAGATTAAATCCACTTCTCCGGGGAATGTTCGCTTTGTTACTTTTATTAAGGACTACTGCTTATGTCACATTAATTAGACCAGGTAAGAAATTTAACAGTGCTCACAGTGTCAATAGCTTGAGGTTTCCAATACATAGGAATGTCAGGTTGGTAACTTCTCTCAGTATAAAAATGCCTTGTCACACCACAAATGGTCGATAGTCGGAAAATGTCGCAAGTTTGATTACGTCAAATGTTTGATTTTGTTGCCACCACGGGCTGAATGTATATGGAGAATGGGAAAAGAAATCTGGATCAATAGGCCCAGTTACAAAATTTATTCTTAATGTTCTTTGGGTTGGTACTCTGTCTCTTTCTGGGTGTAACACGAAGCAGACAGGTTCACCGTTGAAGACCCAGATACTAAGTAAAAATGTTCTTTTGTATGGTTATTCTCAGATTCACATGGAAGCCGCTGGTAGATTTTGGGTTTGACCCAATACTGTGTAAAGGAGAAAAAAATACAAATACTTAACCATAATATAGTATTCTCAATCCTATTCTACCCGCGTAAAATATAATATATCCATACACTCAGTTATTTAACTATGAATAGAACTACACGTGTATCATATTGAATCGTTTAATGAAAGTCTCCGTAAAATAAACGCTAGTCATTTATATTTTTAATCATCATGAATTAGAAATAAATATATATTTCGTCAGTACTCATGATGAATAGTGCATTTACTAGACGATTAAAATAACTCTACTGGTTAATATCAGTTAGTTAGATTTACGCTACAGCCGGAACAATTTAGCTATAGATTATATTAATTCGTTAGTCGCTTTGCACAAAACTCTTAGTAAAATAAAAATGATGGACTTAACAATTAAATCATTCTACACAGAAAGATCTTAGTGAAATAAAATACGGACTTAACAATTAATCACTCAAACTTCTAGTATAGTATTTACCACAAACACAGAAATAAACGATCTCCAATCGAAAAGCTAAGTAATTCTACTATTATAAGAGATCTTAGAATTCGAAGCTAATGTTCTCTGAAATTCGGTCGGTACTGGATAAATTGAGTTTGCAGGAGGAGACATAAATATGTGTGTTGATATTTACTGTCGTGTGTAGTAAATATTGTAAGATATAATGAGACGTGGCTGGCTGTCATACATTCTCACGTTATGAAGCTTAATCACGAAGACTGAACACACACTGGATACATAGGACATATTTAATCGGACATCTTAGAAACAGGAAGTCGGAAGAAGGGAAGCAGAAGAGTTCCCATAAGGGCAAGTAACTCTAGTCGGGAAAACAAACTAAACAACAAGACAATGTATACAGATCAACATCCCCCCTTCTTTATGAGTGAACAAAGTCATTCATCCAAGGGGGTTTCTTGCGATCTCTTTGAGGTCTCTTAGAGCAAGATGGTAGGAGAGAATGTTCCTGTTCTTTGCCAGCTTTCCCAGGACTAGAAGTAGCTGGAGTTGAAGGATCAACTTCTGGAGGATTGGAAATGTTCACTTCACTAGTGTTTTCCATGTCTGGCAAAACAACCTGTTGCTCGGGTAGAACTGGAGAGTAGACATCAATTTCCAGGTCCGCGGGATCAGGTGTGAAAGGTGTGGTTCTTTCAGGGAGCCTCTTATCAATCCTTGCAGGTTGCCAGTTGTGTTGTTCAGGGTCTTGATAGTAGACTGGCTGGTGAGACAACTTGGGCAGATCATGGGCAGTTTTATCATAATACTTCTTCACTGAACTGTCTCTCTTGCCTCTACTTTCAATAATTCTACTGTGAGATGCAACGGGTTTCACTGCAGAAGGTATCAGTGTACGCAGTTTCCTGTTGAACAGTATTTCTGCTGGACTTTGATCAAACCCTTGTCTTGGCGTATTACGAAGTTCAAGTAGTGCCTCATATGCATCTGTATTGTCCTGAACAGTCTTTCTCATCATACCCTTGTTACGAGTAGATCCTATGGAAGGGAAGTGATCTTTGGAATGTTTTTTGGACAAGTTAAATTGTGGGTTGCGGCACTTGTACGCTCGATTAAGCGGAGGCTTGTTTAACTTTATAATAGAAATATCTCCTTCTATTTTGAGTGTCAGAGTACAGAAAAAGCGTGATGAACGCTGTTATCTCAAATGCGGAGATGTATTTATTCTGTACTGTTTTGAGCTGTGTTCTAAACAGCCGAGTCTCGTGATTGGGCTTTTTGGCGGGACTAGTGTGTGATTTGAGGGAGTCGAGTATTGGGCGTGGACCGAGCGGGTCGAAGCTCTGGGTTGTGATAGTGTATGCCTACGTAGTGCTTAAGGAAATGTCGACTTATATTTTCGCTGTGTGTACAGCATATTTGATAAACTGCAGTAAAGATTTGTGTAGGCCGAGATTAGTTAGGCCATTATTTATGTGAACTGCTGTGTGCAGTCTTATAGCGCAGAATTGAGTCGTGAGGACTTTAGGCCATTATTTATGTTAACTGCTGTGTGCAGTATTATAGCGCAGAATTGAGTCGTGAGGACTTTAGGCCTTTATTTATGATAACTGCTGTGTGCAGTATTATAGCGCAGAGATGAGTCGTGAGGACTTTAAGCCTTGATATATATCTGCTGATGAATGTTTAAGAGTATCTTGGATGATGCTGAGAAGTGGAGTAGCTGAGAAGTGGAGTATTGTATTGCTATGACTTGTAATTTGACTATGTATGTATTCAATGTTAACGTGTGGTGATGTAAATAAACTGTTATTAACTGTCGCCTGCCGTTACACCATTCCATGACTCGTGGTGTACGTTACTGTGAGTGACTGTTCCAAATACACACTCTCTTCGTCACCTCACTTATCACACCTACACACTCAATCTGACAATAGTATCAACCCTTGATGAGTTTCACAGCAGATTCAGCTAATCCATTGGCTTTATGGTGACCTGGTGCTGATTTAACATGAAGTATTCCCCATCTAGCAGTAAATGATCTGAACTGTGCAGACGTAAACTGAGTACCTTGGTCAGATACAATGACTTTGGGAACACCATAAGGAGCAAAATGAGACTTCAATTTCCTGATGACTAACTGTGCTGTCATTGTAGGTAGAAAGTCTACTTCAATGAAGTTGGAGAAGTAGTCAATCAAGACTAAATAATATCGGCCTTCTATAATAAAGATGTCAGTGCCAACTTTCTCCCAGGGGGATAAACCTCTTGAGTGTTGGCTTAAAGGTTCTTTAGTATTCCTTGCCTTCGTTTCTTGACATTCTGGACAACTGTCAGCTATCTGTCGAATCTCAGCCGTCATGCCGATCCAAAACAGACAACTTCTGGCCCGGCGCATCATGCTGTCAAATGCAAGATGAGCAGCGTGTAGCTTCTGCTTGATTTTAGGCCTCAGTGCTTTTGGGATAAGAATACGCTCTCCTTTAAGTATTATGCCTTGTTCTGTTGTCAGCGTATCACGAATGTCAAAATAAGGCAAAAGCTCAGCTGGTACATCAGACTTTCTTTTAGGCCACCCATCCAAAATGGTCGACTTCAACCTCTGAAGCACGCTGTCTTTGAGAGTTTCAGCTTTAATCTTTTCCATCATCACATCTGGTATTTCAGGTAATCTTACAGGTGCATCAGCTCCTGCATTGCTCTCTCTATCAGCTAAGGAACCCAATGTGACATTATGAATACAAACTCTGGACAGTGTGTCGGCTATAAGAAGATCGGAACCTTGTACCCATTGGAATTCAAAGTCATATCGATGGCTGCGCATCAGTAAATTCTGCAGTCTTCGAGGAATTTGACTCAGAGGTTTCTTAACGATGGCTGCCAATGGTTTATGGTCATTGATGACTGTAACTTTCCTTCCATAAGTGTACTGGTCAAAGCGTTCCAAACCATATACAACAGCTAAGAGTTCCTTCTCAATTTGAGCCCAGCATTGTTCAGTTTCAGTTAGAGCTCTTGAAGCAAACTCTATTGGATGACCATTTTGTAGGAAGACAGCCCCAAGTCCATAGCTGCTACTATCAACTTGAATACACAAAGATTCATCCGGATCATAGTATGCGAGTACTGGAGTAGAAGTAATCAGTTTCTTGACTCTCTTGAAAGCTTGATCACATTCAGCAGACCAGATAAAGGGAGTATCCTTACGGGTAAGTTCTCTTATTGGATGAAGAACTTCTGAAAGATTGTTGAGAAACTTTGCTAGATACTGTATCATGCCGCAAAATCTGCGAACCTCATGACAGTCCTTAGGAACGGGCATGTTAAGTATTGTCTCAACCTTTTTCTTGTCTGGTTCAACACCTCGAGCAGTAATAAGGTGACCCATGAAGGTAATTTCTTCTTTCTTCTCTTGGGCTTTAGCGTCATTCAGTTGAATGCCTTTTTCTTTACACCTATGTTTCAGTGCTTTAAGTTTCAGATCATGGTCCTTAATTGCTTGCTGTCTGTTTGATCCACAACCTGCAATAACTATGTCATCAGCAACATTGATGCAACCATGAAGACCTTCAAGAGCTTGTGCTAGATGCCTCTGGAAAATTTCACTGCTTACATTCAAACCAAATGGTAATCTAGACCATCTGAACCTACCATAAGGTGTGATCATTGTTGTAAGTTTACTAGACTTCTCATCAAGTTTGATATGCCAGAATGCTTCCTTGATATCCAGCTTTGTGAAAATCTTGGCATTATTGAGTTCAGGCAATACATCATCCAAAGTTGGTAATCTGTAATGCTCTCTTTGCAAAGCCTCATTCAGGGGTCTAGGATCAATGCATATTCTTAAAGAACCATCAGAATTTTCAACAACAGCCATTTGGTTAACCCATTCAGTCGGTTCCTCTACTGGTATTAATATGCCTCTGTTCATTAGATTTTGAAACTCTGACTTTACCTTGCTCTTAAGTGAAAATGGCATTTTTCTGCATGGCAGTGCCTTTGGACGAATATTAGGATCAATATGCAACACAGCTTCACCCAGGACACCTAGATTGTTATCAGAGTTATGATCATTATCTGAACTGTCAGTAGCCACCTTAGCAATAAATTTGTTTGTGTTGACTGTCACAAACTGTAGATCCTGCAGTGTGTTGTTGCCCAGCAAACATGTGAATCTATTTTTCACAACAGTAAACCTTATATTGTGTTTTGTCCCAGTCTTAGGATTCTCAGCAGTTAATAGAACTTCTCCCAGTGGAGTCATCTTAGTACCATTCCACATAACAAGCCTCTGTTTATTGGGTAACAATTGTTCTTGCATCACAAAGCGTTGACATATTGTATTCACATCAGCTGCTGTGTCTAGCTGAAATTTTACCATTTTTCCATTGATAATGAGTTGTGCAGATGTACAAGCTTTGCTAGACTTCACACAATTAAGAAAAACTTCAGAATCTTCCACTGGCTCTGTGTGAACAGTGTGAACTCTCTTGCATTTAACTTTGAAATGGTTTCTTCCCCCACAGTTTGAGCAAAACTTCCCCCATGCAGGACACTTTTTCTTAATCAATAGATGTTTCTGTCCACAGTAATGACACTCCTTTCTAGGTTCAAAGTACCCACTGTCAGTGTTACTTTGACAGTCTTTACCAGCAGCATGCCCAGTGTCTCTCTTGGGAGGTTTATGGTTGAGTGATTTTTTCTGTACCTTTTCAACCCTTGCTTCAGAAGGTTGTATTGTATTATTCATCTCATTTATGTCTTTTCCAGTTTGCTCAAAGACTCTGCATATGTGAATGGCTTCCTTTAGATCGAGGTCAGCTTCTCTCAAGAGCTTCTCCTGTAACCTTTTGTTGACAGTAAAGACACTTTTGTCTCTTATCATACGATCCTTGTCGTTGAAGTTGCACAAATCTGCCTTAGTTCTCAGCTCAGTCAAAAAGGAATTAAAAGGTTCTTGAAGAGGTGTGTTCCAGAATCTGAACGTATGTAATACTTCATTGCTTCGTGAGCTGCAGTGGTTCTGGAGCAAATCGAGAATTTTAGTAGGATTAGAGTGGTCTCCTTCCTCTGCAAGATGATCAAAAACTTCAACAGCTTGAGGTCCAGCACAGTGTAGAATAATGGCCGCCCGAACAGAATCAGGTTTCGAAGCCACCTCTAATGCATCCATATATAATTCTAACTGTCGTCTCCATTTACGAAATGTGTCTGGTTTGACGTTATTTATGTCTAGGCAGGGTGGTAACTGAAATAAGGGCCTTCTGCCATGACGAAATGTCTAATAATGGTATGCGAGCAATAACCAGTAATCTCACCTCAAGTCTAAGGACTTCAGCGCACGTGTTAGAAGATATTCAGCAGAATAGTCCGAATTCTGTAGAAATAAACACCGCTGCCACCATGTTGATATTTACTGTCGTGTGTAGTAAATATTGTAAGATATAATGAGACGTGGCTGGCTGTCATACATTCTCACGTTATGAAGCTTAATCACGAAGACTGAACACACACTGGATACATAGGACATATTTAATCGGACATCTTAGAAACAGGAAGTCGGAAGAAGGGAAGCAGAAGAGTTCCCATAAGGGCAAGTAACTCTAGTCGGGAAAACAAACTAAACAACAAGACAATGTATACAGATCAACAATGTGTTACGACACGTTTAATGATATTGGCCACTACAATTGTGAGCACTTTAAAGTTACGCATTAATATATTTGGATGCTATAAATATAAGATATTTTGCGCTTAAAGATAATTTATTGAACGCGAATTTGTACGGTTGTCTATGGTTAGACATGACGTGATGAGTTGTTAAGCTACCGCATGGTAACGATCTATATACACCCTTCCTAGTCTGAACTTTGTTCAAGTCGGACGCGTTATGCTTTGCTCCCGAGATATATCGTGCAGAGGTTCTCCTTAACTATAAGCCAAGGGGTCGGCTTTTCTTATGTATTGGATGCAGGATCAAGTCATCCCATTTTGATGTGTAGTCTTCGTTTTCAGAAGTAATACAGGAAGTATTGTAAATTATTTGTCAGAATATTTACGTCGTTTTATTAGTGGGTAGATTAATTTAATTTAGTTATAAATTAGATAAATATTTTACATGTAAGTTTCTTGATGCATATTACTTAATTTATTCCATTAATTTGATTCCCTACTACTTCCTTTCATTTCTTTTCTTTCATGTATACTTTCTCATGTGTTCTTAGTGTTTTCTTTGTCTTGGTTAACTTTAATACAATACTTTATTAGTTTAATTAATTAGATTTAATTCTATAACATTCTACACACATGACATTCATACTTGATTACATTAATTACTTAACTATATTTAATTAGTTATATCTTAGGACTTTGATTAATTCACCACATCTTAAGTTAGTTAACACACATTTAGTTAATTAGATAATAGTTCACTTTCCTTTCTTGACTGTTGACGTTTCTTTTCGTTAACTTAGTATTATTTCCATGTATTATGTGACATTTAGGATATTGATGACGACCTTCGACACTGTTTTATTCAAAACATCGTGGGCCGTACGTCGTAAATTTTTAATTTTCGAGATAATTAATCGAGTTATTAGTAAAAAAATCTATAGAATAGATTTTTTTAACACCGGTCGGTCAGGGGAATGTTACGACACGTTTAATGATGTTGGCCACTACAATTGTGAGCACTTTAAAGTTACGCGTTAATATATTGGGATGCTATAAATATAAGATGTTTTGCGCTTAAAGCTAATTTATTGAACGCGAATTTGTACGGTTGTCTATGGTTAGACATGACGTGATGAGTTGTTAAGCTACCGCATGGTAACGATCTATATACACCCTTCCTAGTCTGAACTTTGTTCAAGTCGGACGCGTTATGCTTTGCTCCCGAGATATATCGTGCAGAGGTTCTCCTTAACTATAAGCCAAGGGGTCGGCTTTTCTTATGTATGTATGGAGGATCAAGTCATCCCATTTTGATGTGTAGTCTTCGTTTTCAGAAGTAATACAGGGAGTATTGTAAATTATTTGTTAGAATATTTACGTCGCCAAATCTATGGCTGTTCTTTACCGGATGACCGACATACGGCATCGCATGTAAACAGTCAGACCTTTTGACGATAGAGGACTTAATATAGGAGACGATATTGGAATGCACGAGTTGAATTGAATGTATGATTTTATTGATGCCATGAACTCAATGAACTTTTATGTCGTAATAAATATGTATCCGTTTGGACTCCAAAAGGCACACATCGTTGTCACTTCACTTCAATTGAATTGGTCAGAATACTCATCATTCGCGAATACCATCAATTAGCACTATTGCTCGATAAAGAACCACTTTTAATATCAAGTAAAATGCAGACGGAGAATAATATAAACCATTATTTATTATTCAATGTGCTCAATGTAAAAAGGTCAATGTAACAAATACGGATTCAACGAAAGATGATGTAACAATTGGCGGCCACAGTGCGGCGAACGAATTTTTTTCTGCAAGAAATCACAGACTTTGTTCCAGGACAACTATTCGCATTGGCAAGAACTTTTTACATTTTCCTTACGCTTCATATGATTTGAAAAGAATAGGAACCACTGCACATGTATACTAGAGGTCAAGATGACGTCATAACCTTGGCCGAACGAAAATGTCTTGGCAGTTACAAACTTCAAACAAAATCAAATTCCAAAGGCGTCAAGATCCAACGGACTCAATTAATCAAGAAGACCAGTGTTGTAAACGCCTGAACAATCAGTCCAGACATCAATCCTATTCTGTTATGCATGCCAGCACTGGTTGAAGATATATATTCCAGCCAGATAAGTACCAGTTTTGGTGTTATACAATTTGTCTAAGTCCACTTTGATTCGCAGGCATGTTTATCCATTTAATCATTTATATATTGCATGTTTGTAATATGAATATGTATTGTTATTGTTTATATTTGTGGGCGTGGGCGGTTGGTCGGAGTTTTGTCTCCACGAATACTTCTTCGGACGGCCAGTGGATTTAAAACCGTTCTTGTTAAGGCTGTTCGACTATTTTCGACCAACGAAAAATCCATTGAAAAAATTGCGTGGCTTACTTTGTTCGTTCTCGAATTTAGTCAACATTATCTGTTTAGTTGTGAAGTCATGTATATGCACGTTGTATTATTATTGTCAGTTTTATTTTACTTAATTTTGTCAGCTGTTTGTCAAATGTGCGTAAACCTTACCTTGCTATCTTTCGGTTCTACACGTAAAATTGTGACGTCATATGTAGAGAGTCCATGTTTTGTGCAATTTTTTTAGATTTCTCTTTGGTCTGACCTACTTTTGATTTCAGTATATTTTGTCACTTCCGTAATTTTATTCAGTACTTAATATCGTTTTAATGTTGGTAAATCGAAATTGTGGTGTAAAATTGTAGTTGTATTTTTTTTGTTTTTGTTTACTGTATACGTTTTACTTCTTCATTAATATTAATAATATGATAATATAATACTATAATAATAAGAATATGATATTTATAAATATATAAGTGAATTATATCAGATGACTGAAACAATTTCAGCACTCAACACTAGAAATTCAAGTAACTACTAGTTGTTTATGATGATTATGGCCTAATATTATAAAATAATAAAAAAAATAAAATAATATAATAATGGGAGGATAAGACCCTGAGTTATTTAAGTGAAAATATTGGATGCCTGAATTATTTTCAGCATCTTACACTAGTAGGTCATGTAACCCCTAGTGGTTTAGCAGGATTAAGGCATAATATTATAAAATATTGGGAAAATAATAAATTTTGAACTTACAATTAATTGTAAAGCATATGATAGGTATTTGATTGACTACAGGGAATAATAATAATAATAATAATAATAAATTCTTTAAGCGCCAAACACGGCGCATAAGGCAGAAACCAGTGCTCTCCAGGTTGTTCGTTGTGACGCCACTCCTCTTAGCTCTTGCACATTATTTAGGCCCAACGTTCTTCCTTCTCTTATTATTGTTCTTTCTGAGTGTTTCTTTTGGTCTTCCTTTTTTCCGCTTACCCTCAGGAACCCAAGTGAGCGCCTGTAGTGGTATTCTGTTGTTTTGCATTCGTAGGACATGACCGATATATGACCATCGTCTTTTCCTTATATAGTCGGAGACATATTTCACAGGGAATAACAATACCATATTGGTTATTAATCTTTCATATATATATATATATATATATATATATATATATATATATATATATGTATATATATATATATATATATATATATATATATATATATATATATATATATAAAGACTAAGTAGATACTATAGTTATTTAATATAGCGACTTTGGAATATTTTATTAAAATTGGTAAAGAATTTGCTTTAAAAGGAGAAGCACTTCGTGATTATGCAGTGGCGGAACTAGCCAAAACGAGATAGGAAGAGGCAGAACGTGAAGCCAAAGAAGAGAAGAGGAAGGCACAATTGAAGCAAGAAGAGACAGAACGTGAAGCCAAAGAAGAGAAGAGGGAGGCAAGAGATGAAATGAAACGTATTGAAGAAGAAAGATTAATATGTCTCCGTATGGAAGAATTAAAATTGAAAGCACAACTTGCTACAAATTGCAATAATGATGATTCACATAATACTTCTTCATTTTTTTTTTCTTAACCAGCGGCACTTGGGCTTTCAGCCCTTCGGCCCAATGACATGTCATTGCGAGGCTGGGGAACCTGAGGACTTTCCTTCCAACCCGGTCAGGAGCTTCGCTCCTTCCCATCCACAGAGGGTTTATCACAGGAGCCGTTCAGGCTATTCAGTCAAATTTCCGGCCGTAAACATTTCTTCAAACGCCGACGCCCGGGTTTGAACCATGAACACCTGGTCGCCAGTACAACGCCGAAGCCATTACACCAGCGCGGCTCCCATACTTCTTCATTCAACCAGACTAGAGGCACTTACATGTTTAAACTGCCAGTTTTCAAACAAAATTTTGACGATTTATCATCGTACCTGATAAGGTTTGAAGAAGTATGTAAAACAAACAAAATTGATAAATCCTCATGGGTTTTAAAACTCAGTGAATTTTTGGATGGTGAACCATTAAATGCTATAAAGAATATGGATCAAACAGTTATAAATAATTATGATGCTGCAAAAGCATTACTATTAAGACGATTTCAACTAGACGAAGAAGGGTATAGAATGAAGTTCAAAAATATCCTTCCAAATTCAAGCAGAGATTTCGCGGGGTTTATTGCCAATATACGCATTACTTTTAATAGATGGGTTGAGCTCGCTGGAGTGGATAAATCTTATGATAAACTAGTAGATTTATTGCTAAGGAACAAAGTTCTATCCTCCGTCAGCACATTCAGCACACCACTTTTGTCGTTTCTACAGGAACGCAAACCACCCACTATATCTGCTTTAGAAGAAATTGCAGTCAATTATTGTACTGCACACCCAGGTGTTTGTATAGCTAATTATCACTTGAGAGAAGTTTTACCAGTAGCTTCTGCTGCGACATTGCATGGTAATAATAGATAAAAAGCTCAAAGTCTTGATAGAAATTTTACCCATAAGAGATATAATGACAATAATTATTATAAACATAATAATTACAACAAGAATGATAATTTCAATAGAGGTAGACAGCAATTCAGGCATCAGTCACCTCAATACAGAAATAACACCAAAGTTCAACAAAATTCAAACTGGAAGAAACCATATAACTTCAGTTCAAGTAATAATAGTAACAATAGCTGGAATAATAATAATCAAAATTATAGATCCAGAAACAATAGTTATAATGGTAGACAACTAAATAATTCCAGGGATCGTCACCGACAACGGTCTAATTCACGTGGACCACAACGGTTCGAACACAGTGCAGGGGCGGCACTGACTAGCAGTACACCCTCGAGTAATCAAGATAATACCAGTTTGGTTCATTCATCTTCTTGTTGTACAGTTGATGTTGATGTGGCAAATCGTTGCCAAAAATGCTTAACTATTTTTCAGAAAGAAACTCCTACTATGCTGAAGTGTGTACATCCTCTCCCGGCAGTTAGTCTTTCTGCTAACGACGGTACCGGCTCCTTGATCTTCAATAGAGGATTGGTCAACGGGACAGTGGTATCCGTGTTGAAAGATTCCGGGTCAACTACCATCGGCATTAGGCAGTCATTAGTTCATCCTAGTTTCTCCTCTAATGAATTTGTTAAATGCATTACTTTTGGTGGTACTATCAAGTATTACCCCACTGCCATAATAAATATTAACACACCGTTCTTTACAGGTAATGTCAAAGTATGTATGTTACAAAATCCAGTCGCTGATCTTATGGTGGGACGCATCCACGGCAGTAAGGATTGCACACCAGAGGAAATTGTTGAATGGGAAAAAAAGAACTTATTTACAGCCAATGCAGTGACAACTCGAGCCCAGGCTCAACTTTGGAGAAAGATAATACTGCAAATCCTGAAACAGTTCTTCAGAAGGACAATGATGATCATTCAACTATAGATAGAGTATCATTTGCAACCAAACAAAGAGAAGACAACTCTTTAAAAACGTTTTTTGCTCTGATACATAATTATGATAATGTTACCTCTAATAACAAGTGTAAACATTGGTTTAAAATCAAAAACGACATTTTAATCAGATGTTATATGGACCAATCTCAGGTGAAACAACGGGTTATGGTGCCCTTATCATTAAGACCTTATATCCTACGACATGCACATGACTCCTAATGCGCGGGTCATATGGGATACACTCGCACACGTTCTCGAGTGTTGTCTTCATTTTTTTAGCCAGGTATTTCACGTTACGTATCACTGTATGAACGTTCAGCCTTCTTTAGCCTAAACAACATCTGGAAGTCCTCCCAATACAGCACAAGCACAAAATTAAGATTATATCAGAGCTGTGTGTTTTCTGTGCTTCTCTATGGTGTGGAATGCTGGAGAGTTACAGAGAAGGAAATGTCGAAATTGTCCTCCTTTCACACAACATGCCTAAGAAAAATTCACCGAATCTTTTGGCCGAATACCATCACTAACCAAGATCTGCTTACTCGTAGCAAGCAAGAGGACATGCACACCATCATAGCTGGCAGACGCTGGAGCTGGGTTGGTCATGTCCTCAGAAGAGACCCCGATGCCATCACAAGAACAGCTATGCTTTGGACCCCTGAAGGAAAACGAAAGAGAGGCCGACCAAAAACAACCTGGCGGAGGACTGTGGAGGCTGAGATGCAGGGAATGAACCAGAGTTGGGGCACTGTACGAAGGATGCCCACCGACCGAGCAAAGTGGAATCAATTTGTTGTTGCCCTACAAGACGCCACTAGGCGTGATGGCCTCTGACTGCTTTGACGGTCGGCGGCTAAGGATCAAAGAGGATCAAAAGTATGAACGTTCATGTGAGATCTGCCAGGAGGTTAAGTCACGAGGAGCATTCCATACTGCTCCGATACAAGCATGTGACATTTCAATACGTATATTTGATAAAATGGCCATAGATATTATAGGTCCTCTTTTGCCTTCTGCCAGAGGTCATAGATTTGTCCTCACTTGCATTGATTTATACACACGATGGCCAGAAGCCATTCCATTAAAGAATACCACTACATCAGATGTAGCGGATGCACTTTTGCTTATTTTTTCCAGATTAGGATTTCCTAGAAAGATATTATCAGATCATGGTTCTCAATTTGTCTCTGACACAATGACTGAAGTGATGAAGACCCTTGACATCGGAAGAAACCTCAGTAGTATATATCACTCGATGAGCAATGGTTCCCTGGAACGGCTCAACCGCACCATTAAGCAACTACTGCACAAGGTTACTGTTAAGTACCCTCAAGACTGGGACAGAGTACTCCCAGCTGTGCTATTCGCATACCGAGAGGTGTCACATGAACAGACCGGCTTCTCTCCATTTGAATTGGTGTTTGGTGCTCCACCAAGGGGTCCAATGGGACTGATAAAAGATCTTCTACTCGACTCTGAAATGACCCATGAAACCCAGTCATCATACGAGTACGCCATCAACTTGCGTAAAAAAATTGTGGACGCTTGCCAGTTGGCGACACCTTCTTCAGAGGCTGCTAAATTTAAAGCGAGTTTATTTCAGAATAAGAATAGACGCTTACGCCAGCTATTTCCAGGTGATGAGGCTTTCGTTTTACTTCCATGAAAAGAAAATAAGCTATTAATCGCATGGAATGGTCCTTTCAAGGTTTTAGACAGAATTGCTGACTTTGATTACGTTTTAGACATTAAGGGTCATAAGAAAATATACCACATAAGTATGCTTAAGGAGTTTCACACTCGACCTGAACACTTGCAATCTCTCTTCCATGAGCTAGATGACAAATCAGTTGGTTCTTGTCAATATTCTAGTCTATCCGTAATTCAGGAGGAAGAACCTTCCTTTCCTGAAATACATATGTCTCTACCTGTACCTGCTTTACAGGCTACAGAATCTTGGCGACATGTTTCCATTTCTCCTTCGGTTACACCTCAACAGCATCGTCAGATTGCTGATCTGTTAAAATCATTTTCGGATGTGTTAACTGATTTGCCTGGTCGTACATCAGTTATTTGTCACGACATAATACTCAAAGATAATACACCTATCTGCGTACTTCCATATTCAGTTCCGGTTCATTATCAGAATAAGACATCACAGGAACTTGAACAGATGTTGGCTTTAGGTATCATAGAGAGTAGTAATTCTCCATTTTCTTCATCTTTGGTTATTGTTAGAAAGAAAGACAATAACATTCGTTTATGTGTTGACTATAGAAAATTGAATGCTCAGACAGTCGCTGACAGTGAACCACATCCACTTCTTGACGACTTACTTACTCGTCTATCGACAGCAAAATTTTTTCACAAAAATAGATTTAACTAAGGGATATTGCCAGATTCCCTTAACAGAACGAGCTAAATATTTTACCGCGTTTTCGACTCCACAAGGTCTATACCAGTGGAATGTCACGCCGTTTGGGCTAATGAACGCACCGGCAACATTTATCCGCATGATGCGAAAAATTTTATCACATAGACTAGACATTATCACATACATAGACGATATCTGTTTATTCAGTTCGTCATTTGAGGAACATTTTTCAGGTCTTAGTTCCTTGTTAGAGATTTTGAGATCTAATAATTTGACTGCTGAACCTATTAAGATCCAAATTACTTTCCATGAAATAACTTTTCTTGGACATATCATAGGGGCTGGTTGTATTCAAACCATTCCCCAGAATGTCTCTAAAATTCTGAAGTTATCAATTCCTCAAACAAAAAAACAAGTTAGAAGTTTATTGAGTCTCGTCCAATATTACAGTAGGTTCATACCAAATTTATCATCCATCACAGATGTCTTGTCTTCCCTCTTAAGGAAAGGCATGCCTGTGAAAGTTAAGTGGATTGAAGACTGCCACAAAACATTTAACCAAATACTCACCGTTTTTTCCAGGCCACCTATTTTAAGGTTGCCAGATATAAAAAAAAATGTTTGTTCTTCATACAGATGCCAGCAATTACGGATTAGGCGCTAGTCTTCTCCAAGAACATGAAGGCGTACTTCACCCAACTTTATTCATATCACGAAAACTCACCGAGACCGAACGAAACTATTCATTGATAGACAAAGAATTATTGGCGGTCGTTTGGGCAATTCAAAAACTCGAAAAATTTCTGCTTGGAGCTCCTTTCGTAGTGCAGACTGATCAGAAATCGGTAGCTGCACTCAGACGAGCCAACCACAAAAGCCCGAAACTTGCTGGGTTTTCAATACTATTACAACCGTTCCAGTTCACCATTGAATCCATTCCAGGTACGGTAAACGTCATTGCGGACTCACTTTCTCGCCACCCGTCATCATCATTAGACTATAATTGATGACATATTTCGACTTAACCATGGACGGTTATGTATTTCTTCTCCAGGTGATAATGGTATGGATAATTCGATACATACCTCCAATGAAATTAAATATGATCTACCAACATTGATAAGATATTAATTCATCTATATTAACGTATCCATTCGTATACAATATTATACGGACCTTAGACTCGTAACTTTGAACTTAAATCTCTTGTCTACATACGTTTGGACTTTTATGGACAGCTATACGAATTTATTACGCATACTATGCTTACGCTATCTTAGGATATTTCCACAAAAATCGAATCTGATGTTCAAATTACGGCACAAGTCAAGCCAGTCGTTACGCACTGCCTATACTTCAATGAAAGAGTTGGATTAAAGTAATGATCTCTAATCAGCTTCACGACAAGAAACGTTCGTGATATGGACAATGTACTAGATTACCTCTCAAGCATTCGCATGGAGTTTTCAAATATATATCAATTTCGTTGATCTTTTGATTGTATGATTGTAGACTTTGTTTAGTGTCCATACGTCTATCACTCGTCGTGATGCGGTTTACAATCAATATGCGCTCGAAGTTATGAATGGATGGATTGATACATACACTTCTGCATTTTCGTTTGAACACTCATGATCAACTTCAGCTGAATAAACTTTTCCAGATGGCGTATTATACTGTACATTGGATACAGATAGGAACTAATAACACATTACTTATCATGATCGACACTTCTGTTCTCAATACTACTATGCATTTAAATAAAAATAGAAAGTTTGAAAAGAAACATTATTACACAAATAAGTATTATAAGTACTATAATTAGGTAACTATTAAATATTATGTGTATTTTCATTACTCATTTTAACTTAACACCTATGTTTTATACAATGCTATGTATAATTTTTTATTAGTGGGTAGATTAATTT
Source organism: Oreohelix idahoensis (assembly GCA_024509875.1). Lineage (NCBI taxonomy): Eukaryota > Metazoa > Mollusca > Gastropoda > Stylommatophora > Oreohelicidae > Oreohelix > Oreohelix idahoensis. The sequence goes on from JAMPIV010021092.1 coordinate 98,469, forward strand.
AATTTAGTTTTAAATCAGATAAAAATTTTACATGTAAGTTCTTGATACATATTACTTAATTTACTCTATTAATTTGATTCTTTGCTGCTTTCTTTCATTTCTTTTCTTTCATGTATACTTTCTCATGTGTTCTTAGTGTTTTCTTTGTCTTGGTTAACTTTAATACAATACTTTATTAGTTTAATTAATTAGATTTAATTCTATAACATTCTACACACATGACATTCATACTTGATTACATTAATTACTTAACTATATTTAATTAGTTATATCTTAGGACTTTGATTAATTCACCACATCTTAAGTTAGTTAACACACATTTAGTTAATTAGATACTAGTTCGCTTTCCTTTCTTGACTGTTGACGTTTCTTTTCGTTAACTTAGAATTATTTCCATGTATTATGTGACATTTAGGATATTGATGACGACCTTCGACACTGTTTTATTCAAAACATCGTGGGCCGTATATCGTAAATTTTTAATTTTTGATATAATTAATCGAGTTATTAGTAAAAAAATCTATAGAATAGATTTTTTTAACACCTGTGTCGGTTCCAGGGGAATGTTACGACATGTTTAATGTTGGCCACTACAATTGTGAGCACTTTAAAGTTATGCGTTAATATATTGGGATGCTATAAATTTAAGATGATTTGCGCTTAAAGATAATTTATTGAACGCGAATTTGTAAGGCTGTCTATGGTTAGACATGACGTGATGAGTTGTTAAGCTACCGCATGGTAACGATCTTTATAGGACCTTCATAGTCTGAACTTTGGTTCAAGTCGGTCGTGTTATGCCTTTGCTCCCGAGATATATCGTGCAGAGGTTCTCCTTAACTATAAGCCAAGGGGTCGGCTTTTCTATGTATGTATGGGAGGATCCACCCTACAAGTCATCCCATTTTGATGTGTAGTCTTCGTTTTCAGAAGTAATACAGGGAGTATTGTAAATTATTTGTTAGAATATTTACGTCGCCAAATCTATGGCTGTTCTTTACCGGATGACCGGCATACGGCATCGCGTGTAAACAGTCAGACCTTTTGACGATAGAGGACTTAATATTGGAGACGATATTGGAATGCACGAGTTGAATTGAATGTATGATTTTATTGATGCCATGAACTCAATGAACTTTTATGTCGTAATAAATATGTATCCGTTTGGCCTCCAACAGGCACGCATCGTTGTCACTTCACTTCAATTGAATTGGTCAGAATATTCATCATTCGCGAATACCATCAATTAGCACTATTGCTCGATAAAGAACCACTTTTAATATCAAGTAAAATGCAGACGGAGAATAATATAAGCCATTCTTTATTATTCAACAAGCTCAATGTAAAAAGGACAAAGTAACAAATACGGGTTCAACGAAAGATGGTGTAACAATATGCTTTAAGCAGAAAGTCGCTCTTCTTTGCGATATTTAACACCTACGGAGATTTCTCTGCTCAAATTCTGTATGAAACGAAATATCCACACCTTTGCCGCCGAGTAGACGTGGTCCTACGATCAAATCGTCTCTTTTATCTCGTCGATCCGTAGCTTGATTGCGTTTTAACGGAACGAAAGGACAAGGGGGAGGTAATTGTAAATTATCTCCCTTTGCCAAAAGTACGACGATTTTTGACTGTAGTCATCTTCTTGGTTTCTCTACAAATCTACCAACCCGTCCCCTCCTCCTCCTCTCTCTCTCTCTCACATCGTGTGATCCTATCACGAACGGATTTCCAATCGCTGTTGCTTTTTTATAACCACCGGTAACCGGCCTCAAACTTTAGCTAAATAGTGTTGGTTTTACTGTCTGTTCGTTTTAGTAGAGTGGACGATTTATCCATCTGATGTGTTAGTGTGTCAGGTATTGGCCTTTCTTGTTATATGTTTGTCTTGTAGATTGTATAGTGGTGATATTAGTACAGATGGTGTCAGGTTAACGCCTGCGATTGTGATGGTTATTTGTGTTTGAGGCAATGAGAAACCTCCTTTGTCAGACTCTTTTCTGAGTAACCTTATAATGACAGAAGTTATGCAAAGACACAGGAGCCGCGCTGGTGTAATGGTTACCGCACTGCGCTGGCGATCGGGTGGTCCGGGTTCAAACCTTGGCGAGGACATTTGAAGTAGTGTCGTCGACCGTGATTTGGACTGGATTGGTTCGAGCCCTGACGGGGAATAACCTAAACGGCTCCTGAGCCGACCCAGCTCTAATGGGTACTCTCCGAAGACGGAAGTATCTGCCTGAATGGCGAGAGGACACCTGTCAGCGTACAGGGAAAATAGGATACTCACGTAAAATCAGTCTCATGTTAGACATACTAACCTGAGATTTCGCCTCGAGTAATAGCGGGCGTACGTTAAAAAAAAAATTCAAGACAGATGATCTTCACAGAAATACAAACGTTCACCATCACTGTCTACAACAATGACATTTGACGACATGTAATTCTTTGACGTCACTACGAAGTAACATATAGGGTTTTTCAAAAACTCCAGGAAAACGTTATTTATTTATTGTGTTCAAAAAGCTCTTCAAGTCTTTCTTTTCTTTTCTTTACAAAGATGGAAATTTTACAACTGTGTAATACATGGTTGATTATTTCTTCTGATAGTCAGTCTTGCCTTTCGTTCTTATTCGACCTCGTGGCTTTCTATGATTTGATTGTAAAAGTCAAGCATTTTTCTGCCTGCGCTTACTCATTTTTAATCCACGCCTCTTTCCTTGAGACATAAACAAACGAAAAGTTTACCATTTTCCGTGACCTGCCAGTCATAACAGGAAGCGAACCACGTTTGTTTACCTGAGTTTCGCACGCGAACTGATCTGTCAATCATCGGATATCAGACAGATGCACGTGGAATAACACTGGTCCTTGTGAAGCGAGTCGCTCGGGCAAAAATATTTTCCCCGAGGACCCTTTGATGTTCGTACATACAGGGGGAGATAACTCTATGATCTTCAGAAGCGGACCAAATATACGGGAACCCGTTACACGGTTTAAGTCTCTGTTGTCGATTAGCAACGCCGACAGAGCGACCGTAAAAACCTCTTATCTTGGGAATTTAGGTTTCTGATTTCTCTGCTATGCACAAGTGTGAAAATTAACTTCATCTAGAGATCATAATACCATGGTATATAAACTGTGGCTCCCCAAACCAGATATCAGTTGTCGCTCAGAATTTCTCGGATAGTCTAAACAAGTAGTCTAGAACCATTGTGGAAGATGTGTTAATAGCCTTCGTGGGGATTTCATTCTGATTTTCTGGTAATATAAATTTGTGCTTAAGCGTGTTAAAGTGTTAAAGTTTACCATTATAATTCACTTAAAGTCTAGCTGTTAAAGACCAGTGGAAAATAACGCGTAGCTATTTGTTTACCAGTTGTTCAGTTTAATGATAATTTACCACCCGCTCTATCACACAAGAAGAGACGTTTTAGTTGACTAATTAATACACTAGGCGCGACTGATAAGTGACAGAATAGAATTCACGTTATATTTCATTTTGTGTAATTTTAGTAAGTGACTGTTATTTAATACCATACGACGACCCACAGACGCCGACAATCTAATAGCTATTAATGACAGGCGATATTTGTTAAGTGCGCGTATGGATAATTAAATAATAATTGACATTGTGCGCTGATCGTGATCGGAGCAGGAGGGGAAAGGCTGCATACCTCAACCAAACCTGCACCCGCTAAGCGACGCGCGATAGGATAGGCTAAAGACACCGTGTGCCTTTTAACTTTAATCAGGACTGACGGAGAGGATAAGAGATCGTCTTGTCCCCTTCCGTGTACATATATGTAGCTATCTATATTAGTAGCATTTATTTCATAAATGTCTGGTTTATTTCTAGCAGACCTGATCAAGGGCGACCAGCGGTCTATTTTGGTCCTTTTCTTCATTTACTGATTGGTGAATGTTGTCTTCTTCTTGGCTTACACGTCCCCAAGTTCATTTGTGAACAGGATTGGCCAAAGAGACACATAAACATTTTAAATAGTAAAGTTAACTGGACTTACCAATACCCAGATATTTTTTCAAATTTTATCAGCCGACTGTGGCGTAACACAAATAACATTACTATCTGACTTTTGACAGTCGTATCAGCGGATTTATCCAGCAAGTTACGCTGTTTCAAAATCGGCACTCACCCCAGAGCCAGCCGATAGGATTTACCATCACCATCATAAATAACAGTTTTTTTAAGCAACCAGATGTTTCCCTATACTGGAAGTATTTTCTACTGTTTACTGTGAACACAAGATCTCGGTTTTTCTACATTAACTATTCGAGGTGACATTTGTCTATCCAGGAATCAACCACCAAATTAGGCGTCCCCCTTATAAAATTTAATTATTTGAGGAGGGACTGGGGCCAATTTGGAAGATAAAAACACTGGAAATTATATATTCAGGAATTGTATGTCCAAGAGATTTTTTTCACCAAGAGTAGGTAAGAAGAGCGAGTGAGTGGCCACGTATGTCAGAGAGAGTGAATTTTCTTTGTTACAGGAAAATTGTATTATCTGGATTCTGCTTAAATATTGTTTATTTTACTGGATAGCTTTAGTAGGAACTTTGTTCTTTTCTTTACTGTCTATGCTATAACATAGTGCTAACCTTTGACCTTTGGGGTTATTAACTTGTTGGGTTCTTTTTTTCTCAATAAGGGGAGGGTACATGTATTCTTTTAAGTTTTCTATGGATGTAATTTTGATTTTATTTGATCTTCTTTAGATATTTGGTATTGTCAAGTTTAATGATAATAAACAACAAAAGAACTTAACTTTGTGTGTTGGTCAGACCCATACCAAATTAACCATAGTTTTTCACGTTTGTGTGTCTTGTTGTCACATAATTGTGTGTGTGTAGTTAAACTTATATTTACATATATCTGGAGGGTAAGATTGTCTTATACTAAAAGATAGTCGTATAGATAGGCTGGACTAGAGAAAACTACTCATTCCAGCGACAGATCTTCTCCTTAAACTATTCACTCGTGAAATTTATTTTTCACACCTTTATTTCTCACGTACTTATCACCATTCACTCTAACAAGTGGTCCCTATCTGTACGACACTCATGCAGCATTGTTCTCGCTTTTCTTAAAATCTTGTGTTAATTACCTTGAGGCATAAGCATCATTATCCTTCTACCTGTCTTTGGAGTGACACTCTTAATGGCCAAGAGTAAAATTGTGCGAAAGGTAAAACCTTTGAAAACCTACATTAGGCGCCGTTTACTCTTGCCTGTTTGTTTGCCACTGTTGGGACTACTTAGCTCGCAGTTGATAAAGAGGAGGCAACCTGTGACATAAATAAATAAATACGTATTTCATGTATTTCGGCTGCTTCATTTGGTCTACTTTTATTGATAGCTGACCTGTAAATTTTAGTGGTTCTAGTGATTTAGCCTTCACATTGTCTGGTCGTTTCTCAAAGTGTGATTATCCAATAGTTGTGTACGTGTCGATGTCAAATGATTTCAGTCCAAGTGAAGCTATCAATTCAATCAATAAAGGGTAGACAAACATGGGTGGTGTCAGTCACTCGTAAGAAATCACGATTTACTTCCACAGCAAGGCGATGGCGCCTTTTTTGGATGGTCCTTGGTTCGATTTTCGGTAAGCCTTTCGTTCATGTGACTTTTCGGTTGTCTGTTGTCTTTCTTTCTGTCCAACAAATGCCTGTTAATTACCTTTATTTATTTATTCATTGATTTAATGTTGTTCTTCACGGTATTTGATGATTCACATTCACCAATGTTCGTATCTTCTTCTTCTTCCTCATTCGCCCCCAGACGTCTACATTAATGACTGTAATAAAGGCAGTCGTCAGCTCAAGGTTTCTGACATCTCCAAATAGTTTTTCGTGGAGAGAAGTGGGTTGTTGCCATATGCCACTCTGTTGACTGCTGTAAGTTAGGCAGGGCTGGAGCAAGTGTTCGGCTGTCAATGGCACTACAAAGTCACCACAGATGCAGAGCTCTTTTTGGAAAATCCTTGTGCTTGTGATATATTGTCGTTCGTTTATTTCAACGTCGTATAAAGTGATATTAATAAAAATGATGACCCATGGAAACGCTTGACGATTGCAACGACGATGTGGACGATGATGATGTGGTGACTGAGATAAATAAGGTGCATTAGTTACGGTGGTAGTAATTACATCGATAATGCAGATGTACGTGATTGACGAGCATAAGTAAGTAGCATTGAATAAAAATAATGCGAAAAATACGATGTTAGGAGCCGCTGTAGTTTCAGTGAGGTTAAGTGCACTAGCTTTCTTCTAGCTACCGGCGGTCCATGCCGGTTCGATCCCCAAAGGGGTGGATTTTAAGGAAGACACCACACAACTGCTCCGAGGGTCGATTCAGCCTGTTCATGGAAATGGATACCAGAGCAACTTCTGGAAAGGTTAAAGCGGCCGGCGTGATAAAAAATAGACCACATTGGACCCCAAGATGCTATGATGGTCAAGAAAATAATGAAATGAAACAAATAAAATTCCCATATTACAGCCTCAATGGAGCGGGTAACGGGAAAATACGATGTTTGGTGCCAAACTGCCTCAATCCATTGCACGTTCATTTTGTAATACATGAATGTGGAAAAGATAATAATGATCCTGAAAGGTTGATGATCCATAACTAATGCGTTCCTGATAACCAAAAAACATGTGAACGGTGCTTATACAGAAAAACAAAAGTTTTTACTTTACCCAGCAAATTATTTCCGTAATAGTAATGCTTGGGAGAATCTAAGGTTTTTAATATAGGGGAGAAGAGAAATGCCGGATTGGCTGCGGTGAAGCCCAAATTAGATCAAATGGTTATAGGAGTTATATCTGTCTAAACTCCGAAATCTACTGGTCTTACGTGAAGCTTAAAAAGACAATCAATTGATTTAGGCGTAACAGTGACAACTGACATCTAAGCTACCAATACTAAAAAAGATAAATAAATCTAGCACGGAGAAGTATTTTCCTCTCTTTATTCTTACTGCATGATTGCAGTTCCTAAAATTTTGTTTTTTTTTTGTTTTTTTTGATATCACTATATACGAACCATTGCAAATACACTATTTCCTCATAAGTTATCAAGAAGAACAACGTGGCATGCCCCAAAAACTGAGATACATGGCCAAATTGATTTTATTCTTGTGTCCAGGGGATTCAAGTCCAGTGTTAATAGGGCCAGGACTGGGGCTTTTCCTGGCGCCGACATTGGTGGTGGTCACGACGTGGTATTGATGACGCTCGGGCTTAAACTTAAAAAGAACTATAGTCAGGACAGATGTTCTCAGTTGGGATTCGGTTTGGACAAACTGGGAGATCCAGAGGTCGCGGGAGTCTTTGAGGCAACTGTTGGAGGAAAGTTCGCAGCTCTCAATTTTTTGGAGGATGGTGTCAACTCGGTCGCAGAGAACATGGGGGACGTGCTCGTTGGGTCAGCAACAGAGGTGCTTGGTAGGAGAGAGAAGGTAAACGGACCATGGGTTGCAGATGACATTCTGGGGTTGTGTGATGCACGGCGGGAGATGAAAAGGGTTGGGAAAGGGGTTCCTGAGGCGGCATGGCAGTACAGTATGGTGGGTAAAAATATTGGGAAGAAGGTGAGGCAGGCCAGGGGGAAATGGGTGGCTGATCAATGTGAGTCCATTGATACGGGGCTAATAAAAGGTAACAGCAAGGCAGCTTTTGACACATTAAGAAAACTATCAAAACCCCAACAGCCCAGGGTAACTGTCATCGAGGATAGCAATGGGGCTCTGCTCAATGAAAAAACAGCTGTAATGAGAAGGTGGACAGAATATTGTAAAGAATTATATAACTGTAGGCTTGACACTGACTTGGGCATGTTAAACAACATTGAGTGCGAGGGCAGGGAACTCGGAAGTGCAGCGGTATTACGGGAAGGGGTGGAAGAGGCTATGTGTTCGATGAAAGGAGGGAAGTCACCGGGTGTGGATAATATCCCAGCAGAGCTCTTGAAATATGGAGGACCAGATATAGTAAAAATCATGACAACAATTTGCCAGAAGATATGGAGTACAAAAAAATGGCCAAAAGAATGGACGCAGTCATTAGTAATACCGCTTCCAAAGAAAGGAAATCTAAAAATGTGCAAGAACTACAGAACCATTAGCCTTATTAGTCATCCAAGTAAGGTGATGTTAAGGATACTTTTGAACAGAATAAAACAGAAATCAGAAGAAATCTTGTCAGAGGAACAGGCTGGCTTTAGACCAAAAAGAAGTACCTCAGAACAAATCTTCAATATTAGATTACTTATCGAAAAACATCTCCAACATCAACACGATTTATACCATAACTTCATCGATTTCACAAAAGCCTTCGATCGAGTCTGGCATGAAGGCTTATGGCAAGTAATGAGAAAATTCAATTTTGATACCAACATCATAGATATCATTGAAGCACTATACAAGGACGCAAGCAGTGCTGTTTTTGCAAGCAACGACATTGGAGAATTTTTTCAAAACAACTGTAGGAGTTCGGCAGGGATGTATCCTGTCCCCAGTGCTCTTTAATATTTATCTAGAACATATCATGCAAGAGGCTCTCTACGATTATAAATCAACCATATCGATTGGAGGCCGACCTCTGTGCAACCTACGTTTTGCTGATGATATTGATCTGATAGCTGGATCAGAATCAGAACTTCAAGACCTTACCTCTAGACTGGAGAAAGTAACAAGAACGTATGGGATGGAAATTAATATAGAAAAAAGCAAGATATTGGTGAATAGCCATAAGAAACATGTTCCGACCAACATTACGTTAAATGGGCAAACGTTAGAAGAAGTTAACACCTTTAAATATCTCGGGTCCACTATATGCAGTGATGGAAGATCAATTAAAGAAATCAAGACAAGACTTGAGATGGCCTCAGCTGCCATGACACGGTTGAATGTGATCTGGAAAAGTAACATCAGTTTTCCTGTGAAGATCAAATTATACAAATCACTTGTATTATCTATTCTCTTGTATGGGTGTGAGAGCTGGCCACTCACTGCAGATACGGAGCGAAGGATTCAGGCTTTCGAGCATAAATGTTATAGAAGAATTTTGCGCATTTGCTATAAAGAGCACAAAACAAATGTCTATGTTAGAGAGAAGATAAACACCTATGCAGGCCACCAAGAACCACTTTGTCAGTAGTGAAACGTCGAAAGCTTGCCTGGTTTGGGCATGTAACTCGTCATGACTCCCTTTCGAAAACGATCCTTCAGGGAACAGTCGAAAGGTAAACGGAGAAGAGGAAGGCAGAGAAAATCCTGGGCTGATAACATCAAAGAATGGGCAGGACACGGTTTTTCCACACTTGTACGCATTGCTGAGGATAGAGAGCAGTGGAGGACCCTGTCTGCTGATGCTTCCACCATGGCACCCCTACGACCCATGACGGGTTACGGGCTGAGATGATGAGATGATATACGAATACAAAAAGCAAGAGGAGCTTTCATTGCATTGGGAAACATATGGAGAACAAGAGAAATCAAGTCCAACACGAAAATAAGAATCTTCAACTCAAATGTGAAGTCAGTCCTATTGTATGGCTCTGAGACATGGAGAACAACAAAAAACAACAACCAAAAAGCTACAAACTTTTATAAACGGGTGCTTGCGTAGAATAGAAGGACTGAAATGGTATGACAAAGTCACAAATGTGGAATTGATGACAAGAACCAGACAAGTGACATTGGAACAAGAGTTGAGAAGAAGACGCTGGCGATGGACAGGACACACATTGAGGAAACCTGTTGATAACATTACAAGACAGTCCTTGTTCTGGAATCCAAAGGGAAAAGAGAGGCAGAGGTAGACCAAAAACCACATGGAGAAGAGAACTGGAAACAGATGTGAAAATGATGAGTAAAACATGGAAAGAACTTGAGCGGATGGCACAGGACAGGAAGACTTGGCATGTATTTGTTGAAGGCCTATGCTTCTTGGGGAGCTAAAGGGTATTGACTGATACAATATTATATGGAAAACAGGTAAAATACTAAAGGCATGGAAAGTAGCAGTAGTCATACCAATACTAAAATCAGATAAAGAGGCCTATGATGCGAGCTCTTACAGACCAATAGCTTTGACATCTCACATAGGGAAAATAATGGAAACTGTGGTGAACAATAGATTAAAATACCACATGGACAAGAACAACCTTTACAGCCCAACCCAATCAGGGTTTAGGGAAAACAGAAGCACTATGGACCAGTTTATCAGACTAGAACATGAGGTAATATCAGGATTTAAAAGAAATGCAAAAACAGTAGCCGTATTCTAAGATTTAGCAAGGGCGTAGGATGAATGCTGGAGAGAAGGCATGTTATTGTTGCGGTGTTATTTTAAATGACGGCGTCTGCTGGGGTTTAGCCATGCGCAACGTTTAGGGGTCATTAACATTTATAGAATATGTCGATATTTTACGGTATACTGAACGCGAAATATATGCGGAGATTATGACGCATTCGCGTTGGGAAGGTCACGCTGGGTGACTTGGTTACATGGCCCTTGTTACGCTATCCGTCAAGCAAGAAGGCCGTGTCTTGTATTTCTTCCAAGGAAAAAAGGCTGAGTATATAGCCTATATTATATAGATGAATCGATGTAGAACTCAGGGTCAGTTCGGATATTAATCTAAGTATGAGATTAATTAAATCAAATTAAATGATGGAAGGAGAATCGCATTATGATTCAAATTGTAGCTGTCAAGAACTCATGTGCTCATTTCTGGCTGTTGACTACAACAGCGCACGTATATAGCCACGATGTTCTTCTGACATATTGTTTTGACACGGACGGACATGAATACTATGCATGTAATTTCTAATGACTATATATGAATGTATACCGATGTGAACTGTCTTCGTGCGTCAACTTGTAATAAATATTGGACTCGAATCGAAGGCTTACCCACATTCCTTTGATTACGTTTGATTGCTTCAACTTGCATTGTTGACGGTCCTTTGACCTGATGAACTCTTTCTTGTAAGAAGTTTATAGTAATAATGGATGAGTTCGTACGGAATCGGGGTTTGCTTGGACACAAGTTGTGTAATGATAAGTAAGCAAGCATCCCAACTAAACTTATAATAATCGAACGAAGGACCCTCCAACACCAGTAAAACCACCCACGCAACAGTGGTGGCCAATGTGATGCGAAACTGGAATTTAATTGTAAAAAAATACTCAAGGATTATCGAGTTGAAAGAAATAATTTTCCTTCGAGCGAAATGAACACTTTTTGTATCTACACCGATGACGTCACACCCCCTTGACAACAGGATGAATCAGCTGTAGTGATGGCAGCCGCCTTTCAACGTCCTTGAAGAAGATTATTTATAAACGCTTAATCGAACATTGGAAAATATATTCAATCAACATGAGCATGAATTATAGGTCCTACTGTCCGTTGGCGAAGCAAGCATTGTATGAATCTATCGAGGCAAAAAGATAAGTAACTTATTTGAAGGTTACAATAAGTTAATCCTATTTGTCCGATAATGCCATGTTCTTTTTTTTGTAGCCATGTTAAATATTGTTTCTGTCTTTTACATGTAGCGGGTATGGATGGGCGGCGAATTATAATCAGTTCCATAGCTCCTGGGATGCTACGAATTGATTGTAATCGTTCTTAAGGCCGTGAATTAATAGCATTTCGCGAAGAACGCGTCGGATATCGGTGATCGTGTCGTTCGGACTTGCATTAATTCACCTTGCATGTTAGGTGTATAGTCGTGTTATAACTGTGGTATTCTGGTGTATTTGGTTCTCATTTTTATTCAGTTCTTTAACAATGTTGGTAATCTATCGTGTTTTTTCTGACCTTACTATCTTTCAGTTTATATTTTTGTTGTACGACCGTTAATGAGTCCATGTATACGTCACTAATTTTTGTGTACGCAGGTTAATTATCTATTCAGTTCATTCTATAATTCTCACTTCCGGTCTAGTCAACTTAGTTGTAAATGCATTTTTACTGTGAAAATGTCTTTGTGTATGTTAATAATGTTCTGTAATCCTTGGTTAACCCATTGTATTGTTTGTCTTCATTTCATCCCTTTATAATTTAATATTAATGCTATAATTTATTCATTAATAAGAGTATAGATTAATATGATTAAATTTTTTTTGAGTTTTAAAGAGGAATTAGGGACTTTGCACCAATTTGCAGTGATGGTCCAAGAAATGGGCAATGCACTTTATTGCTCATGAATATGACATAATATACTATGCTTAATTATTATAACTTTATAACATATTAAGACATATTAAATATTAATTAGTACACTTTCTCAGTACTACATTGAGAACTTAGTGGCAATTAAGATTAAATAACCTAATTATTTAGGAATAATACTCATAATTATTGAATATTAATATTAAGTGCATGATATAATTTCAGCACCTTATATAACTAACTATCATAACTATTTATGATAGATATTAGTGGGTATATATAATATTTTCACAAAATATTATAGATTTGTGGAACTTATACATAACAATACAAGAATATTGCAATTTCGTATATTGATTATTCACTCGTCGAGTAATTAGAATTATCGACATATATTCCAGTGGTGAGTACAAGACATAAGTAATTGAATACTTAAATAATTCAACTTCAAGAATGCTTACCTTGGATCATTTCATTAAAATTGGAAAAGATTGTAACAAAAAAGGAGATGCACTCCTTGAATTTGCTGAACAACAACTTGCGACCCATGAGGCAAAAGAGGCTGAGCCATTGCTAAGGCAGAGATGGAAGAACTTGAAAGAAAAGAGGCTGAAAAGAAAGCCATTGCTAAGGCAGAGATGGAAGAACTTGAAAGAAAAGAGGCTGAAAAGAAAGCTATTGCTAAAGCAGAGAGAGAAGAATTAAGACAAGAGGAAGAAAGAAAGATGGCAAGAGATGAAATCCTACGGATTGAAGAAGAAAATAAATTGAAACGACAGGAAATCATATTGCAGCAAGAAATGGAATTGCAACGGCTTAAATTGGAAACAGCAAAACTTAATTCACAGGGTGCTGCAGCAAGCCAAAATGATAATGCTCAATCGGGATCTTCATCCAACCGACTTAAGGGCAATTATTACTTTAAGCTACCACCTTTCAAATTACACGTGGACGACCTATCATCATGGCTGGCGCGCTTTGAGGATGTATGTAAGGTCAATAACCTTGACAAAACTGCATGGGCACTTAAACTTAAGGAATTTCTGGATGGCGAACCTGCAAGTGCAGCACAAAATATTGATCCTACATTACCCACAGACTATGACGCCATTAAGAATTTGTTATTACGTCGGTTCCATTTGAACGAAGAGGCATGTAGATTACGTTTCAAAAGTTTGTTGCCAGATAACAATAAAGATTTCACAGGTTTTATTGCTAACATACGCAATACTTTTAACAGATGGGTTGAACTGGCAGGTGTCAACAAATCTTACGACAAGTTAGTCGATTTGTTATTGAGGGATAAAGTATTATCTTCTGTCAGCCCACCATTCTTTGCTTATCTGCAAGAAAGAAAACCTGAAACTATTGATGAGTTAGAAAAAATTTCTTTAAATTACTGCACCGCTCATCCGAATGCTAACATTTCTGGCTCGTTAATAAGAGAACCACTTCCTGTAGCCTCCAATATGGCATATCATAGTAATAACAAACCAAGAACACACAGTGTAGACAGAGGTAGGTTCAAAGGAAACTATGACATTAATTTTCATAAGGGACAGAATAACTTTAACAATAACTTTAATAGAGGAAGACAACAAAACAGAAATTATTCACCTCAGTCAAGATACAACAGTAATCCACGTAACTCAAGTTATAATCGGTCATATCAATATAATAATGGTAACAATTGGAAGAATAGCGATAATTATAACTCGAGACATCGAGATAACAATTACAATAGACGACAACGAGGTAATTCAACTAATTATTCTCGTAATCGTTCTCATTCTCGTGGATCTTCACATTATAACCATAATACCGGGGCAGCAGTTACAAATGATATCACCCCTAAGGTTCAGGTTCCACCTAACGATAATACAATGCATTCTTCTGCTGCATGCTTTGCTATTAATTATAACGTGGCGAATAGTTGCCCACAATGCAATCTTATTTTTCAGAAGGCAAAGGAGACAGTGCTAAACTGCGGACACGTTCCACCAGAAGTAGGTCTTGCAGCCAATGATGGAACAGGCTCTCTGATTTTTAACAGAGGGATAGTTAACGGTTCTATAGTTTCTGTATTGAGAGATTCGGGGTCCACAACCATTGGAGTGCGACAGTCGCTTGTACATCCTAGCTGTGCAACGGGGGAATATGTCCATTGCATGACTTTTGGGGGAACTATTGAGTTTTACCCCACAGCTATTATCCATGTTAAAACACCTTTTTTTCACTGGTAACGTGAAGGTATGCATGCTGAAAAAGCCGATTGCAGACCTTATGGTGGGTCGCATACACGGCAGCAAGGATTGTTCACCAGAAGATATTATTGAATGGGAGAGACACAATCTATGCACTGGAAACGCCGTGACAACTAGAGCTCAGACTATGCTCATGGAGAGTGTCAATGATAATAAGATGGATGCAGAGAAACAGGAGGATATTGAGGTCAATTCACCTATTGACAGGGAATCATTTGCAAACAAACAAAAAAATGACAAATCTCTAAATAATTTTTTTAACCTAGTTAATAAGGTTGATAATTTAACATCAGGGAATAATAACAAACATTGGTTTATTGTTAAAACTGATATACTGATTAGATGCTTTAGTGATAAATCACAGGTAAAACAACAAGTGATGGTACCGGCTGCTTTTAGACGGTACATTCTTCAACACGCGCATGACTCGCAGTGTGCAGGACATATGGGATATACTCGAACACGATCTCGAGTATTGTCTTCATTCTTTTGGCCAGGAGTATCACGGGATATTTCGCAGTATGTACGTTCTTGTACTACATGCCAGGAAGTGAAAGCACGTGGAGCTTTTCACACGGCGCCTATTCAGGCTTGCGATATCTCAGTACGACCTTTTGACAAGATGGCCATAGATATAATTGGTCCACTTCTACCATCTGCGAGAGGACATAGATTTGTTCTCACGTGCATTGATTTATGCACACGATGGCCAGAAGCCATTCCATTGAAGACCACCACTACCACAGATGTAGCTGATGCATTACATCTAATTTTTTTCTAGAATAGGGTTTCCTAGAAAATTATTATCTGACCATGGGTCGCAGTTTATATCCGATACCATGAACGAGGTAATGAAAGCCTTGAACATTGACAGGAATTTGAGTAGCATTTATCATCCCATGAGTAACGGTGCAGTTGAAAGACTTAACCGTACGCTTAAGCAACTTTTACATAAGGTTACTGTTAAACACCCTCAGGACTGGGACAGAGCACTCCCAGCTGTCCTGTTTGCTTACCGAGAGGTGCCACATGAACAAACTGGCTTCTCTCCCTTTGAGTTAGTTTTTGGTGCCCCTCCGAGAGGTCCTATGGGACTGATAAAAGATTTATTAATTGATGCAGAGATGACTCAGGACACTCAGTCATCTTATGAGTATGTGATTAATCTTCGGAATAATATTATTGAGTCTTGCCAATTGGCAACAGCTTCTTCTGAGGCTGCAAAAGCTAAGGCTCGATCTATACAAAATCGATCTAGACGATTACGCCAATTATTCCCAGGCGATGAAGCTTATGTATTACTCCCTCACAATAACAATAAGTTATTGATCTCATGGACTGGTCCTTATAAGGTTACTGATAAAATTTCAGACGTTGATTACGTCTTAGATATCAAGGGACACAGAAAGATATTCCATATTAATATGCTCAAGCAATTTCATACACGTCCTATACACTTACAGTCAATTTTTCATGAATTAGATGACAATACTGTATCTACTTGTCATTATTCTAATCTATCTGTTATACAGGAGGAAGAATCTTCTTTTCCTGAAGTGCAGATGCCTTTACCTGTACTTATTGTCCAATCTACTGAAACTTGGCGTGATGTGACCATTTCTTCTACGGTTACACCGCAACAGCATCAACGCGTTGCTGATCTTCTACAATCTTTCCCAGATGTGTTAACGGATGTACCGGGTTGCACATCTGTAATTAGTCACGATATTATTCTTAACGATGATACACCAATTCGTGTTCATCCTTATTCTGTACCTCTACATTTTCTGAGTAAGACATCTCAGGAACTCGAACAGATGATATCATTAGGTATTATTGAGACTAGTACATCTCCATTTTCTTCTCCTTTAGTCATTGTCCAGAAAAAGGACAACAACATACGTTTATGTGTTGACTATAGGAAACTTAATGCGCAGACAGTACCGGATAGCGAACCACATCCTATCCTTGACGATTTACTTCCTCGTCTATCCAATGCTACACTTTTCACTAAAATTGACTTAACCAAAGGTTATTGGCAGATTCCACTAACCGAAAGAGCCAAATACTACACAGCATTCTCAACTCCACAAGGTCTTTACCAGTGGAACGTGATGCCTTTTGGGCTAATGAATGCTCCAGCTACCTTTATTCGCATGATGCGAAAAATTTTAGCAGGTAGATCAGATATAATTACCTACATTGACGACATTTGTTTGTTTAGTTCATCATTTGAGGAACATTTTTTGGGTCTTAAATCAGTTTTGGAAATATTGCGGGATAACCATTTAACCGCTAAACCAACTAAAATTCAAATAGCGTGTAATGAGATAACATTCCTGGGACACATTATTGATCAGGACGTATCCAAACAATTCCCAGTACGGTTTCTAAAATATTAAATTTATCTGTTCCTCAAACGAAGAAACAGGTTAGGAGTCTGTTAGGGTTAATCCAATACTATAGCAGATTTGTACCTCACCTATCATCCATCACGGCTGTCCTGTCATCGTTATTAAAGAAGAACATGCCAGTAAGGATAAATTGGACAGACGAATGTGACAAAACTTTTCGCACTATCTTAAACATATTTTCATGCCCACCTGTTTTAAGATTACCAGATGCTTCTAAAAAGTTTGTTCTACGTACAGATGCGAGTAATTACGGACTCGGGGCTTGTCTACTCCAATATCATGATGAAGTCCTTCACCCTGTACTTTATATCTCACGCAAGCTGAAACCTCCGGAGACTAAATATTCGACTGTAGACCGAGAATTGCTCTCCGTAATCTGGGCAATTACCAAGTTAGAAAAATTTTTGCTGGGATCTCCATTTCTGATCCAGGCTGATCAGAAATCTGTAGCAGCATTACGTCGTTCAAACCATAAAAGTGCTAAACTTGCACGATTTGCTATTGCGTTGCAACCATATGAGTTCGAAATACAGTCGATACCAGGAACTGAGAACGTCATAGCCGATACGTTGTCCAGACATCCTACGGATTCTGAATGAATATTACAATTTCAAGAAAATGTTCTGACTGATCAAGCATTACATTTGCAATTAACGGTATTAATTCCACGTCAGAATATACAACACTTCATTTGGACTTCCTACTTAAATAAGGACATTTCGAAATAAACTATTGTGATCAAAATATCAAGTTTTACGGATCGTTTGAAAATTTGGACTTCAATTCCACTTTGGGTATCACTCATTTCGATTGAAAACTGTTAAAAAGGAACAATCTCTGATGTAGAAGGGACATATACTGTGATGACTTATTCAATTTACTTTCAAATTTTAATAAAGGAACTAACGATGATTGGATAATCATATCATAATTCGATAATATGAACCTTGTGTCTTAATGAACTTTCATACAAGTCAACAGGATATAACAACGATTGGATCTTCATGTCCGATATTGTTAAATTTTCTAGTTATTAAATTAATATATAATAAAATAAAGTTAAAGTGTGATGAAATAAAAAAATAAAATATACAAAGAAAAGATGAAACAAAATAATATCACACCAATTAATATTTTAATTAGTGTAATTATCAAGGTAATAGATATTACATTATGACTGTTTCATTGCACGTTTAAAATGTATGAATTTTTTTTGTTCTCTCCCTTCTGTTATGGTCTTCTGTTCTTTTCCAAGGTGTTAATTTAATTGTATCTAAAGTTCCAAGATGGAGGTGAAATTCGTTTCTCACCTTAGACGCCGAAAGAAAAACATCAGGAATGTGTATATTTCGATGGATATCACCATGTTATGTTAAATTATAGAATAAAAGATACACCAGAGTATCTAGTGGTGTAGATATTTTCCTAAACTTTCAAACCCTCGAATTCGGTCGGTTCCAACGGCTTATTCAGTCCATGTTTCTGCACCATACAGAAATGCAGAATTATATACCGAAACACTTTATGATTCTCAGTTTTAAACATGAGATAACTGTTTGGATGTCAGTATATGTTTCATGTTGTTGAATGTAGCTTTGGCCATTCCTATTCTTTTCTTGATTTCTGTTTCAAATCTGCCATCTTCTGTTATTATATGACCAAGATAATTACGTAAGTTCTTGACTTGTTCCAAGATTTTCCCATTTACGCTTATCTTTAATGTGGGTTTATCGTCTGTTTTGCTAATTATCATAGTTTTTGTTTTCTCAATATTAATGTCGAGTCCATATTAATGACTTATACTGTTCACTTGCTTCACTAGTTCTTGTAACTCCTGTTCGCTTTCAGCTAACAACACGGTATCATCTGCATATCTAAGGTTGTTTATTGACCTTCCACTGATGTTCAGTCCTGGTATTTCCTGTATTGTTTGAAAATTTTTTCGGTGTATAAATTAAATAGGCAGGGGGACAGCACACAACCTTGTCTGACACCTCTTTTTATGTCTATGTATGGTGAATAATTCCTTCCAGATCTTACTGTGGCAGTTTGCTCCCAATAAAGGTTACTGAGTATTCTTATATCTTTTCCATCAATACCTATGTCTTCGAGGCATTCAATTATTTTCTCATGATGGACTCTGTCAAAAGCCTTCTTATAGTCAATGAATCACATATACATACTTTTTTGGACCTCTGTATATTTTTCTGCTAATATTCTTAGGCAAAATATTGCATCTCTTGTTCCACTGTTCCGTCTAAAACCAAACTGTTCTTCCTGGATTTCGCTGTCTACTTTACTTTTTATTCTTTCATGTATGATTTTGAGCAGTATCTTAATTGCATGACTCATCAGGCTGATTGTTCTGAAGTCTGAACATTCTGTTGCATTTGGTTTTTTGGGCAATGTTATAAAAACTGATGTCTTCATGTCGTGTGGTATATATCCTGTATTGTATACATCGTTGCATATTTCTGTGATTGTATCTATACCGAAGCTCTCCAGAGCTTCTATCATTTCAATTTTTATGTTATCCATGCCTGCTGATTTTCCTTTTTGTATCATATGAATGGCATTCTCTACTTCTGATCTGAGAATGTTTGGGCCTTCATTAGAATCTGGTGATGGTTTTTTACCTCTGTTGTCCTCGAATAATTCTTTTACGTATTCTGCCCATCTGTTTGATATGTCTTTCTCATCAAGTAATATTACACCATTTTTGTTCTTGATACAGCTTCCTCCTTGTGCAAACCGTACAGTAAAAGGAAAACAGACTTCTACGGCAAAGGTACCGATTTGATAATTTCTTTATTTCTTCATGCAATCTCTTGTCCTGTGCTTTGCTTCCAAGTCTTCTATTTCCTTGATTTTGTTTCTATCCACCGTTCTTTTGCTTCTCTACACATAGTACGTATGTCATTGTCTATTGTTTTATACTTCTGGAGTGTTTTTTTGCTTTCTTTCTTTCGGTCATTTTATTCAAGATGTCATCTGTCATCCAAATTTGATTTTTCTTAGACTCCTTTTTAGGTAAATTTGCATTTGCTGATTGTATGCTTTTTTTTAAGCATTCCCATTTTGCGGTTGCTTTTTCTTCTGGGTTTTCTCTTCTATACTGCTCCATGCTTTCTGTCAATAACTGTTGATATTTATTTTTGACGTCGATTAAATATTTCTGTTTTATATCTGGTTGTTTCAGCGCTGATATTTCTATCTGGGGTTCCTCCTGTCTTCTGTTTCCTGCTCTTTTCAGCTTTATATTTACTTTGATGACGACTGGATTGTGATCTGAATTTATGTCGGCGCCAGGATATGTCTTTGCACTTGTGACACTGTTCTTAAATCTATGTTTTATCATGATATAATCGATTTGATTTCGTGTTATATCTCCTGGGCTTTTCCATGTGTATAATTTCCTTGGGTGTGTTCAAAAATTTGTTACATATGAACACTGGTTTTCTTAGAGAAGAACTGGATAAGTCTGTCTCCTCCATCATTTCTTGTCCCTAATCCATACTGTCCTACTATTTTCTTGTATTTTTCCTAATTTCCTTGGTTATTTTTGCATTCATATCACCCATTACTATTATGTTGCATCTGTTGATTTGACTGGTTTAAGTGTGTGTTGTAATGAATTTACAGTCCTACGACACCACTATCGAACATATCCCAGGCGAAATGAACACCTGTGCAGACCTCTTATCCAGGATTAAATATGATGGTGAAACTGAAGTGAAAACAAATAGAGTCAAAAATGATGGCACATCCTCAGAGATTGACGATAATGCTAAAGAAATTAATGAAATTACTTCATCAAGTCGAAGAAGTACCACTCATGATTCCGCCACTCAAGTAGAAGAAGAAAGCCAAGAGATGTTTGGGACACCGCCATGAGAGATGATTTTAGAACAAGCACAAAAGATGCAGAAATTGTCAAGCTGCTCAATACGCTATGAAATGAAAACCCAACAAAAAGTAAAGTTTTTACAGTAAACCCAAAATGGAATACAGAATGGTATATTGATCAGAAACAAGAAGGGACA
Source organism: Oreohelix idahoensis (assembly GCA_024509875.1). Classification (NCBI taxonomy): domain Eukaryota; kingdom Metazoa; phylum Mollusca; class Gastropoda; order Stylommatophora; family Oreohelicidae; genus Oreohelix; species Oreohelix idahoensis. The sequence goes on from JAMPIV010021092.1 coordinate 119,408, forward strand.
CTAAGAAAAGTCATTCCATCACATCAGTCCCCAGAAGTATTGCTTTTTCAATAACATTGACACATGTGGGAAGAAGACAAAACAATTATATGTCATAAAGAAAAGGTTTATTATTGGCAAACTTTCTACAAGGACATTACAGAATATGTAGCCACCTGTACTTGGTTTTGAAATTAAGAAAACATGACATTCACTGCGGCATGTAGCCACATTTATTTTCCCCTTCAAGAAATGCAACCTTCCCACAACCCCAGAAGCAAACAGTGAGCAATGACTTTCAGGTGAAATCCTATACCCACTCTAACCATGGGGGGAATCAGGCTGAAACAAATTCCTACCTCCTGCAGTGATAGTGCATTTCAGTTGTTCAAAACCAATAATCTGTTTGGGCCAGAAAGTTACCCATTTCTTGTCATCCTCTCGTTAACTTCAAGTCCATTACCCAAATTTTTTTCATAAGAATTTCCCAGGCAAAAACTTGTCCAAACGAATCATTTCAGATCAACGGTAAACAGTTTTATAGGTAACCCCATAGTATTTCTTAATTTCTTTCCTCGCTGTGACTTTAGTTGGTGCATAAGTTTGTAAGATCCATGTCGAATGGCTTTGCTCTCATTTTTTAGTAACATCATTCTGTCATTGTGTGTCCAGTATCCACATACATATTTTTCTAACTCCTTCTTTATCAACATTCCTACCCCTCTTTCATGTTTGTTAACATACGGCCTGAGTGTATAAGCGTGTACGTGTCTCTTTTTATGTAGCCCGTATCCAAAAGGCTGGCCTCTGCAACTCCCCGTATATTGAGTTTCATGTCTGTTGCTTCGAATATAAGATTGTCAAGCTGTCCTTCTCCGTTCAGAGTTCTAACATTGCATGTGCCTATTTTTAAACTTCAGAATACCACTACAGGCGCTTACTTGGTCTTCCTGAGGGAATGCGGAAAAAAGAAGACCAAAAGAACACACGTCAGAATGTACAATAATTAGAGAAGGAAAGAAGTTGCCTAAATAATGTGCAAGAGCTATTAGGATGGCGTCACAACGATTTCAACCTGGAGAGTTAACTGGTTATGAATTTTTGCGCCGTTTTGGCTTCTGGATTGAATTTATTATTATTATTATTATCCTTACACTTCATTTTCACACGCATTCTAATTTAATGTATACTTTAATATTTGGTTTTAATTGTCCGTACTTCTCAATTTTTATTTCTTTTACTCTCTTATACTATTTCTCATTTTCTTCAATTAGATAGTAATTAGTTAGTACCATACGTACATACTATAATTAATTATTTTAATTTTAGTTAGTTAGAATAATTTTAATAACACCTCACATTATTAGTTAGTCGATACATACAACAAATTAATTAGTTAATTAGTTAGTGACAGTGACATTTCCTTGTTTAATATAAGTTATATATATATGATATGACGTTGATTTTATTATAAGATATTACTGACATGACCACGACACTGTTCTAGATAGAACATCGTAGGTCATACATCGGGTTTTGTTAAATTTTTGATAATTTGATTAATATTATTCCCAAAAAAATCTATCTAATAGATTTTTTTTTTCCCCCGTCTGACAGGAAATCTGTTACGGTGTTATTTTAAATGACGGCGTCTGCTGGGGTTTAGCCATGCGCAACGTTTAGGGGTCATTAACATTTATAGAATATGTCGATATTTTACGGTATACTGAACGCGAAATATATGCGGAGATTATGACGCATTCGCGTTGGGAAGGTCACGCTGGGTGACTTGGTTACATGGCCCTTGTTACGCTATCCGTCAAGCAAGAAGGTCGTGTCTTGTATTTCTTCCAAGGAAAAAAGGCTGAGTATATAGCCTATATTATATAGATGAATCGATGTAGAACTCAGGGTCAGTTCGGATATTAATCTAAGTATGAGATTAATTAAATCAAATTAAATGATGGAAGGAGAATCGCATTATGATTCAAATTGTAGCTGTCAAGAACTCATGTGCTCATTTCTGGCTGTTGACTACAACAGCGCACGTATATAGCCACGATGTTCATCTGACATATTGTTTTGACACGGACGGACATGAATACTATGCATGTAATTTCTAATGACTATATATGAATGTATACCGATGTGAACTGTCTTCGTGCGTCAACTTGTAATAAATATTGGACTCGAATCGAAGGCTTACCCACATTCCTTTGATTACGTTTGATTGCTTCAACTTGCATTGTTGACGGTCCTTTGACCTGATGAACTCTTTCTTGTAAGAAGTTTATAGTAATAATGGATGAGTTCGTACGGAATCGGGGTTTGCTTGGACACAAGTTGTGTAATGATAAGTAAGCAAGCATCCCAACTAAACTTATAATAATCGAACGAAGGACCCTCCAACACCAGTAAAACCACCCACGCAACAGTTATATAAGATTAACAAGCTAGGCATAACTGGAAACATATACAACTACATATAAAACTTCTTGGCGGACAGATACTTTACAGTACAGGTAAATAATGACAAATCAGAGCTACACGAGCAACTGAACGGCATCCCTCAAGGCTCAGTATTATCTCCTTCCCTATTCTCTATTACCGTTAATGGCTTAGGAGAGGAATTCAGCAACAGAAGAAACAAACTTTCACAAGTTGCAGATGATGCAGCTATTTAAGGCACGGGGAAAATCCTTCCCAGATTATATACAGATCTGCGAGCCCAAATTAACAAGATCGCAGAATGGATGGCTAAGTGGGGCTTCCAACTAAAAGCTAAAATGACAGTCGAAATGATATTCAGTAGGGGTAAAATTATAAAAAATAAAACAAGTGACATATAAATCCAAGGGCACAAAATTAAAACAGCAGAAACAACTGAATATTTAGGCATGACTTTAGATCAACAACTAAACTGGAAAAAAAACATATAGACAAGCTGGTTGAGAACTGCAGAGGACTCACTAATATGATCAGATACCTAAAAGGCAGTGGATGGGGAGCCAGCATAAAGTCACTTCTCATGTTCTACATGTCATTTGTACGGTGGAAAATGGACTATGCAAGCATAGTATATGACTTTTCAGCTCACAGCAATAAGAACAAATTGGACAAAATACAGCACCAGGCACTATGTACAATAGCTGGAGCCTCAAGATCGACATCACTTGAAGCACTAGAGGTAGCACTAGGAATAATACCCCTAAAGCTAAGAAGAAAAGAACTTTGAATTACATGGGCAAAGTCATAATTGACAAAAACCACCCAGCCCATGCAATATTTGTGAAGAATTTCCCTATGACCTGGGATACCCCTCTGGAACCAACAAGATACCCAACAGGATGGAGATGCATGGAGGAAATAGAAGAAAACATTATTATAACAAATGCAATAAAATGTAGTAGTAAATACACACCAGTGATTCCTCCTTGGGAGCTCGAGAAACCAAACATCGACTCTCATCTTTCAGATATAATAAATAAAAAAGCAGTGTGGCCGGGCAGGGTAGTGGGGGTTGCTGTTTAACTCGAAAGTATTAGATTTTGATTACTAGCTAGCCTGCTAGAGGTGATGATTTCTCTCTACAGACTTACAGGAATTTACCAGGTTCGGGGACAATCCTCTATGATGTTTTATTTTTAGAGCATATGGTTATTGTTTGTGTTGCACCTGCAACGATTAGCTTTGGCATGATCCTTTAATCATTGGTATGATGGCTAACTGCAAACATATGATTCGTCAACAGCATTTGTGTTCAATGAAACAGATGTTTATTCAATTTCCAACAAGAACTGGGTTAAGTCAAATGGTAACCACACCAAATTTGCATAATAGCATGTTGACATTTAATAAACAAGCATAAAAAGTCAATGCATTATTTTAATGATGCAATATTCCTTATTGCATCTCGTAATCTTTTCAAGTTGCTAAAACATGGCGTGGCTCCTCTATCCTTCTAGTGTTCCTTCGTTTATTTGTTAATGTGGTCTAGATTTCACGTTTGCTTAGCTCTTCATTGAAATGAAGAGCCAAACTTTCTCTTATTCATTAGTATTCCTTAGTTTGACTTTCTCTCAGCTTAAGGACCTTCATTCTTGGTAAAAGGTTCAGATATATGCCTGGGTTTACAATTCTTTACCCAGTTTTCGAGCGTAGCTCCGTTTCAGTTATGACTGTGGGCTCTAACAGTTATTGCATGCAATTCTTAGCACTACTTACGTTTCTCGTGAATTCACAAATCATCACATTCCACATTTCGAAGTTACACAGTTGCATTAATTGTGCGAAGTCAATCTCCTCTGTAGAATATCACTGAGCAAAGAGAATTACGTCTTGTCTCCACCGCTCTAAATTCATTACTGACTAAAAAAAAATGGCTTCGTCTCTTGTTCATTCCGGGGAAAAAAGACTCAGCCTAACCATTGGTGGGAAATCACGTGACCAATGCTTGGCGTTACGAAGCGAAGCTTAGCCTAAAATAATGCGTGGCTTTTCGAAGCTAACCTGGTTTAATTAAACATCTGCGCCAAGACTTTTTTAATCTTCTGTTTCTATAAAAATTTATTTTATATGTTAATATAGCCTGTATCTGAAAACTATGTATCTGAAAACTTACGGTATACGCGGTTACATACAGATCCCGGGGCCCTGCAAATGTATCCCGTAGGGAGACATTTGAGTACTATCAATAACAAAAATCCATCCCCAAAAATTTCTAAGTTCAAAAAAATTTTCAGAAAAATTTAAAGTTCAAAAATTTTTCTAAGTCCAAAAATATTTCCAAAAAATTTAATTTAATTCCTATACTGGGGTCCTATGTCTATATGAGGTCGTCTGCTATGTAAAAAAAAAACTAGTAGTGGACATCAACTTCAAAAAGTGTAACTTATTCATCACATCATAATATTTTTCACCAAATTTACAAATTGGCAACACTGCCTAACAAAATCTGCAAAACACTCATAAGGTCATCACTAAAAAAAAATGTGACGAGTGGCAACACTGGGGAATGAACAATAAACTATCTTATTTGCAGAACTTGGCTGGATTATCATAATCTATTACATTTCATTCAAAAATATAGTTGATTACATTCTCTTGGATGTGGTGGGGGTGTTATCTCTTTTCTGTACTGTTATTTGCTCCATATTAAAAGCCTGCAAGTACTAAAAAAATCTTTTTTTTTTTTTTTTTTTTCTAGTGAATGAGCCACTTGCTCATTATTACATGTAGAAAACATCTCTAAACATAATATGCATATTTATCATACGATAATACAACCAGCATCATTTTTATAAGTAATCATTTTTCACAATAAAAGCATTAAAACCTCATGGCTTATCCTTATTTATTTATTTGTATGTTTCCTTGTTATAGACATTTTCCAAATGGTAAGTGTATAAACTCGTTCTAAGTCCGTCACTGTAGAAAATGTTCTATATATTTTTTTTTTTTTGTTTCTTCAAAATATGTGATGTTTGTCTCTAATATCCGTACGTCTGGTGGTGATCCTGTCCATTAGTCAGTTATTTCTAATCATTCCTTCTTTTCTGTCAATACAGTATTTTTTTTTTTTTTTTTTTTTTTTTGTGAACTCTTCCCTAGAAATATTATTTTATATATATATATTTATTCTTTAAAGATCTTCTTTGACTTACCATACATCAATTTTCAAACATCAAATTATTCAGCAACCAACAGACGAATGTGTTACTATCATTTTATGAAATATAAGGGAAAAGAAAAATATAGTTTCCAAATCATCATGAATTTTCTACATTGGGTTCCGTATTACTTTATTTTCTCTTTTAAGACAACTGCTTATACTTTTGACAATATGTATCCATGTTGTCACTCTCGAGGCATCCTTGTATAAAATTTATATTTGTCTCCTTTTTTTTTTTTTTCTTAACCCCAATGTTTCATTTATGGTTTTCCAATATCATTGTATCTATTCTAGTCCTCCTGTTATCTTTATAATTCATCCTTATTAACCCCCTATGTACCTTATCTAGCAATACATTTAGCACAATGCATTTATGCAAAAACACATAAAACAATTATTTATGGAAACATTTAACTGAGATGTAAGAGCTTTTGACAATATTAGATGAAAAAAAAATTTTGGGGTCATCACTCAAAAAATGTGACATAGAAAGGAAGAAAAAATATTCAATTGATCGTGAGGAATCTACAATATTCTTATAAGACAAAGTTCCTTGCACTCTGACTACTATTTAACCATATTATTTCTGGTTATCCTTGCATACAGTGTACATTTGATAATTCCATTTCCATTTCATCTACATACAAAATATTGCATTTCCATTTCCTTTATAAGTCCAATTCATCGCTCATGGTGCTCCAATATTTTAAAATGTGGATCCTTCCTATTCCTCTTATTCTGTACTGGAAATATATCCTTATTAATTGTCCATGTACTATATCTGTGACATGTCTGTCCTTGGGATAACGTTATTTTCTTATCCAATATCCTCGGGGTGAGCAAATCTCAGTATGTCCAATTTCATCAACCATTTATTTATTTTCTCTCCTGTAATTCTGGGTATGTTATGAGTATAGTACATTGTCAATTTATTCTAACTATCTTACAACATTCTGTAATTCGTGATAAGGAATAGTCATTTGTTATACAACAATGTTCATATTACAAAGGCAATGAGCAAAAATCAAAAAAAAAAAAGATATCTTCTCCAAAAATGCGGATGTATCTCTATTTTCTTTACCTCTGGGTGTAGCAATTATTCAGTCATTATTTTTTTTTCTCCATTATTTAATCTCCATTTTGTGTCCTTAGTACCTGTGGTTCCATGGGATTATCATAATTCATTTATGTCTCTTGTCTACTGATAATCCTTCAATAATGACTTCAAATATGGTCCTCATATGTGCAACAATCATCTGCTCTGATTTGTTCCATGGTATTCATCAAATATTCTATTATATCCTTGTCTTATCTCGTAACCACGAAAGACTAAGATTATTCCTCCTCCAATGTTAATGTGGGGGATTTTTGTGCATCAACATTTCAACAAAATCTCAGCTGTGACAACATAAAGTTTCACCTTAATATAAAATGTCATCTTCATCATACATACATAACCTGTTGCTTCTTCATCTCATGTGTCATTAGTGGTTATCATGCGGTAATGGGGTATTTCATTTGCTAGGTCAGCATGTGCAAATGCTATTTCTTTAACATGGGCAAAGGCATCATCAACAAATAGGTGCAATTTGTTCAATCTGGGGTTAGCATATACTAATGCTCTCAAGGGATTCTTCATTTGCAGAAATTCAGCATGCGCAAATGTCATTGGGGTATTTGTGATAGGCAGTAAAATTTTTGACAGTACTAATATACATCTGGGTCTAAAATAATAATGTACATTTGAAATAATCCTGTGGAGAAAAATAGCATAACCTACAATACTAGTTTTGGGTATGAATTATGTGCTGTTGAGAGATGTCATAGTATGAACAGTATGATTGATCAAGGTGATAGATATAAAGGAGTTTAGCATAATATAGATCAAAGAAATATTAGTATGGGGTAAGAAAACAAAACTACTGGTGTACAGTGTCTGCATGAAAATACAGGACTCTGGATCTGCAAGGACAAGAAGTCTGGTGAATGAAACATGGAATATGATTCGTTTCAAAAGTAGAGATCAATGTTACAACAGAATAGTATGACACATGTGTTATAGGTAAAGTTGTGTAACATTCTGAATATCAAAAACTGTCTGACTAATAAGGGTGTCTGTAAACAAAAGAACATTGTATCATCTGTGTCATCTTTATTTCAATAATCCAAATAAAATGTCTAACTAGAATCCTCCGTGGGCTGGTCTTGATTTCTTTCTGGGCATCATTATTCTAAGGCTGGAAAAAAAATAACTTTCTCAGTGAGGCTTTGACATCTTAGTCTGTAAGCAAGTCATTTGAACTGTCCAAGACTGAAAATAGAGTACATGGGGAGAGTTAGTACATTGTTAAAAATTAAGTGCACATTCGCGGTGACGGTACATGGGATGGCATGTACATTGAAGACTTGAGGGGCGTGTCTCAGCAAAGTTTTAGTAGTTCCTTCAGTTTCTCTGCCATCTCTAACCTTGCAATGTCCCGACTGCTTAGGCGAGCATCATACTGAGTAGCAGTGGTGACGGGTGTGATAGGCGACGACACTGCATTTGCTGATTGTTGGGACACTGAGGACATTGACGAATGCGGTGATGGCTTAACATCTTTTGATTGCGGTGATGGTTTCACTGTGGTAGGGGTTTGTATGGCTGGAACATCTGTTGGTTTTGAGGCAGGTATATGTTTCGCCTTGATTTTTTTCTTCTGACCTGGTTGTGCTGAACGTTAGCACCGGTTACAATGGGCACAGTAATTTGCACACTGTTGTTTTTGACTAGTTGAGATGAGGCTAACACTTCTCGGCTTGGTTTTGGAACATGATTGCGTTTCTTCAGAATCTTTCGTCTGATATCGTTGTGCTGTATACGCGGAATTTTGTTGCTAGGGATTGAGTCATCAGATTCTGTTTTATAGGCGCGTTTGACGCTGGAGCTGACTGGTACAAATAATGTACTATCCGCATCACTGGTTTTCAATGGAAATCCCTAGCTGTATCCCAATGTAGTCCTGTTTCTTGGTTGGTATATTGTCTACCATTTTCTGTGTCATTATTGTTCGTTGGGGTCTGACAAATCGTATGTGCTGTCTTGTAATGTTCTGTTTTCGTCTCACTCATAAAGATCGCTGGTATTATGGTTCAACAGCATTGCTTGGTATAGTTTCTTCAGGATCTGATTGTTTTGAACGAGCAATCTTGTTCTTGTGGTATAGCAGTGTTTGGTTTTCACTAGTGTTAAAACTAGAATTGCCTGAACTGGGGGTGTGATAGTTATCAGCTGACGATGTTTATCCTGCGGGAGTAAGTTTGAGTGTGAATATAAGGTGCTTGGTAATGTTGTCATCGTGTGACGTCTGAGGCATTATTTTCTTCATTTCGTAATGCGCAGGGTCTCTGTCCTAAGCTCGATTACGCAATTCAAGTGGTGGGATATCTTCTTCGCTTTCGGACGAGGTCTCGTTTTGTATATTTGCTCGTCGATGTATTTCATCTGTGGGTGGTCTGGGTATGTGGTCGTCTTGGTAAAATTCAGAGTCTGTCGTCTCTGACTCTGATATGTCAGACGAATCTGTGCTGGATGGATTATAATTTAGGGTGGCTTTTCTGACTGGTCTCGTATTTGTCGTCAGAGGCGGAAGGGGCCGGTGATTATCAAGTTTTATTTGTTTTACGTGAGCTTTGGTTTGGTGTTGTTTCTCTTCATTCCAAATAATGAAGTTTACAGGCGTAGTTTGTTTCATGATTTTTGTAGCCATCTAACCATCGTGTCATCGAATTTTTTGAACTGCGTTACATGTTTCTTGTAGTATACTCTGTCCCTCCTATTTTGTAAGTTGGTACCCTTGGCTGATTTAGCATGTTGTTTGTTTTGTTTCTTGTGAAATGCCTTCTGCGTATTTCGTTTTGCAATCTGGGTGAGCTTTAGAATTTTCATTGAAGGTTTATTTCGACAGGGGTCTTCTCCATGTATTTTGCTTTGGGGGGCGACATAGTCGAGGAGGGGTTCTAACGGAAAGATCGTGGTGTTCTCATTCAGAATAGCATGAGAAAGGGTGACATTCCAGTGGTATCGTTCACGTTTACTCGGATGGCTTCAAGAGCTTGGTTAATGTATAGGGTAAAACCAGGTTTGGTGGTTCCCCTTGATATAATTTGAGCTAATAATAATCCATGTGATCTGGGTGGCGTGCAATGCGTTCATTTCCTGCCATTTGCCATTTGGGCAATAATTAAGGGGTTGTACAAGTATGCTCAATATTACAGCTGGTGTAAGGTGGCGTTTAAATGGTGGTTACCTATAAAAACTGTCTACCATTGTCTGAAATGATTCGTTTTGGACAGCCATGCCTGGGAATGAATTCTTGTAAAAAAGTTGGCGGGATGGACTGCGATGTGGCATCACTGAGTGGGTAACTTTCTGGCCAAACAGAGTATTGGATCAAAACTATGTGGCAGGGGTGGTATTTTGTTGCCTGATTGGGTGAGTGGGTAAGGACCTGATAAGTCAATGCTCACTGTTTTTGCATGGGGTTAATGGGGAAGGTTGCATTTATTGAAGGGGAATTAAATGTGGCTTCATGTGTCTCAATTTACATGTTCTACAGGTGGCTACATATTCTGTAATGTACTTGTAGAAAGTTTGCCAATAATACCTTTTCTTTATGACATCAATTGTTTTGTCTCTTCCCATGTGTCCGTTGTTATCATGAAACTGTAGCAATACTTCTGGGACTAGATGTGCTGGAATGACTTTTCTTAGTGTCCCTTCTTGTTTCTGATCAATATAGTATAGAATCTTCCCATCCGTTGGGTGGTGTACTGTAAAATCTTTAGACTTTTTGTTGGGTTTTTCTTTCACGTATGTGAGCAGCTTGACAATTTTCTGCATCTTTCGCTTGTTCCTACTCTCATGTCAAACATCATTCTCTTGGCTTTCTTCTTCTACTTGAGTGGCGGAATCTGTGGTACTTCTTCGGACTTGATGATGAAGTAATTTCATTATATTTCTTTAGCATTATCGTCAATCTCTGAGGATGTGCCATCAATTTTGACTCTATTTGTTTTTCACTTCAAGTTTCACACATCAAATGATTTTTAATCCTGGATTAAGAGGTCTGCACAGGTGTTTCATTTCGGGCCTGGGATTATGTTCGATAGTGGTGTCGTAGGACTGTAAATTCATTGCCCATGTCTGTAACTTCTTTGGCTGTTCTTGTGTTTTGGTGATGCCAGTTTAGTTAACCAAAGGTTGATGATCTAGTTCTTATAATTAGTTTAGTTCCTCTGACGTAAAAGTCAAACTTTTGTACTGCATAGTGAATAGCATATGCTTCTTCTCAGTGGTGGGTCCACCGTTTTTTGTGACTTTGACAATGCGTGGGATATGGGGGAAATGCAATGGGTTTCTCATTTGGAATGTTCGGAAGCATGGGTGTCTCATCTGCTAGTACAGGTTGGGCCAAACAAGCACCAGTTGCGTTATCTGAGGCATCGGCGTATAGTATCATGGGCTGAGAAATATCTGGATGTCCAAGCAGTGGGATGGTGGTTAGGGCTTTTTTTAGATACTCACAGGATCACTGGCAGTCTTCTGTACATTTGACGCGTGCATACTTGCGGGTAAGGGCTATCAAAGGCTCTGCTGCTCTAGAGAAATTGATGATGTGTGGCGTCTATATGTACCCATATTGTACCAATAAATGAGCGGTGAGTTGTCTCACGATACGTCTTGGGGCTAGGCATTTCTCTCTTATGGCTTGGGTGACTTTATATCTTCATTCAGGTCCTGACGCCTTGTCTATTGAGGACAAAGCCTAAATATTTTGTTCCTGTCTGTAGAAACTCACACTTCCACCGTTTTAGCTTTATTTAGTAATTCCTGAATCTATCAAACACTGTTTTCAACCTTGCGGAGGTGGTCTTTCCCTTCGTGCCTGCGGTATGTATCAGGATATCGTCTATGTATGCCAGGGGCAAAATGGATGTAGACCCTTTAACCACTTCATCCATGAGTGACATATATGTTGCTGGAGATCCTTTTAGGACCAAATGGCATAACATTCCAAAAAAAAAGCTTCCCATATGTGAACAGAATGTGGATTTCTGTTTTGCCTCAGGTGTCATGGGGATGCACCAAAAGCCTGACCTTGCATCAAGTGTGGTAAAGTATGTAGACTTTCCTAACGTCGCAAGTAGATCGTCTATCCTGGGGAGGGGTAGGAAATGACTTTTGCGATTTTGTTAAGGGGCACGGTAGTCGCAGCAAAAAAGCGACTGGAGCCGTCTTTTCTTTGTTACGATCACTATGGGTGAGGACCATTGGGAACGGGATCTTTCGATGATTCCTGCCTGTAGCATTTCATTTATAGACCTTTCCACGAGTTCTCTATTTTTCAAGGGCGTATGATAGGGTTTCATATGTATTGGCTCCTCTGTGGTTGTTTGAATGTCCATTGTGACAGTGTTAGTTCTGCCTAATTCCATGTCATTGAGTGCGAATACATCTTGGTGCTTTTCTACAAACGTTTTCAAACGTTGCTTATTATCTTCTGTGGCATTCAGGGTTGCAAGTAACTGAGCTATTCTCTCTCTGTATTTATGATCTGCTATGATATCTCTGGTCTGTCTTGATGCCTCCGTTTCATTCCCATAATTTTGGGACATTTTTCTTGCATCTTGTGAAAATCTCTGCTCCTGGTATTGGCTTTCTTGTTTGCGTAGTTCTTTTGCCGTTCATTGGGCTGTGCTTGGTACTGTCTCCTCTGCCATGTACTGTGTGCATTTCCATTTGTCACTGCATTTACTGTATATTCATTTTTTATTATAGTTTCTGGGGTAGTCGTTGTTGTGCCATTTTTTTCTATTATTTCTGGTCACCTGTAACGGAGCGCTTATCCGCGTACGTTACTGTATTTCTTCTGTTTGTGCTATAGGGCTGTCTTCTTTCCCTGGGCGAAAATTTTTCATTCTTTCTGTTTCCAACTTTGCTGCTATTAGTAGTATCCTCCTGTGGTATAGAGTCATGCATAAGAATTCTTCCTTTTCTTCGGAAATTTCAATTGGTTTTGGGACTTTATCATATCCACCTGTTTTTGAGTTATATTGATACTCCATGGGGCATGTATCACTGTCTTGTCGCTTTGGATATCCTCCTGGCAAGACAATTTCTGTTTCTCTGTTACTCTGTGATTATACAGCACTTCATCTTTTCTCTGGTGTGGCTGGGGCGGCGCAAGAATGGAGTAATTATAGTCATTGTTTCATACTGTGGCCTTTTCTCTTCTTATGTATGGACTGGTTCGTTTCTGCCATCTGGGTAGGGTTTTGCTGTGGTTGTACACTACATGACTGTGACTGATGTTACTGGGCCCTTTTTTGCTGCTTGCTTATAACTGTTTACTTTTCCGTGTACTATGGTTTTATTTTGTACTGGGCGATTTTCGTGCATTATGTCCTGTGTGGGAGTGGTTGAGACAATTTGGGGGGATGGTCTCTATTGGTTTTTGGTTTGTTCTTATTGTTGACGTATCCACTTGCGCTACAACTGTGCCTCTTTTTATAGTGGTAGTTTTTTCCTGACATATTCAATATCATGATGGGGAAATCTCTGGACTTCGAACTTCAGCGATTCCCTCTGTAATTTGCAACAATGGGTCATCAATAATGCTTTCTTCTGCTAGGGGCTGTACTTGAATTGATTTCCCTGGTGTTATGTACTCAGAATTTTTTACTCTGCCTTTTGCTGATGACCAGGGAGTTTTGGAGCCCACCGTTATGGGAGCTGTAATCCTTACTAAAGACGCTATGTGGATATCGTCCTGGAGATCTATGTACGTATTGTTGACTTTGATTTTGTGGAGGTCATAGTATATTTCGAACTTTGTGTTTGTTTAAAAAAATCTCTCCCTAGGATAAGATTTCTAGACATTCCTTTTAGTAATGACAAATGGGGTGTTCAAAATTTGTTTCGCCTAAAGGGAAAATTTTTAGCCATTGCTGTCCCAATGAATTTATGAGTGATGAAGCTAGTGGACTTATTTGTGACCGTGTGACTGGAAGCTGTTTAGAGGGTGTGTTTTTGGGTGGGTATTCGACGGTTGAAATCGTACTAAGTGTTGGATCCTCTTGAAACAGCTGGAACCTAATAAGGCTGATGGATGCTCCCTGTATCTACCAGTGCCCTATATTGTTGGCCCTGTATAGACATGATGCAGGAACTGGGGGTCGGATGTATTTTAGTTCCATCATGCAACATTTCTTTTCATATTGTATTTTTACTGGATGGGCCCACTTGACAATTGGTGGTCTGTGGTGTATCTTTTGTTTTGGACCAGTTTCGGTGGTTGTTGCCCTCACTAAAACGGTCCTGTTTTTAGTGAGTGGGCGCGGCCGTTTCCCTGACGCATGAGGGGTTGAGGTGCGCCTCTGGTATACTGATTTCTGGTGTAATCACGTGGGGGTGGTGCGGGTTGTTTGTGGTTGGTAACCTCCTCTTGTCTGGGTGGCGCATGATTGTAATTTGCTCTACGGGACTTGTAACCATGTCCGAGCCTACCGCATGTAATGCATCCGTTTGTATTGACATTATTGACGTCGTTTTGCCTCTGTGTGGGGGGTCTATAATTGCGGGGTCTATCATCACGTATTCGTGGGCGAGTCCATTGCCTCCTGGGTATGGTCAACTTCCATAGGCTCATGCTCATCATAGTCCCTATATTCTGGTCGGGGTTCCCTACCTGCTCTTTGTTGGAACCTTCGGTGAAGATTTTCCTCCTGTATTGCTGCTTGGATTGTTTCAGCAATAGTCTTGGTGTCTTTTCTAATAAGATGCCTTCTGATATTTTCCGCTCTAAGGCCATCGGCAAATATCCCCACTAACTGTATTTCTACATCAGGTGTGGTAGGGATTTCTCCGCAAAATGCCTCTTCTGCCATATTGAGGAATCGATCTCCAAAAAGTTGTACCGATTCATCTCTTTCCTGTTTCATGCTTCTAAGGACTGACCAAGCATGCATTTTGTCTATTATTTCCCCATATCTCTGGGTGAGCTCTTTTTTTAGGGACTCGTAGGTTTCTGTGGGGTACTGCTGGGACCTCCTTCTTAAAAAAATCAGTCACGTACGAATCAGAACCTAACAGAGCGATTTTCTTTTTCTCTTCATCATTTGTTGTTTCTGCTATTGCCGCAAATTTGTCTATGTCGGCCAACCATCTCCTGAATTTCTTCTTATCTCCCTCGAATGGTTGTACTATGGACCTAACTTGGGATAATTTTGCATAATTGCTATTCTTTTCTAAGTTCTCAGTAAGGCGCTGTAGCGCTATCAATGTGGGTTCCTCCATATTTGGATTGACTGGGGGCTGCAACGGTTGTGCATTTACAGGTTGGTTCTGTGGTTGTTGTTGTTGTTGGTCCACACCAAGCTGTTGAAAATTTTCCATTAATTGATCCATCTTCGCTTCTGCTCTTTTTTAGAGGACTGGTCATACGGCAACAAGTTGCAATGTGTTTTCCTGCTCAATACCTTTTTTTTTTAATGAGGACTGATCACGGGCACCAAGTTGCAATGTGTGGCCGGGCAGGGTAGTGGGGGTTGCTGTTTAACTCGAGAGTATTAGATTTTGATTACTAGCTAGCCTGCTAGAGGTGATGATTTCTCTCTACAGACTTACAGGAATTTACCAGGTTCGGGGACAATCCTCTATGATGTTTTATTTTTAGAGCATATGGTTATTATTTGTGTTGCACCTGCAACGATTAGCTTTGGCATGATCCTTTAATAATTGGTATGATGGCTAACTGCAAACATATGATTCGTCAACAGCATTTGTGTTCAATGAAACAAATGTTTATTCAATTTCCAACAAGAACTGGGTTAAGTCAAATGGTAACCACACCAAATTTGCATAATAGCATGTTGACATTTAATAAACAAGCATAAAAAGTCAATGCATTATTTTAATGATGCAATATTCCTTATTGCATCTCGTAATCTTTTCAAGTTGCTAAAACATGGCGTGGCTCCTCTATCCTTCTAGTGTTCCTTCGTTTATTTGTTAATGTGGTCTAGATTTCACGTTTTTCTTATCTCTTCATTTCAATGAAGAGCCAAACTTTCTCTTATTCATTAGTATTCCTTAGTTTGACTTTCTCTCAGCTTAAGGATCTTCATTCTTGGTAAAAGGTTCAGATATATGCCTGGGTTTACAATTCTTTACCCAGTTTTCGAGCGTAGCTCCGTTTCAGTTATGACTGTGGGCTCTAACAGTTATTGCATGCAATTCTTAGCACTACTTACGTTTCTCGTGAATTCACAAATCATCACATTCCACATTTCGAAGTTACACAGTTGCATTAATTGTGCGAAGTCAATCTCCTCTATAGAATATCACTGAGCAAAGAGAATTACGTCTTGTCTCCACCGCTCTAAATTCATTACTGACTAAAAAAAAATGGCTTCGTCTCTTGTTCATTCCGGGGAAAAAAGACTCAGCCTAACCATTGGTGGGAAATCACGTGACCAATGCTTGGCGTTACGAAGCGAAGCTTAGCCTAAAATAATGCGTGGCTTTTCGAAGCTAACCTGGTTTAATTAAACATCTGCGCCAAGACTTTTTTTAATCTTCTGTTTCTATAAAAATTTATTTTATATGTTAATATAGCCTGTATCTGAAAACTTACGGTATACGCGGTTACAGCAGGAAAAAACGACATTAAAATCATAGCCAGAGAATATATAGAACAGATAACTAAGGGTAGCTTGAAAGTATACACTGATGGATCTAAGATATAAAATGGAGGAATAGGAATACACATACCAGCCTGGAAGCTGAAGAAAAGTTTTAGTTTAACTGAAAACGCATCAATATTCACGGCAGACATGGTGGCAATAGCAAAAGCACTTGAAAAAATCACTGACAAGCCCCCTAAAAAGCTAACAATCCTAACTGACTCACTGTCAGCTCTTCAAGCACTAAGAAACCCACATGAATGTAGCCGACCAGACATAGCAGAAGAAGTGTTGCACTTAGTACACACCTAAATAATAGCGGCTGTTAAGTATTGTTAGCATGGATACCCTATCACGTGGGAATAGAAAGAAACGAGGTGGCCGACAGGGAAGCAAAAACAGGAAGAAGCAGCCCAAACCACGTAAACTCGGGGTTAGTCACAACAGAGATCAAAAGTATATGTAGAAATATTATAACAAAGGAATGGAAAGAAAACTGGAAAGAGAATCAGAAAGGCAGACACGCATATAAACTGTTAAAAGATCCAACCCGGACATGTCAGATATCTAAAGAACAAAAAATACCATGCAAAAGAAAACTGATTAGACCTCAACTAGGAACACGCTATTTCATGGTGGAAGAACCTACTGTGCAACATGTCTGGAGAACAACACCATAGCACGCTATGTGTTAACAAGCAAAAAATACGAACAACACAAAACAACTAACGGAATACTTGAGAACCCAAAACTCGACATCTGCCCCAGACTGTACCTACCGTTTATTTCTGTTAGATGTTTGCTCGCTTTACACTTCCATTCCTCACTCTGATGGTCTCCGTGCTCTCCGGTTTTTCCTGGACCAGCGCACGCACCCCTCTATTGCTACAGTAACTCTCCTGCGCCTTGCAGAACTTGTCCTTCGACTCAATTCCTTTGAGTTCAATGGACAGTTCTTTGACCAAATTAGTGGAGTCGCCATGGGCACCAAGATGGGTCCCAGTTATGCCTGCCTCTTCATGGGCTACCTGGAGTATCAGGTGTGGCAGCAGTATCCTGGACCTTTTCCATTGATGTATCTTAGATACATAGATGATGGCATAGGTCTCACTGATATGCCAGAGGTTGACCTATCTAGGTTCATTAACTTCATTAACAACTTCCACCCTGCGATCCAATTCACCTCTCACATCTCCACTGTCTCTGTTAATTTCCTCGACATCGTTGTCACCATCACTCCCCCCCACCTCACCACTTCGGTGTACTACAAACCCACCGATGCACACAGTTACCTCCTTTATACTTCCTCTCATCCTCCGGCTTGTCGTGACTCCTTGCCTTTCTCACAACTTCTCCGTCTCCGTCGGTTATGCCAAGATGATGACAACTTTCTATGCCGAGCACAAGAAATGTTGGACTTCTTTCGTAACAGACAGTATCCAGAGGATGTTCTTACCTCTGCCTTAGAACGTGTTCTCCCTATCTCACGTCTAGAGGCCCTCAAACCCCGCCATAACACCTCCTCTGATAGAGTGAAGTTAATAATGACCTATCATCCTCACAACACTGCTGTCAAAAGGATCCTGTATCGTCACCTTCCTCTCCTCCAAGCTGACCCAAAGGCGCGGGAAGTGTTTAATGAGCCACCCTTGCTGGCATATAGACGGGATAAAAATTTGAGGGACCTCCTAGTCCACAGCCGTTTGAAAACCGTCAACGATGGCCACTTTGGGACCAAGCCATGTAACCGAACACGATGTAAGACATGTCAGTATGTTATCGAAACACGTTCAGTCTCGTTCCCTAACGCCAAGTTCACCATCACACACGGCTTCACATGTGAGTCACGCAACGTCATCTATGCTATTATATGCAAACGTTGCACCATTACTTACATCGGCCAAACGGGCACACGACTGGGCGACCGATTCTGCAGACACCTCTACAACATCTCTCAGTTTAAATCCACACCTGTGGCCATCCACTTCAATGGCCCGGACCACCACGGTGCCACTGACATCCAGGTGACAGCTATCAGATCCTGTTCCTCGGACGCCAACAGTCGGTTTCGCCAGGAACAACGCCTCATCCATCTTATGGGTTGCATTAAACCACACGGCTTGAATACCCAACATTCTTTTGTCTGAGACGCCTTTCTCTATCTAGTCCCTATTGTATTATGACTGTCTACTTTGATGTGATCACCCATTTTTTTTTTTTTTTTTTTTTAATTTGTTTTATTTAAAAATTTTTATTTTATTTTATTTTATATATATATATATATTTATATATATATACATATATATATATATATATATATATATATATATATATATATATAGATTATATATATAATAATAATAATAATAATAATAAATTCTTTAAGCACCAAACACGGCGCATAAGGCAGAAACCAGTGCTCTCCAGGTTGTTCGTTGTGACGCCACTCCTCTTAGCTCTTGCACATTATTTAGGCCCAACGTTCTTCCTTCTCTTATTATTGTTCTTCTGAGTGTTTCTTTTGGTCTTCCTTTTTTCCTCTTACCCTCAGGAACCCAAGTGAGCGCCTGTGGTGGTATTCTGTTGTTTTGCATTCGTAGGACATGACCGATATATGACCATCGTCTTTTCCTTATATAGTCGGAGACATATTTCTGCCTAGGGTCTTCTCTTATTTGTCGATTAGTCTTGAATTCTTTCCAACTGATGTTCATGAGTTTTCTAAGACATTTGTTCTCGAATGTATTCAGCTTGTTCTCCAATGATTTTGTTATTTTCCAACTCTCACAGCCGTATGTTAACACTGAGATAACATTTGAATTAAACAGACGAAGCTTGGTATGTATATTCAATGATCGTAGTTTCCAAATGTTAGATAATCTATTGAAGGCGCTAGCTGCCAAAACAATTCTAGTATGGATTTCTCTTGTTGTGTCACCATCCTGAGTCATTTTACTGCCTAAATAATTGAAACTTTCAACTTTCTGTAGTTTTTTCCCCGTTCAAGATGATATCAAAGGTCTCGTTAGAAAAGTTCATAGCTTTAGTTTTAGAGGCATTTATTTGGAGACCTATTTTAACCGAGAGTTGACACAAATTATTTATTGCTTCTTGGGATTGTCTTGGTGTTGAACTTAAGAATGCTACATCATCTGCGAAATCCAGGTCCCCCAGGAATTTTCCATTTGTCCATTTTATACCCAATTGTTCATTGTGGGTATAGTTTCTCATAACCCAATCAATAGCTATTCCAAAAAGTAGTGGTGACATAATGCAGCCTTGTTTAACCCCTGTTTCTACTGTAAACCATTCTGTATTCCCTTTATTTGTTCTAACACAACATCTTGCATTGTCATATAGCGCTTTGATTATATTCACATATTTTGTTGGAAAACCATAGATTGTAAGTATCTTCCACAATGATGGGCGGTGTAGACTATCAAAGGCTTTTTGAAAATCGACGAAGGTGATAATAAGTGGCGATTGCCTTTCCACTGATTCTTCTATAATTGTTCTTAGTGTGAATATTTGATCAATACATGATCGTTTCGGCCTGAAACCCGCTTGTTCTTCTCTGATCTTTTCGTCAGCATGCAATTTAAGTCTTTCTAACATCATGCAACATAATAATTTTCCAGGTACTGATAATAGAGATATACCACGCCAGTTATTACAGTCTGATAGATCACCTTTCTTCGGTAACTTTACAATAATACTGTCTTTCCATTGATATATATATATATATATATATATATATATATATATATATATATATATATATATATATATATAATATATATATATATATATATATATATATATATATATATATATATATATATATATATATATATATATATATAATATATATATATTTTTTTTTTTTCTTTTTATAAAATTTTTATTTTTTTTATTTTTTTTTTATTTTACTTTTTTTTTTTAAAATTTATTTTTATTATTTTTTATTTGTATCTATTTATTTTATTTTATTTATTTATTTATTTATTTTTTTCTAAATCGCTTTTCCCTCACTTTATATATTATTATTATTTTTTTTTTCCTCACTCTTTTCCGGTCCTTATTTTCATTATTTCTTATTTTTTGTTTTTAATGTACTTTCGACTTCAGTTTTCCGGTTTAGTAGCAGCCATCTTGCTTCTGTGACTGGACATGTGACTGGACACAAGGGAGTTATTTTTCTCTTATTTTTATAGTTTCATGTTCTCTACTTAATTCTCATTTTCTTTCTTTCCCTCCTGTCTTGTTTGTCTGTTCCTGACGAAAGCCTTGGAGAGAATATATATTGTTTATTTATTTTTCCCTTTATGTAACTATAATTTCACCTGATGACATGATAACGATGTATTAACTGTTGTAACCTATATATATATATATTTTTTTTTTTCTAAAAAGGTATAATAAACTAAAGAAACCTTAAGCTATTCGTTTTGGTCAAAGCTTCCC